>WBMV01005958.1:1086209-1175900 GCA_013396655.1 Campylorhamphus procurvoides | reverse complement strand
CTCCATAATCACTCCAAAAGCGAGAAAACCCCGAGATCATGATGCCCCCCCTCTTAATTAATTCAGTCGGACCTAGTTGAGAACTTAACTATAATTTCGCAAGGAGGATGATGCAACAGCTGGACGCTACGGAGCATGCTCAGATGGGCGTGGCTTACACAGCCAGAACTGGATAAAAGGAGCGCCTTGGCCCTCAGCCAGTGCGAGTGTGGATCGGGTCAGGTCACCTCGTCCAGCCTCAGGGCTGTCACCTCAGGGCAAGTGTGTGTCAGCGGGGACTGGCCACACATCGCCCAGCCCTAGGGCTGTTGCCTATTGGGCTTACCCTCCAAAAGAGCTGGCGTTGGAGCTGAGAATCACAGAGCTAAAATCACCCTAATAAAGATCACTAATTTTTTTATTTTTTTCCATTTACTTTAATAAATGAAATCACTAATTGCTTTATATCAATAAATAAAATTAATTGCTGAAATCACTCATCGCTTCACGCCTATTACACCAGTCAGCTCTGACCTTCTCTGCAAGGGTGGCTTAGCCCTTCCTCTCAATCAGCTCTACTCAAACTATTGTTCTAGCCAGGCAACTTTGAATATATTTGACAAAAATTTGCCACAGGTACTAACATATTTACCCACAGCTGGGGATGTGTGAATGAAAATCAGGGCTGCTGAGTGGTTGCTTTGCTGCTTGTCCTTTGTCTCAGGTACCTTCTTTAACCTCCCAAGAATGCATAGGGTGCTATCTCTCAGGTTATCACTTCTAGGTCTAGACTAAACCTTTCCATCTTGGAAACTGGCCATCCTTGGGGTCTTGGGCATGCACCCTTCTACAGGAACAGCACTTTCCCAGTGGAGCTGGAGATGAGTGCTCTCTGGTGATCTTAATAGGTCTGAGTCCTGGGGGAATGCAGGGATGAGTGGCACTGCTTGTTTGGGATCTGTTACCCAGGTACCCAGTCTGAAACTCAAACTCCAAAGCACTGCTGATTACTCACACTCCCAGCATGAGTGCTTTTGCTTTGGGGGATTAAGTGAAATGACATTTCTAGAAATTGAGGGGAGGAGAGTGTTAAATGTCTCTCTAAGACATCAATCACCTGAGGCCTGTGGTTACCAGAGTAGTGGGTGTAGTATATGAGTATTGACTGGGGCTCCTAAGATGCTTTTGTGCTCAGCTAATCATCACTCTGTGCTTGCTCTTAAGACTATTTTTGCACAAGGCCCATAATGCTCAGGCTGATTTTTAAACAAAATAGCTCTGAATGATTGTGGTATTTGTGCCCGAGGAATGGAGCCTATTTTGGAAGATGTAATTGTTGCCTCCCTTCTCTTTCTTTCCTGGAGTGGGCTGAGAAAGGAGGGCATGCTGGTTTAGGCAAGACACATTTCTCCTGCGTGAGCTTCTCAGTCTGGATGATTTCCTAGTGACTCTCCTTCAGCTCAAAGTTGTTTCTTAGGATAACTAAATTTACATTGGTGAATCAAAGCAATGAACTCAAGCTGACTCCTTCAGCCAGTCTGCACCTTTGATAGGGAGAATTACATTCCAGCTGCCTTGTGCAGTGCTTAGAAGTGAGGTATTGTTCTCAAAATAGGGATATGGAATTAAATACAAACCCAAGGAGCTGAGCAAGTCTGTTTTTCAAAAGATTGTGCTGTCAGTGGTGAAGGAAGCTTTCTTGTTTCATGCAGTGGCAATGCAGCAATAAGGTGTTCTCCTTATTATGCTCAGTGGGTTGCCTGTGCTGTTTTCCATTGTTTACTAATTCTCTTGGGTTATCTTGCTCCCTAGTTCATCTATTGGAGGTGGAATGCTTGGAAAAGAAGCTAACATCTCCCTAAATGTTCATGCAGCCATTGCTAGCCCAGATGGCACCTCTTGCTATGCAAAAAATTAATGTTATTTTGAAGAGTATCTGTTGTGAAGGAGGGAGAAATCCCAAGGCCTCTGACAATGTGCTGTAGCAGGGAAGTCCCTTGCTATTGTCTGCACATCCCTGCCCTGCCCTCTTCTCAGGTGTCTCCTGTGTACCTCAATTCTTGCTCTTTGTGTGAGGTGCCCTAAGAACTCTTCTTGGTTTCCTTGCCTGCTTCCCTGCTCTCATTCTGTTCTCTCATCACTGCTCTGGTATCTAGTATGGAGAATATTTCTCTTTCTTCTTTCCTTTGTCTCTTAAATGCATCTCTTTTACTCTCCCTCTTACACCTCTGTCCATGAGTCTGTTGTAGAAGACCCACCCAGACCTCTGTACACCTCTCTCTCTCTCTCTCTCTCTCTCTCTAGCTGCCCACCTTTGCTTTTCAGTCTGTTTCTTCTGGCTTTCTCTTATATGCTTTCAATCTGTTGACCCTTATGCTACACATGTTCTCCTTTCCCATTCAAATCATGCATATCCAACTGCCTCTTGCATGAGGCTCCTCCACAAGCATCTCAAAGTTACTTCAGTGAGTTCCATTATACTGCTCTAGTGAAGATCTCAATCACAACAGCTACAGAAGAAAAATTGACTTTGTTCTGTGGCTCTTTTGCTTCCTCCTGTTGAAGAAGAAATTAACCGCTTGCAGGAGTCTGTGTTTTGCTACATGCCAGGTATTAATGGAGTATTTAGTGAGTGTTGAGAGACTTGAGGTTCATAAATTCCTCTGGGGCTACGTGCACTGTCTGAATCACACACTGCATATGAAATCAAAATGCTGTCAGCAGGCTGGTTTAACCCCAAGCATTACAAAGACACGTGTGTGAACCCAAACGAGATAAGAGTAGGGTGTAGTTGCAACATATCATATAATATACCATATTAGCAGATAACAAATACATTTCAAAGAACTGGGATGTATGGTTTAGGTAGCTGACCGTCCATCAGCTGATGGTAGCTGATGACCATCTATAGGGCAGCTATATCAGCTATAGTAGAGTTTGATCCGCAAGACTTTGCTGCTTCTTAGGTTCCCCAAATGGAAAGAAACCTGCAGGACTCCCCTACAATCTCACAGGCTCCAGCTTTAAATTCTCTGGGTTTGGAACTGCTTCTCTGAACTGATTAGTGCTTGGCACTCTGGAGCTCTGGATTCCCTCTTGCCTGGTTAAATTCAGCTCCTAAATCTTTGCCAACCAGTTCTTCGCAGAGACCTCTCTCATTCTTCCTCAGTTAGATAGAACTCTTCTCTCTTCCTCCTGGATGTTTTAGCAATGCAAATAACCTGTAGTATCAGGGGCTGCAGAGTGCAAAACCTTTTACAGAAACCACATCAAGCAAACTAGTGGTGATTGTAAATTAGGGTCATTACACAGTTCATGGCTGGAGGGACCAGCTGAACATCTCTTGGCACAGTCTGTGCAAAAGTATTAAGCTACCTAAAATCATGGGCAGCTGCAGAATGATGTGAAAACACGGTTTTATCACCCCGTTGATGTGCCAGTTCTGGTATTAACTAGGACAGTGTGATGCAGTATTTTGCCACCTCCTGCTGCTGTTACTTATCTTTACCATGAAAGCTCAGTATTCTCCTTTGAAAAGTACTGCAGCTCACCACCTTGATAAAGATAATCTTTATTCTGCTGTCTGGAATTATAGCCCTCTCAAGAGAAACTGCATTTATGGGGGGAATTGAAACAAGTGCATCTACAGAGTTTGATTTTAGTTATTGATTTTTCACAGTGTCTTTTAACCCAGAAATGGATATGTCAAAAAGAAAAACAAAACAAAAAAAAAACCCCGAAAAACAACCCAGAACTTTAGATCTGCTTAGAGGAGAGAAAAAACATTTTCATTTCAGATCCATATTGGGTTTTACTCTGGTACTGAAAGAAGGAATAGCTTTAAGAGGAGTGTGTTGGTGTTGGGGATGGGGTTGGTATTTTTGTTTGTTTCTTTCTTTTGTTTTTAATTTTTGTTGATCCTGAATTAAAAGGATAAGACGACAACATGCATAGAGAAATATGGATCTATATTATTATGTATATTATATTATTATATAAATATGTAGACTATCAAGTCTATACTTGTCCTTCTAAGGTAAGATCACTTGTGTAGTGAGTGAAGGGAAGGTGGTGAATGCAGTTTTTCTAGACTTTAGTAAGGCTTTTATTACTGTCCTTCACAAGATCCTTCTGGACAAGTTGTCCAACTGTGGGATGAGGAGGTACATGGTGCACTGAGTGACGAACTGGCTGAAGGGCAGGGCTCAAAGAGTTGTAGTCAATGGGGCTACATCTGGCTGGTGATCAGTCACCAGTGATGTCTCTCAGGACTTAATTCTAGTACCCCTTCTGTCAATATATTTATCAACAATCTGTATGCAGAAGTTGAATGCACCATTAGCAAGTTTGCTCATAATACCAGCTAGGAGATACTGTTGACTCTCGTCTGCAAGATGCCTTGCAGAGGGATCTAGACAGATTGGAACGTTGGGAAAACATCATTGGCATGAAATTTAACAAGGACAAATGTTGGATTCTATATCTGGGATGGAGTAACACTGGACACAAGTAAAAATTAGTAGAGAGGTGGCTGGAGAGCAGCCCTGCAGAAAGGATCTGGGTACGCTGCTTGGCAGCAATGTGCCCAGGCAGTCAAGAGGGCAAAGCCCATCCTGGGGTGCACCAAACACAGTGGAACCAGGCTGCCAGGGGAGAGGTTTATGTACTATGCAGTCACTCACCTCTCACCGACGATGCCCAGATCATCCCTGAGCAGTGATCAGCAGCTCCCGACCAACTTCCCCCAGTTTATATATTGGGCATGATGTTCTGTGGTATGGACTATCCCTGTGGCTCATTTGGGTCAGCTGTTCCAGCCATGCTCCTCCTGACCTCTTGTACAGCTCCTCACTGGCACAGCACGGGATGCTGCAAAGTCCTTGACTTGCTAAGCTCTACTTAGCAACAACCAAAACATCAGTGTGTTTCCAACGTTATTCTCATCCTAAATCTGAAACATATCACTGCACCTGCTCCTTCTGATTCCAGAACAGTATCCACCTCTTATTCCATATCATTTACATCATGCAAAGTCCCACACTTTCCACTACTCCATCGCCTTTCCTATTTTTTGGTAGATAGATGCAAACAAATTATCCCCTTAGTCTCTGGACTATCCTCATAAAAGTCCATTGAATTAATTCACTCCATGACCTTGTCATAACAGTCTACCAGGAAGGAAAGATGGTGTGTGGTGGTTGATTGTTGCCTGTTGAAGCCGATTCCAATTCCATTACCACTGTTCTCATCCGGTTTAATCGAAGCCCATTTTTCGTTGATTTGGTGATCAAAGGAGAATCAGGTGCAGATCCCCAGATCTGTCACTGTGAAGATCCCCAGATCTGTCACTGTGAAGATGGATGCCACGAGATGCCTAGTGTGGTGATGGGCACATAGCCACCATAGAGGTGATAATATACAGTGGTAGATGGCAATTAATGTCATGTAGTTTAATTCATTGGCTATTCCCACCCAAAATAAAATCCACTTGAGGCCCACACTGGACTTCCCCATCCTCCTCCATTACCCACCAAGTGCACCCAGGTCCTTGAGCAAAATCAATTCCACAGATAGGTTTGCCTTTGATTGGGGCATGAATAACCCTGTGCTGTTCTCCCCAACATATTTTTAATATGCACCACAGGAACTCCTTCCCTTTCTACAGTGTGTAAGATTTTGACTAGACAGGATGAGCCTGATTGACAGATCCCCTAGTGTTGACTAAGCCAGTCGCCTTTGCTAAACGTGTATCCCAGTGTCTGAAGGTCCCACCACCCACGGTTCTCACTGCAGTCTCTAACTATCCATTGCATCATTTGATCTTTCAGGAGGCTGGTGGGGAATGTGATAAATCCACTCAGTGCTGTGTTCTTTGGTCCAAGTCTTTATGAGATTGTTTCCAAAATGAGTCCAATTATCTGAGGTGTCATGGGCTCGCCAAGCTATAAATAGTTGAGAATCCAAATCCACCTGAGCCACATATCCTTTTCCTAAAAATAAATTAAAACCCTTACTTTTTTTCTTAAATCTTTCTTAATCCTTTGATTACAGTTAAGCAACTTGATTTTTAAGGGAGTCTTTTCATGGCTGGGAATGTGTTCCACTCTAATTTTGTGTTCAGAAATATTGCAATTAACTTTTGGAAATTACTGATAACTAATTAACTATTGCTTGCCCTTCAGATTTTTTTTCTTCAAGTTCTCATTCTTAATTTCCTTCCAGTCACCAAATGAGTCAATTATTTCTACCTTTTTAAATTTGAAGATCAAAGGCCTAATGTTTTCTTTCAATAGCATTTTTTAAAAGGAAAAAATTGCTTTCCATGGTGGATTGAAGGCCAGCATTTGAAAAGCACATCAGTGAGGAGCAAAACTGCCTGGCTCTTTTTCTTTGCTTTTCCTTTTAGCTGGCTCTTGTCACCTTTCAGGACTGCCACCCTATGCCCTTAGAGCTTTGTACAGCTCTGTTCCAGGATGTCTCCCTGCCTTGATACCAACTGTGTGTCCTGGGAAAGCAGCTGAGGGGCAGCAAGAAAGCTGTCTTGGTATAAGAAAGACAAGGGAGAATGGTACTCTGCATACAGAAGTCTCATCCCACCAGAAACACTATTTTTATGGTTGACAGAACCAGACTGCTCTTGGAGATGTATGGCAAAAGAACAGTGAGTTGCAGGAAGGGATTTTCCAACTGGACTTGAGGAGGAGGGAAAATTTCCCCACTGGGAATAATGCAATGCTGAGACAAGTCCAGAGAAATCCCTGCTCACCTAAACCATTGTGATGTGACCACCCACTCTTAAGATGGTAAGTCTTACATATATTCATGCTTCTTGTGACAAAGAAGTAAAAGAAGGAAATTTTTGTGAGAAGGAGCTTCCCAGGTAAAGAGAGGAACAAGGAGCAGAAGAGAAAAAATAAGAAGTAAATGTGACTTGGTAGTGGCAGGTTGTTTAACCATCAATCTTCTTCAGCATGTAGTTATCCATTGAACAGTTTAATACCTCAGCTGCAACAAACAAGAGACTCAGAACAGTGAAGCAGCATGGGATGCCTCTATGGATGCATTAAAAAATGAGGTTTTAATGGAGAAAAAGCCAGAGCCAAGGTCCGCAATGGCTCTGTCTCCTCATGTGAAATTTACGTAGGGTACTTTTATTCAAGGTGGAGTCTCTCCACCCGCATTTTTTTCTGCTTTTCTTAGCTAAATGTCAAGGTATAAGTTGTGTTTGCCTTGTTTTGCTTTGCTTTGCTTTTCTCTTTGCCTTATGTGGAAGTGGTTTCCTGTGATTTATTTTTTTTTTCTGTAGGGTAGTAGGAATAATGAAAGTTTCAGTTTTTAAAAAGGGGTAGGAAAAGACTTGGGGAAAAAATAATGCCTTGCAGGAGAAGGGGAATCACTGGGAGAGTCAAAGTGTCTCAGATGTGAGACAGAACTGGGTTAGTGCCTGATTACAGGGTCACTGGGTCTGGAGAAACTGGGGACAGGCAAACCCTGAATGAGGAAAATAAGAAAAGCAAAGACAGTCAAGCAGCAGAGAGACTACCTGGGAGGGTATTAATGTAGGAAATAGTCCAGGAGACAAACACAGCCCAGGCAGACTATTTGTTTAAAAGGCATTTTGGAAGGAGAGTTTATCCCTCGTCTGGGACAGCACTATCCATCATGGGTGTTTGCAAAGGCACAGCTCCTCAGCTCCTCCAGCCCTATCCTTGGGATTGTTCTGCCTCTAGTGAGAGGCTGGAGTGGAGATGTCCAGCGATTCTTGAAGCTTCTGTGGGTCTTATCTATCAGACCTATCAGAGGAAAGTATTAATGGGATTTTGTTCCTGCCCTTGGGCTGTCAAAGTGAATGAGACTGCCCACTGGTGAAAGAGGGTGAGACATGCCCTAGACAGGAGTGCTAGCAGAAACCACCATCCTTACCTTGAGTGGACGTGGAAACCCCAGCTCTTTACCTGTTCAGTCATGTCAGGCAGAGGTTTTGGTTTTCTGGAGCTTCACCAGGACCTGTTTGTATTCCTTGAGCAGAGCATGGGAGCAAGAGCAAAGCAGGTCTATGCCTGGAGAATAAGAAAGGAAGGAAAGCAAGAAGAGAGAAACATGCATTGGCATCTCCTTCAGACACCATCCCAAGAATCACCGAACAGAGAGCAATAGCTGTGAAACTTGCCTCTACTTCTTGGTCTGGTCTTGCCCAGGAGCTGTCGAGGAGCTCAGGGGAGCAGCACACCAGAACTACCAGGGAGCAGGTGTTGTGCAAGCTCTCTATTGTCACTGCACTGTCTCAGTGGAAAATCCTGCTAAACTCCAGCTGATGGGCAAGAATTGTTTCCCTCAGGTGTTGCAGGAGTCCCTTGATGATGGGACAGGCTCTCTTCCTAACTGCTTTCACCCTGATGGATCCTTACAGCCCCAAACTTGGGAGTCTGACAGTACCTGGACTTTTAACATGGCTCTTTTTATTGTGACCATTTCTTCTAACAACCTTATGCACTGATATGCTTTGTTGTCTGTCAGAAAGGGAGGACTCTGGGCTCCCAGATGCTGTGGAGTGGAGGATATTCTATGGAAAATTGTGTACAGATGCTTTTTGCTTCACCTGAACTCTTTTCCCACTCACAGGTTCCTCAAAGTCTTGCTCTATCTCCTTTCCTTGTCCTTTTCTGTTTAGACAAGCATCACTTGCACCCTCTCCCATAAGTAACATTTCCATGTGCTGCTGTTTCCCCTCTCAGAAGGACAGTTGCTTATCTGGGAGCCCTGGTTTCCCTTTGTCCCCTAATACAGCTGCCTGTCACCATTTGCAAAAAGCAAAGGCCTCTTTGGAGGGGTTGGGTATATCTGTTAGATGCAAATGTGCTGTCATTATTAGAAGCTGTTCTCAAATAGAAAGACATTTCCTCAGAGAGATGGTTGAAAACATTGCAAGATCTCCCAGTATTTTCTTTAATAACAGTGTATTTAATTTTACAACACTGCCTTGAAATGTGTGGGGTGTGTTCTCTTTCCTCTTTCCTTATATCTGTTTCAGATTTTTTTTCATTCTTCAAGGATTTTGCCATTTTCTTGGGGAAAGAATTACAGCTGTAGCATGTTTGCCATTTCTTATATATCCTTATCAGGTTTTTGGTTCAGTTTGAGAATGGTTTGTCCTGCAGCATACAAATGCTTCATGTTGGGAAGTCCACAAGGAAGGCACATCTGTATAATTTAACCCAGGGGCCAGGAGGAGTGTAACTACTCAGAGAAGCCTTGCTGGACCAGAAAACACACTCACTTGTTACACATGGTCCTGCAAAGACTGGCAGTCAAAGCATGAAGGATAAAGGCAGTTTTACCCAGGATGGGCAAACAAGATATCCTAAAACCTGTAAAGGGAGCTTCAGGACTCCCAAATGCCATCCAACCCCAACACGTTTGTGGCAGCAGCCTATTTCTGCCTGTGAAGTTGGATGCTCAGATAGCTCTAGTTCTTGTCATTTCTTTCAATGCAGAAGCGGTGAAGCTTTTCATTTTTTTTAGTTTAAGAGTCTCTTCTTTAGCATGTGTAAATTGCCAATAGCAATGTAAGAAAAAGAAGCCATTTTTAATTAAGCCACATATCTCTGCAGACCTTCTTGTTCCACATCCAAACTCTGCCTTCCAAATGCCACCTTGTCTGTATCTACACTGTGTGCTGTGTCTTGGGGCAGCAGCTCCTGCTAAATCGCTCTCCTTGGGCTGTCTTTGGGCAGGGGTGGGTCCTGGTGGTGTGCTTTGGAGAGCTTGTTTGAACAGTTGTGTATCTCCATCCCCACGTGTGAGGTTCTCTGTTTATTTAGTCAAGGACCCTCAGTCTGGTGATGCCAGTCCTGGACTAGCTTAAGGACATGCTCATGGGTGGATTTACTGGGCAAGCCACTCAGAAAAGCGTCTAGTCACTTCTGTGATGTGCTTTACAAAAGCAGATAAGTCAGGAGAACAGATATTATGGAGCAGACACCTCATCTTTTATGCAGGTTTTCAACGTTTCTACACATCAACGTGTCTTTTATTCGCCATAGCACAATATAAAATATTTTTTAGGGTAGAAAATTCTGTTTAATGCATTTCACAATGTATTTGAAGTCCAGTACAGAAGTATTTTCCTCCTGCTCAGCTCTGACTAAATCTGCCTTGGTTTCTCAGGAGAAATGCTTGTGAGGAAGGAGAGCACTCCAAGATCTCCTTTGATATACTGATGAAATCATTGCTATATTTTGTATTCCAGAAGGCATGCCACTGTGCTTTATTTATATTTTTAATGCAAAGCCATTTTTTATGTATCAAAACTGGCAATGAAATTAATATACAGTATATAAATGTGTTATATAAAAAGAACTCTGGCAGCTGCTTTAGAGAAGTGATTAAAATTTAAAAGGCAGTTTGCCAGTAGAAGAAAACAAAATAAACTCATTATTTACCATGGCTACACCACTAATGGAGTGTGGAAATTATTTTATTAATGTTTTTGGTATTTCAGAGGGCGGGTTTTTTTGTTTTTTTTTTTTTTTTTATTGACAACTACAAAAGATCTGCTTCTTTACTGGAACGATGATTACTCCGGAAGTTAACAGCACTTTCTGTGGTAAACCTCGTTGCTCTGGCAACTGCTTTCCATCCAGAAGATAATATTCAAGAAATAATTCTCTCTTTCTCTCTCTACTTTTGGGCCAACATACTGGTCAGTCAACTCCGTTTACTCCTCTAGATGCTCATGGTATTTCTTCTAGAAGGAAATCTGTGCAGAGATGTTGGTCCATCAGGTAACTGAAGCTCTTCAAGAAGGCACAGCAAAGGCTTTGGTTAAATTCTAAAAAAAGGTACTTGGACTTTGCAATGTCCAGAAGGTACCGGTATCATAAGCAGTAGAAAAGGGGAATATCTTTTCCAGAATCCTGGAGAAAAAAGCACAAGGATGGGGCACAACACTGCCCACAAGGCATCTAGATCTAAATCTAGACCTGGCACTTTGAAGCCAGACCTTTATATCTCTTACTCATTTTCTTAACAAGCTGAAAGCTGGAGCTTCCCTGTGCTGTTCTTGTAAGGCCATTGGCTGTAAGTCCTACTCCCTAAACCCAGGGATTGTACTGAAGCCATTAAGCTCTGTATTTCAGAGACTTTTTGAAACTTCTCGAGCTTTATTTACAATTACTTACCCAGTACAAGTTTAGTTGACCTAAACTTACCCTTATAAATGAACTGGGCAGCCGACCATGACGTGCTCTGGGCTGTTGACCTGATAAAGATCATCTGGCTCTTCAAATAGTAGGGAGAAACTGCACCAGGGAGCTGTGGCCACCTGAGATGATGATGATGATGATTATTACTGTTATTATTATTATAACTGGCTTAGCACAAAGGAAATAGGAGTGATTTTCTCCTGACAAAGAAACAGCCTTCAGGTTTTGTTAACTGGATAGCAAGGAAATAAAGACTTGAGATGTGCTAATTGCCTGTGTCCAGATATCTATTGACTGAGCAATTAGGATGTCACTGCAAGAGAATGCTTGTGTGAGATGGTTGCTGGGATGGACTGTTCTGTCCAAACTGCTGCCTGAATAAGGTAAGTGGAAATGTTGAAACAGTGGAATGTATTCAGTGCCCTGAAGAGCCTTGCTGTTAAGTGTATGCATGAATGAGATGTATCTCACTTCATTCTGGCTTGCAGTTTGACTTATTGCAGGAGGTTCTGAGTCCAAAAGAGATAACAAGGCCCTGTAATGTAAGAACAGTTCTTTAATATTGCTAATCAAAGCATATTAGTGATGCCTTCTGCATTTGCAAATGGTTCTTTGTAATAATTTTAGCAGAGCAAAACCCACAACTGTAGCTAGGTCTTTTCAAACTAATCTGACTGTCAGCAAAGGTATCTCATAATTAAATATTACTTTAGTCTATTCTAGTATCTAGGTTTCTTCCTTCAGGGCTTGGAAATACTTACATTCTGGTTTAACCTTAACCTAGGCAACTTTCCCTGATAAGCCTTGAAAGTGCTAAATTCCAGGGGCTGACCTTTACTTTTCCTAAGAGTGTGGATACAAAATTGTAGTAGGGTACAATTGCAGATAGTGCTTTTGAGAAATTTTAAATGATGCTTTCCTTATGAATTTAAAGTCCTGCAGTGAGCTAAGGAAATAAAAAAGCATTTAGCCAACTCAATCTAGCACAATGTAGTGAAACAGCGCAATCTGAATGGACAAAGAGGATTCTGACAAAACCTGCTCAGCCCAGCAGCTCCTTGGTCATGCCTTGCTGTAACACACAGGAGAATCTGACAAGCCTTCTGGGCAATTTCACTTGCTCTCCCTTTCAGAAATCCCTGCCCCTGCTCTGTGATGAGACTATCATTATTCTCCTCTAAGTAATCCATGTTCTTTACCAGTGTGCCTTTCATGCATAGGTATGAAATACAGAGGTGCTGTTTCACAGCTGGGGAAGTTGGACTGCAGAGACTTTTTGGGTCTGTGTCCTCAGGTGCCCTTGGTCACCCAGTTCCAGTTCATGTAACTTGTCCAGGGTCACAGATGTACCAGTCCCCCCAAGGTTAGCTTTCAGCTGCAAAACTAGGAGATGGCAGAGTTATTTTGGACAGTGATTGAATTCTTCGGGACTGCCTAAAGGCCAACAGCTGAAGAACGAGGCCTGACTGTGAGGAAACGCTCGGAGGGAGACCTCTTTACCCTGACCTGTGACCCTGGCCATACCAGGAGAGCCATTTGAAACTCTGAGAGACTAAAATATGCTAAATACGGTTTTGTCAGATAGGAATCTCTCTCCAAGCAGGGATTAGCCAGAGAGTGAGCTGCTCTGGGCAAATTAACATTAAAGAAATAATAAAGCAAGTTTAGACCTGTTTCTATTCATCTGACAAGTGCTTTCCCACTAATAATGTAAAGGGCAGCACTATTATGTATTAATGGCCTCCTTTCCATTGTTCTGCGTAACTGCACTTCATTAAAAGGCAACCTTTCTCCCGTCCCTAAATAGTAAACTATAGCAGTAACCATATAAAAGCACTTCAATATTTTATAGCAGTTACGACTGCCTGCTATCTATAATTAGAGTCAATACTTGGGCTGGAGAGAAATTACTTCATTTTCTTAATGTTTCATACATGGAAAAACAATCAGGCTTTTCCTGTATTTCTAATTGCATTGACCGGCTCCAGATGAGTGTTCTTTTCCAAATTATTACCAGGCCCTGGAAAAAGTGGCACTGAAGTAAAACCTTCTCACAGCTGAATGCCAGCCCTTGTTGCAGGCTGTTTGTGCAGGCCTCTATCCCAAGCCCCATTTAGCCTAGGGACCCCTAGTTCCAAATCATCAACATTAAACCTTGATTAAACTCTGCCTGGAAAGCAATGAACCTTTGCTTTCAGAGACCAATGGGAGCTCTCTGTGACTTGATGAGTGCCAGTTGTGTATTGTGCCATCCCCTGCACCCCTGTGGTCCTGCTGGGAAAGGGAAAGTGGATGTCTGAGAGCTTGGATGGGAAAGAGATGCAGAGCAACTTTGCTCAGCCAATGAATTATAGGTTTAGAAGAAAGGTATAGAATTATAGGTATAGAAGAAAGGAGAGCAAGGAAAAAGCCACGAGTCGTAGGGTTCTCTCTCTTCTACCATGGGTTATCTGGGTGGTCCTTGGGAAAGCAGTGTTAGAATTGTGGGAGCTCAGGCAGCAGCCTTGAAGGAAGTAAGTTCAGCTTGCGCACCTGTGTATAGAGGACCAACAGCCAAGTGCTGCAGGATGCTGCCTTTGGGGTAGAGATGAGAGATCCCACCAAAATCAGATGCCAGCAGTTTTGTTACTGAAGTTTTGGTAGTGAAAGTGAGAGGTGAAGAGCATTTTCTGGTTGATACTGCTTGGATGAGGGGAGTTGAAACAAAGGCATCGTCATCTCTAGCTATCACACTTTCTTAGTTCTATCTCCAAAAGCCCTATCAGAAATGTAGGTAACATCCTTCCCAGGCCCTTTCCAGGCTGTCTGGGCAGATCTACTGCTTGGTTTTCCCAAAGAGATTCCCAACTTACTAAAAGCAGCACTTGTTTTGTCACAAACCAGATGCTTTTGGCTGTATGCTACAGAGAAATTACATCTGCAGACAACTGTCTTCTGTTGATCTTCTCATCTGTCTTCTGAAGGCTAGCAGATACATGTCTCTGCTTTTGTGCTTCAGTTTGCTTCCAGCTGATCCAGCCCCACTTTGGGCTGTGGAGTCCATAGTAGTGAGATATGGATATGGACACACTCATACAACGCTGATACAACTGCTGGAAAGATGTGGCATCTTCTGCAGCCTGTGGGCTGCCTGGAAGGGTCCGGGTCTTGGAGCAGGTACCTGCGCATGACAATGCAAAACAGTTTGACACTTGAACAGAAAAGATATGCTTGCAAATAGATATTGTGCCAAATTCACAAGATCTGCCTTCAAGAATGTCCCCCATTTGTCTGTTCTTTGCTATAATTGCTATACACTTGTGACACTGGTTGTGTTGTTAAATGAGTAGAGATGATTTATGCACAGAGGATGCTTTAACTGCAAGGATTGCCAAAATACTTACAGCATTGCTAAATCCTTGCTAAAAGTCTAGATTGGTTAACTGAAGTGCCTGAACACATTCCTAAGCAGAGATTTCCTTATTGCTCAGTGACATGAATGGCAAACTTAACACACTTGCATTACAGTTGGTTGCCGCTATGCACCTGCAGTATAGGCTATCTGGGCATGTTACCACTATGGTGGAATTAAAATACAGCTGATATGAAAGCTCTGATTGTAAGCAAAGAAGAGGTGTTTACCTGAGAAAGAAATGATTTCACTGTCTTGCCAGAAATACTCACCCCAGTCAAGATTATCACGTATTAGCTGACTGCATATGTGAAAGTTGACCGTGGACCCCTGAACTGTGTGGTCTATCAGGATTAGGATGCTGAAGGGCTGACTTTTCCATTGTTGAAGAGCTGTGCTCATTGTTACCAGAGCACCTGCAGATTCATGGTGCATAGGCGCCTTTCCATGTAGGCAATGGCTTCTTGGCTGGTCTGATCCCTGCAATTGCTGTGTTTTTGCCCATGAAGCCTTTTACCATCTCCTTTTGTTGCACAGAATGCATGGCTGCACCTCAGCATTTTTAAAGAGCAGTCCCCTCCTACATGAAGCCCCTCCTGATCTCTGCACACAGCAGCCATGTAGCTTTGTGCAGTGCAGGTGGACACTCAACTGTGGTCGGGCTGAGGATCAGTCAGAGGAGCTGCTCCAGGGGCTGGCCCTGAATCCTCTCCATGTGCTGCTCCATGTCCTCCTTTTCAAAAAGCACAATGTATATACATATTTATTTTGAGGGTGAGAAAAAAAACCCTAACTCTTCACAACTGATCTTACAATCTCTTCCTAGTATCTGTGATACTCGCTGAACATTTCACCCCATAGTGTTTACACATCAGTGGCACTGTGCCAACCACTGAAGCTGGGGCAGGAAGGAATGCCAGTGCAAAAGCTGTGTCAAAGTCACTTTGATTTGCAGAGGAGTCTCGATTTCATCCTGAAAGTCTTCCCACTTCCCACCTCCTCATTACAGCTACAGAGTCAAGGAATCAATTATTTGAAAAACTCTGGGTTTCCTCTGTGGTTTGATTTGCTGTTGCTTTCAGGTTCCTTTTTTCTTTCCTTACTTCACATAAAATGCCAAGGAAAAGTAAATTTTATGCCCATCTAAGGACATGTCTAAGATCCCCTTGCAGAGAAAAAGCCACACCTCTGGGTAAAATCAGCCCTTCTTCAAAATCATTAGAAAAATTTGAGAAGAGCGTTCAAGTATTATTTTGAAATAGAGAAAACCTAGAATTTTCTTTCAGTTACTTGAGGAAAAAAACACTTTGAGAAAGTGTTCCTTTAATATTTTTTTCTTGTACTTGGAAGAGTTTTTATACAAATGTGAAAATTAATTAGGATGCAGAGTGTAGGATCTTGTTTATGTGAACATATTTGTTGAAAGTTTATGAGGGCTGAATATTGCAGTAATTGATGTGTGCTTGTATTTCAGTTTCTCATGGATGCCATCTGGTCCTGTTAAGTTGCTCTGTTGTTTTATATCTTGTGTTGTGCTGGTTTATTTTTCTTTCTTGTGATTTTGTGCTTACCGTTGTTGGGAGGGGGAGGGAGTGGGAGAGAAGGAAGTGTGGACAAGTTGGAGGAAGGATGAAATATCAGCGAAAGCATGAGTGCAGGATCAGTTTTGATTAATTCAGTTTGTGTACGTGCTTTACATTAGGGACTGGCAGCATGTGACTAGAAGGATGTATACAACTCATCCAGACTTTTGAGCAGTAGTCCGCTAATGTTAGGAATGACAGAGAATGTCTGCTGAGCTCTTAGTGAAAAATAGGCATCTTTTTATCCCCGGCAAAAATGGACCAAGTTTTCATAGCTGCAAATAACATGTGTGGTGTGGGAATTTAATTCTTTCTCAAAAAGCCGTACCTGGACAATGCAACTACTTTGCTGAGTGTGCTGCCTGCTCATGCTCACCATCCTTCAGCAAGCTATTTGTGGGTACTGATGTTTGTTTCTCTTGTCCCATGTCCTGGTGTAAAGGAGGAGTAACCTGGGACCTAAATCAAGGGGCTCCAGAGTTTCTATACCCAAGGTATTATCTTTCCAGGCTGAAGGTTTTGTTCCCTTCCTGCTAGCAAGGAATTCTTTGTTCATGAGACAGACCTCATTTAGTCCATCAGCAATGTGGCTGCCCATGGGCAGCTCTGCCTTTGTACATGGTGATCTGGATCCTGTTTTCATGCCACTGCTTTGCTGACTGTCCACCATCCTGTCCCTGCCTCCAGCCCAGGACTGTGCTGTCAGAGTGGGTTTCATCTCTTTGACCACAGATTTTCCCCTCTAGCTCCCAGGTCCTCACCAGCGAGCGTCAACCTTGCTTTTGGGCCATCTGTTCTTGTCTCGCTCCACGTGGGCAGCAGCAGATCTATTGCAAAACTGGACTCTGTTCCAAAGGAACACACTTCTCTGCCAGTGTAGGGACAGCCAGGACTAGTCCAGAACTGGCTGTGTGCTAAACAGGCAGCCACCACACATCTGCTGGTCTGTTGACTGGCTGCCACCTCCAAGGCAGTGCTCCAGGTGATTATGACATGCCTTTCTCTCCATGGGGACCTTGTCGAGTGTTTATCTCTGCAGCCTGCCCAATGACTTTTTACTATACACACAGGAGAATAATTTTTTTCCAATTGTTTCTGCCATATTGGGCTGATAACAGCTAAAGGACTCTGAGTGATAAGAGGATGCTAAAATGACTGCACTTATTATATTGCCAGGTGAAGACCAGCATTTTACACAAGGTATAAAGAGTTGTAGGTTGCTTACCTTATTATATTGAATGACATTTTTCTCTATACCTTTATGTTTAAGGTGCAAAATACTTTGGAGAAAGTATTTTCTTTTCAAATGAGAAGGAAAAGGTTTCTCAATCAAGGCATTAAGATGTCATTAGAAGGCTTGTGTACATAACATAGCAAAACCCTATATTTTTCGAGAGCTGTATATTGCTTTGGAGAGATTGAAATTATTTGGTAGACTTTAAAATGTCTCTACTTTTTTTATGACACTTCTTAGATATTAGAGCCCTTTTGCTGCCCACACATTTGTATAATAAGAGAAGTTCAGACTAGAAACGGGCAAAGCTTTGATAGATAAACTCAGATGGAAAACATGTAATTTCTATTCTTAGCAGAGCTGTTTGGGAATGGTTCAGCCTTCCTGAGAGGGGTATAAACTGCAGTGGATTTTAAAAAACAGTATTTGCCACATGATATTCCTGTTTTGGAAAAAAAAATTAGTAGAACATTAGGATAAAGCAATATTAACAACATTATTTTCTCTGGGCTGGGCTCACTCACCAAACAGTATCTCCCATGATGCCTTGTCTCGTGTTTGAAGGATGTGATATAGCCTGGACAAACTCTTGGACTTAGGACAAAACTGCATTTTAAAACATTGGAGTGATCTCAAGAGTAGAGGTTCTTTTCTCAGTTTGCTTTGGTTTTTTAGCCTGAAACAGAAGATCTGGAGGAAATTACAGAAGAGAGAAACAACACTTTCCTCCCATAATTGATGCTGAGTCATTTCTCTGTTGGATGATGAGGCAGAAACTCAATTATGGCAGAAGACAGACAGTGATGAAGCTTATCTGGCAGCACAACTTTTATATTTGGCAACCCAAGGTCCAAGTTCAAATTGGACTGGAAACTGGATTTAAAATCAGGCCTCCCCATCCAGGTGCTCTCAGTGTCTCAGTAGCCATTTGTAAGATTCATGTGGTAATTTACCAGTGTTCTGCTATGGCTGAAACACATCTCTTTTCTCTGCTCATTCTTGGCAGGTTGGTTGGCCTCAAAGTGTCCTGCCAAATGTAGGAATTGTGGTGTCTGCTTAGCTGCCCAGACAGCACTACTCTGGCATAGGAGGGAGCTTAATGACTTGGACAGTGCTCTCTTTTGTGTTACCTCGACCTTGTGTCAGCCGTAAAAGCTATGCAATCAGCCCTGCTGCGTGTTACAGCAGGGCTTAGGATCATCCTGTACCCCCTCCAGTGTGGCTTTCAAAGGTGTTTTGGTGAACCACTCTCCTCAGAACTGTGGTATTTCCCAAAGTGCCTGCACTGGATGAAACTTTCTTCGGTTGAAGCAGTCCTTTTGCATGAAGGACTCCCCGGGCTGTATATCTGGGCTTACCTGTTGGTCTTATCTTTCTTTTGCATCAAGACAGTCCCATGGGTTGCCTCCCCTCTCTCTATGACCCTGGGCTCAGCAGGGTCTTGGCTGTAGCTTCTTAACCCTTCCATAGTTTAAAATGTCAACCAGAAAATAAAGCATTGCTCTTCTGTCAGGTATGTAATTCCCCCCTAACAGCTTAGGGAAAGAATTTTGTAACTGTTTCTTGCATTTATTAAATAAATATATTAATAAATATTTAAGATATATAATAATATAATTAATACCTATTATACATATTAATAAATATAAATATATCATAATATATACAAATATATGAAATATATTCCCATGAGTGTTTTGGGCAGAAAGCTTTGCCACAATGTCTTGTCCTGCCTGTTAAATGAGAGGCTGGTCTCCATCGAACAGCTTTCTGAAATATTTCTCCAAGTCCTTGGAAAAAAAGGAGATCAAAAATCAAATATATTGATCAATGTGCAGGGTTTTAGGAAGAACCTTGCATGAGAATTTTATTGGGTTTTAACAATGATTTCTCTGCCCAGCTTTTGCCAAATGCTCAAGCTCTTTGTTTAGCTGGCTTATGTTGACAAATAAAATGTGTATGTAATTGCTTTGCTGAATTCAAACTCTGATGGCTTTAATCTTTCACACAGTGGTAAATTGCTCCTTAATAGCAACTTTGAAAAGGCAGAGCATGTTTTTTTTTGGGAAAAAGGTACTTTGCAGTAATTCTTAAAGAGCTCAGTCTAGTTTTTGAGAAAAAGATCAAAAGGTAGCTTGATCACAGGGTATAAGCCTGTTTTCTAGCAAGGACAACCGGCACCAGTGTGAGTTCCTAGTGGGCATAGTAAATTCTCCTTTTGTGAGTGCATTCAAGTTCAGGTTCAAGGCTCTTTGGAGAAGATGCTTTAGGTAGATCTGAATGGCTGAGCTATATCTTAAAATGACAAACCTAAACACCATAGCTGGTGTTATGCAAAGGTCAGAAGTAAAATGATGTCTCTTTCCTCAGAGGGGGCACTCAGAAAGAGTCACCTCCCATCCCTGGCATAGCATTTTTGTGTGCCATTCGTCAAGGTACCCATCCTCTGCACAAAGTTAACCCCTCCTTTGCATCATGGTAGCCTGCTGAGGCTCCTTGTGGCCAGAGACACTCTGTTGTGCTCTAGGCCGCAGTAAAACACCCTCATTCTGTGCCTATGGTGCCAGAAATACAGACTCCCAAAAAAGCTGTTTGAGTTTTGTCATCTTTAGAGCATTCACCTCGTTCTCAACTGTTTATCACTCTCCCAGCTGGGAGGTGGAGATTGCACTGGATTAAAGGATTGCACTGCTTTTCAAAAAAAAAATCCTTGAAACACACTAGTTTTTAACTTTCCTTATTTAGACGAGTTAGTAAGGAAGCAGGGAAAATGCACCTCTTTCAGTGTGAGTAGATGTGAGCTGTGATGTCAGTCCCATCCTTGGAGTGGGGGAAGGTGGTATGTGATGTCTGGAAAAGCACTCTCATCCTATGCCCTGTTGACAACAACTGACTCTACACAGGAGGCCTCAAGAGTGGGAGGAAATGGCAATTCTTCTAATGGAAAGCATTTCCTCATTCCAAGAACAGATTGCAACCATTCTGGTAACACCTGCCATAGCCAAATAAAACCCACTGGAGTAACACAGCCATCGCCGAACCACATGCCACGTTCCAGCTTTCAGAAAGCAGCCACTGCCCAAAGCAAAGAAGCTCTCTGTGTCCTGCAGACTTTGCTCTCTGAAGGTGCTGGCAGAGCCAAAAGAACGTGCCAGACACAGAGGGTCCTAGGATTCAAATGGCCCTGGATGCAGAAGCTCATTTTGCTCAGCACTTGTAAAGAGCCCCCTGGAAACCCTCTGTAAAACATGCTGCCTCCTGACTCTGTCTGCCCTGCAGCTAGGAGGGCTCACACCTGTGCTTTGAGGGATGGCTTTAAAGTCTTTTTCTCTCTTAAAGTCTATATTGGCTGCATAAAATGAACAAATGAACTGTCCTTTTTCTCTTTTTTTTTTTTTGAGGAACTGTTAATCTAGAAACCTTCACCACTTATAAAATTCTAAAGGAACTATTAATCTACAAATCTTCACCACTTAAAAATCTTTTGTCTTGTAGCTATTGGAAACGCTGACATGGTCATGCTGCAACCAGCTAATTTTTTCCATTGCTTTTGAGAGAAATGATGAGCTAATTAAGCAATCTCCCGTTTGGTCATGACACTACTGGTTTGCAGCATGAACCTCTTTCTGGTACATGGGATATGTTATTTCTAATGAAATATGTTCAGCTCAGAGTATATTTTTTTACCAGACAGACCTTCAAATTAGTAAAATAATTGGACAGGTGTGCTCATTTTTTCACAGTGAAACCTCCCAGTGTGAGTCACCAAGGACAGAGATGCTACAGGAAGACATTTAAGACTCTTTGTGCTCATTTCTTGTAACAATGATCTGTGGTAGTTTTTGAGCTTTTCTTCAGTGCTTTTGTCTTCTGTTTTTCTCCTGGCTCTCCCTCAATACAGCTTTTCAATAGTCTTGCTGCCACTAAAGAATTTCTTCATTTCTTCAAATGTTTTTTCAAAGACCAAGGAAGACTTCCAGAGATATTGTATTTTCTCTTGCAAACATGTCTTAATTCTTCCCATAGAGAAGACATGTCCTCAAAAGATCTGTTCATTAAAAAACATCAACATTTTGCTTTCCCATCTCTTAGACTACTTGTCCATTGGGCTATTCTGTGAAAAATAAAGGAGGAATTCACTTGGACACATTGATGTGCATCCTAAACTCTAGGAGATTTATTTGTTTAGGTTTTCTCACTTTTAGCCTTTTTAAGGCACAGTCACTTTTAGCTTCCTTGAGTCTTTTTTGAAAATTCTGTTGGGTGTTTAGAGAAGCTGTAGTACTGGGGAAGTGCTGACTTGTCTGGTCTGTGAAGGCTAAACAGAACCATGGCAGACCTGATTCAGTGTTGACAATGGTCAACATTGCTCCAAAGGCAGGGCAGGTCTGGAGGCTTCCTGACGTCCCTTCCAACGCAGATACAGGTGGAAATCCCTATGACACCAGCACTGGGAATTGAAGGGTGGATGCCAGCATCCTGCTGGGTGCTTATTCCCTTCCCTTATCAGATATACATTGGAAAACAGTCTGAAAAGGGTTGTCCTTTATCCTCCTCAGCATCTACAGCCTATAAAAGTTCTTCACGATGTTTATAGGCCCAACTGCTAAGTCCACCTTAGATAAGCCATCAAGACATTTTTTAAATATTTCTTTTTCATCCACCATTCAACCGTGAATCAAAATGGCAAAATTCTGGGTTTTGACAGTGTCTAGCAGGTTGCTGGATGAGACAGTTTTCCTTTCCTTACTGCTCATCCTCAGGTTGCCCAGGCTGCATCTTCTGAGCCATAGCTTACAGCTCTGTGCTTTGCAGCAGCCAGGAGGGACAGTGGCTGGATGAAATTCATGGCAGCTGAATCCTGGTGAAGGAAAAGGCGCCAGAACATACACTGATATTTTTACCTTGCAGCTTCTCAGATTTTCTCAGTAGGAGAACCACCACTCCTTACTCTTTTTTTTTCTCCCTGATGGAATTTCTTTTTTTTTTGTTGTTTCCCTGAATGGATGGAAATCTCTGTGGTTTATTTTAGATATACGTTTAGTCTCCCTGGGATACTCTTTCAATAACTTACAGATCAGCAGTAAGGCACAGGTGTATGTGTGGGAGAATTGACAGCAGGGAAGCTCAAATCCATAACCTCCCTTCTGACATCTTTTTTTTCCTTCACTTTATGATTGGGAATCAAGAATATTTTAAAATGTCTTAAAATATTAATATAGCCTAAGCGAGAACTGAGTAGGTGGGGATTCAATTTTTCCAATGCCAGTAGCTAAAATAAAACAGATTAAGGATTTGTCAGAAAAATGTCAACTTTTCTCTGTTTTCCTGTTAGTGCATTTAAAAAAAAAAAAAGTAGATGTGGAAGCAAGATTCTCTCTTCAGGAACTTTAGGGAGTTTAACTAAAGCAAATGTCAAGCCCTGCAGCTGGAACCCAACCATGAGCAGGACAAACTGGGGCTAACAGATTAGAAAACACCTTTGCAGAAGAGATGAGGGTCCTGTTGCATGCAGTGCACACTGGCAAGACCACATCCTGGTGCTGTGCATTGGGCTGCCTAGTACAGGACCAGCAGTGAGGTTCTGGATCAGCTCTAACAGAGCCCACTGAGATGGTCAGGGCTGGAGCGCTCAGTGTGGGAGAAGAGGCAGAGGGAGCTGAGCGTGTTCAGCATGGGGACAATACAGAGGAAACAGATCTGGGCACTGTTTTGGAGGTACACAGAGAAAGAATAGGAAGCCATGGGCACACTTTGCAACCAGGGAAACTCCTATCCAATGTTAGACAGTCTTGGGTTGCCCTTGTAGCCAGCCGAGGTGTAGTGAACAGCCTGCTGAACAGAGCAGGTGAGAATTTGAACTCCTAGTTCAACATGAACTCTCCCACAGTGTTTGAGCTGCCTTGAGTGAATGTCTCAGTCTCTGGTTTGAGTTCCTGTTTCAGGGGAGGGCTGGTGAAACAGCACAGTTGAGGCTTTTGTATGACAGAGACCAAAGAAGCAAGTAAGGAGAAGATGAGTGTCTCTTCTGGCTCACAGTGGTGTCTGGATGTACTTCTAAAATGCACAGCTGAGAAGGTTTTTACCCAGTCGCACACCTAACACAACTTGCAGCTACCTCCTGAAGAGCATTAACAGCTTTGCCTCATCTCACTTAGAGCAGAAGTGTTTCTGGCAGTCCAATACCCAGGCGACCACAGGATATTGCTGCTCATTGCCCCTTAGTCTGCCACTGAGGTCAGTTGGCTTAGGATCGAAAATCCTCAGGTAAATTGTGTGCAATATCAGCCTTCAGTGGGAGGTGATGGGTCCTGAAGAAACTGATGTTATTAAAACCAAGGACCTAACTTGTGGCACTACAAAAATCTTCAGGATTTGAATGAGCTCTTTTTTGACCAGTGTAAATTAGGGAAAAATCTGATTTCTAATTTCAGAACAGTGCACAGTGGAAGAGGAGTGAGAATAACAATTAATACCTTAATACCTGATGTTTACAGAGCAGTAACATTCCTGCCACATTTTTATGCTTCATGAATTTTGTAAGTTAGAGTGATGCCAGCAATCAGGTCCAGCTCCATGGCAAATACAGGCAAAGCTGAAAAGCAAACACTCTAGCTCAGGCCAATTTTTACAAAATTACAAATAAAAGCTTTCTGCAAATGAAACAGGAACTCAGAGGAGTTGGATCTCGGCCTGGACTGTGATGGGTGGATAGATTTTGAGGATTATCCTTGGGAGGGCAGACACAGCCAAATGGCTGGATACTGGGTTAAAGCAAGGAAGTTAATTCACCTTACTGTAGGGTTGCAGGTGTACACAGGACAGCTTTCCTGAAGGTCAGCTGATGGCTGGAAACTCATAGAGCTCCCAGGACCTGCCTGTGGGGCCAGCCCTGCCAGTAAGAGGTTAGTGAAAACCCACTTAATAAGTACCATGGGAGAGGTGGGGCAGTGGCAGGATATGCTGTGTCCTGGGAAAAGCTCTTGTCCCCACTCTCTGACCACACTTAATAGCACCTTGGAGAAACACAAAAACAAGATTCCTGTTTTGCCACTTTAAAGCAGAAGGAAATATTATTAATATATCAAAGGTTAGGTAGGTGTTGAATTATTTGGTCCTATTCATAGAAGCAAATATGCGTGTTGACTCTCTGTCACCGCATAGTCAATAACAGCAATGATGGATTCTTGTTTGCAGAGAATTGATCCTGTAGGACCATATCTGGAGGTCTGTAGCTGGATGCATGAAATCTGTCATGGCACAGAATTCCCTGCAAGAAGTTAATTTAGCCTGTTGCTTTTAGGGCATGTAAGAAGATCTCCATTTGGCTCTATTCTCCAAAAGTGTACTTTGTCAGGGAGTTTCTAGGAGTACCTTACTAACCTCATAAATCAAAGATTTCCATGGAATTTTTAAAATTTATTTAAACATTTGGAGATTAGTATTATCATTATCATCAAAATAGCACTACTTTTACCCTCCTTCTTTCCTTCCTTGCCAGTTTCTTTTCCATTTTCTCTCCCCTATTGCACTAGTAAAAAGAAGAGAACAGACCACCACTGCCTAATAAATCATCTTCCCAAAATCTCCTAGTTATAATGGCCTGAACTGATGGCTTTCCACTATCTGCATCCTGTTTCTGCCTTTATTTTTTATTACAAGGTAAGTATTTGCTGTGTGTCAGCTAAGGCAGTACAGGCAGGACTTTCAAAAGTGATAGGTCCTAGTCTGTGGTTTAGCAAGAAAAAGTGTTCCAGGCCTGGGGAGCTGGAATTCAGGGCCAATAAGAGAATTTCCTCTGCACAGAGAGTTCAAAACACCGTATGTTACCTCACTGTATTTGTATTCCTGTTTAATTCTTTAGTTGTTTGTTTGGGGTTTGGTTATTTGGATTTTTTTCGGCAGCTGGAAAGGCTTCGAGAGGAGAGAATTAGATTCGATGTTAGGAAGAAGTTTGTTTGCTCACAGGGTGGTGAGGCACTGGCACAGGCTGTGCAGAGAAGCTGTGGATGCTCCATCCCTGGAAGTGTTTGAGGCCAGGTTGGGTGGGCTTTCAGCTGCCTGGTCTATGGCAGGAGAGTGGGGACTGGATGATCTTTAAGGTCTCTTCCAACCCAATCCATTCTATGACTCTGTGATTACTAAGTAATTGAATTAAAGGGAAATTATCAACTTGTTTATACAATTGCTCTAACACAGCATATCCTGTTGTGTGTGATTCCTGTAAAAAAAGAAAAGCAGGAAAAATCTAGAGAAGTACAGTGACACCAATGCACAAACCTGCATGCTGTAATGCTGGGTCAAAACTAGAGATCTGGAAACTGCTTGGTGGGGAGCTCCAGCCTATAGCTTGTAACCCCTGGAGCAAGATTTATATGCAGTGGAAACAGCTTTATCTGGCCATATTGCTAATGGGAAGCCCTCTTCACTAGGCATGGCACTGGTGGAGCACTGGTCTGCGGCTGTAACAAGGCAGGGAAATGGGAGAAGAAAAGCAGGTGACTTGGGTGTCTGGAGGGACTTGGACAAAACCATGGGCCACACAGGAGTTAAGCAGACCCAAACACCACTATCATTATGCATTAGATCCTGGTTCTGGCAAAACATCGATGGTGTAATCAAAATTTTGAAAAATCAGTCAATTTTGAATGTGAGGACAATACCTTGTCCTTCCTCAAGATCCGCAAGTTTGCTCTTCGTTGTAAGATGAAGGAAAAGGTGCACTTTGGTTCAAGAATTCCTCTTCCCCAAAGCTTAGCAGAGCTGTCTGAGAAGTTCCTGCCACTCCTTTCTCCTAGTGTCCTTAGCAGCACAGTTTGCTTCCCCAACCTTTTTGCCAGGGCAGATTTTCAGGTGATATCTGCTTCATTTCTTCTGCAGGCAAAGGGATGCACGTCTGACCTCTGTGCTGGTTCTGAAACCGAGTGAATGGGGCCATCCTGCCCTAGCAGTTGAGAAATGCCCTTAACACTCAATATCTTAATGCATTAGTCACTGCTGGGGTGAGTGTTCCAGCAGTGAAGAGGTGGCTCAGAACCTCGTGCTCAGCTGCAGCAGCCCGCAGACCTCAGAGACCGGGATGCTGAGAGTTTTATCTACCCAAATAGGGCTCTGCTGGAAAGTTCTCCTCTCAAAGCCGAAGCTCTGGCAGAGATTATTTGTGAGATGGGATAATTAGAAGACAATACTTACTTATGAATGTGATTCTGCTGTGCTTGGTCTGATGTCCTGTATCAATCAAGGGCTGAATCAAGGATGGCTCTGCCAGGCCAGTCCATCCCCTTGGACAAAGCAGGTTTCAGCTGGCCTGGTTTTTGGCTTCCAGCCTCATGCTAGTCCTTGGATGTCTGCTCCAGAGATGGCTATTACAGGCTCTGACTTTTGCTCGTGGCTTTCTTGCTGGCAACACATGTGCAATAAATACAGGCAGGGCAATCTTTTCTCCCCATTTGTATTGAACTGGTTCTTCTGCAGCTACTTCAGAATTACCTGGATTTGGTACCACAGGGTATAGACTCAAAGGACAACCTCTTCGGACATCAGAGTTAGCTTGAAAAGAGTCTTTTCAAAAGGTAGGTTGTTTGAGACAAAATAATTGCCCAAAAAAAGAAGAGAAAAGTTTGGATTTAAAATGAATGCTGCTGTTTCAATTTTGCTTTTGAAAGTTATCAACATCTATCATCATCATGTTGAATGTTAGAAGATGGATTATCCTGGGGTAGGATTTTCCTTTTTTTTTCTTCTCCCTCTGCAAGCTTCTACAATATCCTCAACTTCAAAAAAATTGGAGATCAGAAGAAAAAGTAACTTAGTTGTTTTTTGCCTCTGACAGTGAAGACAGCAAACGAATAGAAGGCCCAAACTTTCAAACTTGGAGATGTGGGAAAACAAGGAAAACTTTCTGAGTCCCTTGAACACGTACATTAATTCTGAGAAATCAAAAGTGGAAAAAATTATGATTCACACTCTCAAAGGTGTACTATTTGGAAGATCTGGAAAATGTGACTTTTTTTTCCCACTTTGAATTCTACCAAAGTATAAAGAAACAAAAATTTATAACTTTAGTGAACACAGTTTTACAATTTTAATATGCCTTTATTTTTTAATATATTGGCACCATGTATTTCTTTTTCTGAGCTTAGGCTCAACACCCACATGGTAAATTTACAGGTTTCTCTTGATGCTGTTTTATCCACTGTATGAAGAAGGACGTGGTTATCTCTGCCCTTATTCCTTTCTGCTCCTATGGAGCACAAACCCCGGAGCAGCTACTTGATTCTTGAGAGGTTTTTACACTGAGGATGGTTGTGATAGACATTATAATAAGTGGTAACAGCCAGAAACTGTGTTTCTGGAAGCTCAGGTTTAACAGTGAGAAAAAGTCCTGCCCCAGGGTGCTACAGCCACCCAGAGATAGGAGGGATGTCTACCCTTAGAGGTTTCCAAAGCCCCTTCCCACCAGTGTGTACAATGCTGTGAGTCAGAGGGATGGGATAAGGCAATGCAAGCCAGGGCTATACATCATGTTTTGCAGCCATGGAAACAGCTGTTGATGGCAAAATGGTTGTATTCTGACACTGATAAGTTGCTCAGGAGCCACTGAACACTGCACAGCCTCCCTTTGTTTCCAGCACACACACTGGAAGGCTTTCCCAAAATGTCACTCCTCCCTGAGGTGGGACTTTCTAGACTAATGTCTGGCCAAATTCGGCTGTCTTGTGGCACCAGCTCAAAGCCATTTCTCCTTCACCTCAGCATGTGTTTGTAGTGGCTCTGAGGCTTGTCATTCACCATGGAGCTTTGCACTGCAGGGTGGGGGGCAAAAGGGAGGAATGGCAGGGGATTTGCAGAGAATTATCACTGGCTCATGGCCTGTCTGGATTGCTCCCTGTCCTGGGCAAGTAAAATCGAGGTGCAACAGGAACACTGTGGATGTACAATGTGGGGTGAAGCACCATCCACACCACTCACCCATGGGCACTGTGATAGTCAGCCCCACAGCCCTTTGTCCTGTGATAACTCAGGACAGAAGCTGAAGGAACCTGCAATTTTGGGGCGCCTCACAGAGCTGAAGTAGGAAAGTCCAGTTTTTCTACTAATGCCTCAAGGAAGTCCAGTCAGAACATCATTACCTATTCAACCCCAACCCCAAATCTAGTTGCTGTCTGGGAGTTATTTTCAGTTACCAACATCCTTGATGGGTAGGAGAAGATTAGCATTCTGCAAGGTTAATGGTCTCTGCTGCTCCCTGAGCTGTCAGTCTGTTTGTTCATTAGTCCCTGGAAAACAGCCCTGGCTGCACTGAAGTAAGGTAAGTGAAGTGAGTAAGAAACCTTCGACCTCTCTCAAGCACAAGTCTGAAAGTGACAAACCAGTGACAAGCCTAACACCAGTTCTTTCTGCAGCACTGGAAAAGTGCTCTGTCCTCAGAGAAATCCAGGCCCACTCACTCCATGGACCTCAGAGCAGTTGGACATGGGACTGGCAAGGGCACTGATGCCACACCTGCATTCACTGCTCCGTGTAGTCAAACCCATTCATAGAGTAAGCTGGAAAGATGTGCCCATACATCAAAGAAGAGGAAATTCAGGAGATCCAACATTTCTTTCTCCATCCATAGCCATAATGATCTTTTGTCCACACATTAAACGAATAAAAGACAGCAGCAAGATCTTTCTGATCTCTCTTTGGTTGAAAAAATTCTCTGTTGAAAGGCCAGCTTGCAAAGAGTCAGAGCAGGGATGTCAGTGCTCAGTGCTCCCATCTCCGTGTGAGGCTGCAGGGTTATAGTGGCAGTCGTGTGCTGATCCTGGCAAAGAGGGCTGCTTTGTGTGCACTCAGGACCGGACTGTTACTTTGGAATGCTCTGCTCCCACCTTTGCCAAAGGAAGAATTGAAGAATCAGGTGGGCAGTAACACTCCTGTGAACAGGACTTCCCTAGGGCAAGGTGAGACTTCATCTTCCATACTCCCATTATTTTTCCTGCTGCACAAGGGGATTTTGGGGTGGCAGTGCCCCACATTTCAAAACCCATGAAGTACACTACTTTTTACCTTCTACTTAAGATGGGTACCATGACCAACCTAGGCAGATCAAATTTTATTCTGCTCTGATGTAACTGAGCTGGTGGGCTGCAAACCACTCCCAGCAGGATGTAGATATTCAAATAAATACCCTGTTCTCCCATTTCTCATCT
Source organism: Campylorhamphus procurvoides (assembly GCA_013396655.1). Taxonomy (NCBI): domain Eukaryota; kingdom Metazoa; phylum Chordata; class Aves; order Passeriformes; family Dendrocolaptidae; genus Campylorhamphus; species Campylorhamphus procurvoides. The sequence continues at coordinate 1,146,312 of WBMV01005958.1, read as the reverse complement.
TTCTGTGCAACCCTGATCTTTTTTTGATCTTGCTTGGTTTCTAGAATTATGAGAACATGTGGGACATTAAAGCTGAGCTTGAAATTGATGCACTTTAGAGGACTTTCTAGGATTTGCATAACATGAAGGTAGATCATTGAAATGGAATTTTGCTTATTTCCATATTACAGGAGCTGGTTTTCCCAGTCTTTTAAGTGAAATTGCAGAATTGCAGTGTGAGTTGTTTAATAACTTGCTAAAAATAAAATAAAATAAAATTAAATGAAATAAAATAAAATAGGCAGCTCTTTTCTAATAGAAGATAGTATTTACAAGAGCATGAAAGGATATATTCTAAAACGTGTCATTTGAGGAAATGGGGAGTCCACCCCACCCACTGCTGCCCTGTTTTGTTTTATTTCTGAAAAACTTGAACACTATGCCCACAGGGGAGTTGTGGAATGATTTGTTCATATTCTCATTCTTCTCCCTGATCCTGACATTTAGTTGAGATTGTATTCATCATAATGTGTCATCTTCCTGATGCCAGTGGCAAAACTGATGGATGGTGTCAGTTTGGAGGCTGAGTTTGTAGACAGCTGAGTGCTTCAGAAAGCACCACCACGAGCTCTTGAGACTCTGAAGTAACATTCTCAAATGAAAACATCCTGGGCTCTGACTGAATGATCCTTATGCCAGCCAAGGCAGTTTCAAAAGGAGCTATGAAACAGCCCCTGTGCTATTTTGGCCTGGTGTGACAGAGACTGGACAGGAACCTCCTTAGAAAATCAAGCTCCTTCCAAATGAGAGGCTTGTACCTTCTGAGTCTACAAACCCCAAAACTCTGCAGGTGCTCTGGTTTCTTTAGACCTGGATTTAAATTTATACTAGAACGAAAGAAGAGGTTGGGGCTTGGTGCAATTTGCAACTAATCGATCTTCTGAAGTGCCAGGTGAGGAAATCAAGGGTCAGAGAAAGAGCTTTGCTTTCTGTGTGATAATAAGGACCACTGTGGGATAACACAGCTCTCTCCAATGTCCATATGGTGATTTAGTCCTATTTTGCCATAAATCTTCTGCAACCTTCACTGGCGATTAATTTGACACCTTTTAATTATATTCACTGATACATAATTAATTAAAATAGGGTAGCTGACCGCAGCTATTGTGGGTCACAAATTCTGGGTCCCTGTGCTTCTTGCAAAGGGCTTTTCTGCCTGCCTGGCAGCTGTTTGTCATCCCTTTGGGTGGGAAGGCAGCACGGCGATGCCTTGCAGAGCTGGGAATATTGTCAAGGATCCCTTTGCCGTCGTCACTGCCCCTGCACAGCAAACCTGTTGTACTACCAATGAATTCTGAGCCTTGAGCAAAGAGGTTTTGCTGTCAGGATAATTATGGTCGCTGCTTCCTTTTAAGTGGCCACATTTCCAGTCCTTTTCTGCTGTGCATGCTCTGCATATTTAAACGAGCCTTGCTGGAGCCCTTTGTGAGACTGCTGACTCCCATGCAAATTGGCACAGAGACTGGCTCGCTGGGAAGCCTCTCTGCCTGTGATAAGCAGGCACCAGCCATGGTGAGAATGAGTAAGTTCTTGAGCAGATGAGACCACAGGTTTCCAGAAAGATAAAAACGACTATCATTTTTCCCCACAGGGTTCCATTACAGCACAAAACAGAAGAGCACTTTGTGCTTTGTAGTGGATTACTGTGCTATCTGTATAAAAGGCTTTGTCCAGGCCTCTTTCCTCTCTAGACCCAAGCAGCAAAGCATCTGCATGAGGGTTTATGTTTTGGGAGGTGATCTCTGTCCTTGGAAGTTTTCAAGGCAAAGACACAACCAGCCTGACCTAGAGCTGGAGAAAGTCCTCTTCTGAGCAAGAGATTAGAGAGTGGAGACCTGCAGAGACCCCTTCCCACCAGCACATCTGTAATTGCTATGAACCAACACGCTCCATTGCCAGTTTTTGCAAACTTAGCCCCTCTCAGCGTTGGCAGGGGTGTCTCTGGGCTGCAAGGGAGCTCCTTCCACCCTCCTGGGGCTGGGAGGGCTGGGACTTCCCTTATCCAGCTCAGTGTAAACTCATGGGAAAGGTAAAAGCTCCCAGGAGGAAGAGGGAGCCACAAACCAGCTGTGAGCAGCACACCTCAGGGGCAGCTGAGTCAGCAGTGCCCATGGCCATCACAGCCCAGGCCAGCAAGTTGGGGGCTGCTTTATGCTCTTCTGCTCTGCCTAATCTCTGTCTACAGTCCTGACTGCAGAACTTGGAGACATGGTCCCTGCCATTTCCAAACACAGAAATGGTTTCCAGTCAGAGGTACCGACATTTTTTTAATTATTATTATTAGTTTTTTATTTTCTCCTTGTCATTAGTTTTGCTAGGTCACGTATCTATGGTGCCGCTATCAATTCTGCTATGGGAAATACATTTTTATTCTCTTATTCATGACACGAGTGCTGCCAGGTGTGGTGGAAGATGTAAACAGCCTAGATGTGAGAAGGGAAAAAAATTGGTAAGGGGATGCAACAGCTGGGAGGTTTCTTTTTCAAGATATTAATGATCCATTGAAGACACTGCTATTTTCAACTTGTTAAGCAGGAGAAATAACAAGCTTGGATCACATGAGCTTATAGTTGATTAAATTAAATGAAGGGATGAGTAGTGACTACTCAGATTGGAGAATGCAGGAAGCTGTTTGAGGAAGCCAGCATGTCTGAAGGGACAAGGCCTGTGTTATCTTGCCAATTCTCAGTTCTTTTCATAACTATTTCTTGCATTACAGTTGAAAAAGGCTGGTTGCATGGAACCTCTTGAAACTAAATGCATTTTGAAAATAATGTAAAAGCTTTTCAGCAATAGATTTTCATTTTCAGCTTAGCAGTTCAAAATACAGGAGCCCAGGGCTTCCAGCAAGCTCTGCCATAACACCACCAACTCCTTTCCCTTTGACCAGTGCAGCCTACTGAAATGAGGAGTTGAAATCAGCAAAGAGAAAAAAAAACTATCAAAAGTGAATGTGAAATGTCTAAATGGTCCCTACAGTTATCTGAAATAAAGAAGAAAAATTATCACAAATTCACTTGCAGATGGATGTGTTTTATAACCAATGCTAATTTTCAGTGCAAACCAATCTGTATTCGTCTCCAAGAGAAGGGAAGAAAGTTGATTTTTTCCACAGTCATTCTACAGTGACGTATATCTACATCATACATATTAATGTATATTGCACACTCAAGCTGTTACACAGGCTTGATGTATTATGGTTGTGGTGGCACAGACAGGATGGTCTTTCTGGTGAAGAAGTGCCATGATTTGTCATGACAAGCTGGTATTTCCCCCTCCAGTAACTGTCCTAGCAGCAGAAAGTCAGCAAGCAACATTGTGTACTGGTTCAAGCAAGGCAAATTCCTGAAACAACCATGGAAATAAAAAACAACCTTTTTTTCCATTCAGTTAAATGTGTTTCAATAAGAAATTTCAAAATTGTGGTGCAATTGAGTCTAAAACTCAAGGGGTTGGAGGAAGAAGTATTTATCTTTAGACTCAGTTTGGTATTTTAACATATATGTGTGAAATGTGAGTGTTACCTATGGGAAGAGTCTTCGGAATTAGGCCAAGCTGTTTCTTCTTGCCTTATTCCTTTGATGTCTGCTTGACTAGAAGATAGTGGAATACAATATATTTATCCCTTGTTCTGGCTCAGCCCTGCTGGCAGAGCGCTCTGTTCCTTGGATGCCTAAACCCCGGGCTCAGCCGTGTGTGGTTTTACCGGGGAGGAGGGAGGTTATTTGCACCCATCCTGTGGGATGCAGGGATGAACAGCTCCCTGCTCTCCCCTTCTGGAGCAGGACTGCAGGGACCACCAGGACCACTGTGCTTGTGTCTGCAGCATCTTCTTCACTACTCAGCACTCCTGCACAGCAGTGCCTGGGCAAGGTGCATAGCCATGGCTGCACTTCAGTGCAAAAGCATCTAATTAGGTATTTAGCATTTTTGGAGGTTGACACATACCTTATAAGTGTTGATTTTTACTTAGCTTACCAAGCAGATTATGTCTCCAACAAGGAGGTTTTGAAGGGATTTTTTCCTCTTGTGTGATGTAATACCTTCTTCCTCCTTGCAAAACAAACAAAAAAAAAAAAAAAGAGGGGAAATTTTCTAATGTACTGCTATAAATGTAGGGCTTATTGTTTTTGTTGTGCTATTCATCATTGCAGAAATTGTGGCTAAGGCAGCATTTTTGCAGCTAATAAGATGGAAATCCTGCCTGCCTAAGAAAACTAACAAAGCACCCAGAGAAGGCTTCTTGAGAAGACAGAGGAAACAACCACGTAGGATGAAATCTCTCTGAGTAATGTTTTTCCAATAAGCTCGTCCATTTTGCATAAGCTTTTCAGAGAACTGATGGGTATTTCATTCTGAGACTCGGGAGGCAGGGAGATGAGGAAAAACAAGACAGCAAGTCAGCCTCAAAGAGGCTCTCACAGATGGAGTGGCACGAATCCCCTTACTCCTGTGGTGCAGAGTTTCATGACAAAGGCCTGTGCACATGATTTGTGCCTGGAAAAGCTGATCTGCAAAGGAGCCTCTCAAGGGAAGTTCTGCCTGATGTTTGTAATGGTAACAGAGGCAGCTCTCTTGTGCTTTCAGCTGATGTGTGTCCCTTACAATGATGATCTCTGGTTTGTTTGCTGGTGGCTGGAACTTACTACCTGTCCAGGCTTTTGGAAGCCCATTGCAATCATGTCTGGCTGCTCTGAAGAGTCAGCCTTCAGTCTTGGGAGAGAATACAGCAAAAAAGAGGGACAAGCATTCCCCTCAGAGCTTATAACCCTCCCCTCAGTGTTTTTATGCCTGTAAGACAGTTCAGATCCCAGGAACAAGAGTCTTGTCAGTCTTGATATTGTCTACCTGTCATGGTGAGACTCTCAACCTCTCCCAGGATGCTTTTCTCTTCTGAAAAGTGAGATTATAAATGTGTCCTTAGCAGAAAAAAGTTCTCGCAGGACAAAACAGTGCTGCTTAATAAACCCAGAGGTAATTCCTACGTTCCCCTGCTAATGTAATAATAAGCTGGTGATGGCCACTGCCTTCTCCAGCACACATAGGTGGAGGCACAACCTCGTTGATTGTGAGTGTGAAAAGTGTGAGGCAGTGCCATAATCTGACTTGATCAAGTCCAACAACATGTCCAAGTTGTGTTGAACTCAGCACCCTGGGAACAATGCACCAGGGGCAATCCTGCATGGCTTTTTCATGGACGCAATACCCGTTTTCTGGGATTTCAGCTGCCTGTGCCTGAAAAGGGAGATGTGGCTGACAGACCAAGGAATCCTTGACTTTTCCACTCAGATGCAGATCCAAGTGAATGGTGACACATATACATATACAACACATATAGGGTGCAAAATAAATTGAGATGGGAATAAGCAAAAGAATTTTTCAACAAACAAATACATGAAGATTGTACTTTGCAGCACTACTCAAGCTATATGAATACTGATTTGTTTTTCCTGGAATGAGCAGTGTTGGGGAGGAATGTGCCATATTCTTCATAGCTGTTAATGTTTTATGTATTTTTTTGTTTGATTGCTTTTTTTTTCAACATGTCATAACTTAAGTTCTTGTAAAATCATAGTGGCATTTCTTATACTTCCCCTTTAGAGCAAATTCTGTGTAGCAAGTAGGTTTTCTGATGAATCCTCGTCCAAAACTACTGAGATCCACTGGGAGCCTTGGGCAAGTAAAAAGCACCGAACAAAGACCAGAAGGGTCAAAGTCTGAGAAGCAGTGGAAAACAGACAGGGAAACATTGAGGTAGGGCTCTTCCCATCTATTTTTTTCGAAGTAGATATTTGCTTCTTCACTCCTTGTACTAATTACTGTTCCGATAAAGCACAGCAAACACAGCTTTCTGAAACTTGGATGTAGAATTTGCCGTGGGAAAAGCTTTGCCTGGACTTGCAGTGGAGTTTGTGGTACTGGCTCCTGGGAGATGGTATTGTAAATCCAGTATCAGGGCTGGTGACTCACATCCAGGCTGGCCTTTCCTGCTTGCCAGACTGAAACCTCTGGCAGCTCAGCACACACAGTGACTCACAGGAGACGCTCAGCTTCCTGTCAGTCAGTGATCCTCACCTTGCAGTCTGACTCCTGCCATTTAGCCAGTTGCCACAGAGCTTCTTTAAAGGCCCTGTCATGTGCTTGAACTTCTGTTGCAAAGAAATATATAAATGAGCAGTGTAGCTAAATCGATTTGACATTCACAAGGGCTCAGTGAAGTGACATCTACCTGAAATCAAAGCAGTTCTGAATGGCTAATCAATAGTAAGTAAATCAGCGTTAAGGTGGGTGAGAGCACTGTGCTGCTGTGCTCCAGTTTCAACAGAGACTTTAGATTTCACGAAGGGAGAAAAGGAAACTGCAACGGTCAGAAGACAGAGGCAGCATTTCCTCCCTCAGTAATTCCAGACTGTCAGAACAGAGCTCTGTCACCATCTTCCACTCTCTGGCTTTATCCCTGACTATGCAAATGGCAATTGACCAGTCTTGCTCTGATAGCAAGGCAGAAGGCCACCTCTACCTAAAGTCAGCACCTCTGAATTGTATCCATGATTCATTTACTATCTCTTTATTTCAATCCAAAAGGATTTGCATGAAATTCAAATGTAATGATGTATAGATGTTCTATTACGGAAACAGTCTTCAAAGTACCTGTAAACCTTTTATATTTGCTAGGACAGAGCAGCTTGTAATGGAAAAGAGATCAACACCCACTGTGGGGTTTTGCTCTTGGCCTTGAAGCAGTGGAGGTAGGCTGAAATTCCACAACTGGAAAACCCCATCCCATCCATCCCATCCCATCCCATCCCACTTGTCTCAAAAGTCCTCAGTAGGCTCACTAATGCAAGGGCTTGTATGACAATGGGTATAACAGACATTTATTTTCTACTTTGCTTCTAATTTCTATAGGCATCATTCACTGGAGGGTGTGGCTGGCTACCAGCTCTCTGTTGCCTTGCTGGCAGCTAGGAGCCCCCTTCCCATGGGGTTAATTCTGGGCCCAATTAATGCAGGCTTCCAGCCAGAAGTTACTCTCAGCCCAGGTTACTTTGCTCTTTGCAGAAATCCTTTGCACCTTCAGCTCAATACTTGGTTCAATGTTCTTTGTCAGGGCAAAGTGACTTGACTAAAGGGTGACTTCAGTAAAATCAAGGTTGTGTACATCAGTCATGGTGGAAGACAAAGGAAGCAGACACATGTCACTCCAGCTCTAATGGAGAGCTGGGCATGCAGAAAGAAGCAGGGCTCATCTCCAGTCATAAAAAGGTGGGAAAAAAATAGGTATATTTCTGGAAGCTTTATGATGACCAGGAAATCTCTAACAGCTTCTGGGATCAATTCTCCCAGTAAATTTTGAAGACGGTCTCATTTGTGTGCTTTAACTTTGTTTCTTAAAAGAGCCAAGGTCATGCAGGGAAAGGCTGGCACAGAGCAACAGCCCACCCAGAAAAAAAAAAGGCAGAAAAGACATGCAGAATGACTCTATCTTGAGCTTTTATTAACATTTCCACTGACAGACCTTCAAGCACTCTCTATAAATAGCAATTAGTTAAACTTCATAGTTAACTGACATGACTCCAAACTGCATCAGACAATCAAGCCTTCAGGTAAGAGTGCAGCAGCCACAAGCATGGCATGGATACTTTTGAACAGAAATACTCAGCTCTTTCAGTAAATTATTGCCCCATTTTCTCAGTAGCCTCCCAGCTGCCTGAGAGTGTTGCTGCAGTGATATTAGCTAAGCCTGGACACATTTTTTTCACAAACACTGCACAGCCAACAGCAGAGCAGGTAGAGCTCCCAAATTATGTCCTGACTGGGTTTTGACTCGGTGGTAAGGTTAGAGTTATTTGTGTCTCTCCTCAAATATTTGCTGAATAAACAAGGCAAACAGGTGAAATAATTCTGTTTATTTTCCTTGCTATTTCCTGCCAATTAGAGATTAATAAATAATTGCTATCTTTAATGTGATGGTGACAATGAGTGATCCTGGTGGTGAACTTTTGAGGACAGACTGCAAAGGAAGGCCATTGTGTGGTGTGTGAGTTGTGCCACCACAAAACCAAGAAATTAAGAGACCTATAGGTTTATAATTCATAAGCTGTGAAGAGCTGGGCCTGAGAAGTGCTTAGGAGGTCCTGCTCCACACTGCATAGCCAAGCCTAACCAGGGACCTTCAGTAGCAGCACTGACAGTATCTGCTTTTCTTCTGTGCTCTCCTTTCCATTAGTGCTGGAGGTTTGAAGAGAGAAGAAACTTCCTGGTTTGAAAAGAGAAGTGGCTGGATTGGAGATTTCTTCAATGGCAGCTTTGATTGAAGGACCTGTGCCTAAAGGAGCGGATCATTTTAGCCACAATTTTGGATGTCTGAAGACAATTAAGACTCATTAATTGTGCCCCCAGAAGAACGGCATACATGCAGATATTCAGGGCAAAGAGGACTACACCTATGGCTAATACAGTGCCTCAGCAGGGCACTGAGTCACCCCAAATCATTCATGTCTGTTCAAGCTGGCCAAAGCAACAGATTGATTTCTCTGCAGATGATCCTGAAACCCCTAAACTGAAGTCATTGTAGGTGAATGTCACCAACTTCTGGTAAGATAAAACAATGCTACTGGGGTGGGAAGGGAGTTTGGAAAGAATGAGAGATTGTGTATCGGGCAAGATAACTTAAATACTTTAAATTTCTACTTGCAATATAGAGACAATTTGAAAGAAAGGTCCTACAGCATTGGAAATCTAATGTTAAAAACAAGAACACTTTTATTCTAGGGTTTGGGCAGGAAGGGATTTGTAAGGGTCCTTGGTCCACCCCCTCACTCAGAGTAGGGTCAACTTCAAAAATAGGAAAGAGAGGCAACTTGAATCCCACCACAGCCAGGTTAAGAATATATTGTTTTGAGCTGAGGAGAGCCTTTTGCATGAAGGCAGTTTGACTATATATTCTCATCAAACATGTTCTCTTTTAGCACACACAACTATTCCACTAATTTAAGCAGGAGCTTGGCTAGCTGTTGTCAGGATGGAGCTGCCTGGCTGCTCTTTTGGCCTTTGCAGTGAAAATGACAGAGAACAGGTTGGGCATAGGAGACAGATGAATTCTCACCTTCAGAAAAGGAAAAGGCAACACTCTTGTTTCTCTTTCTTCATCTTTCCATCTGCTGAGAAGTTCTTGGTCAAGAATTGAACATATTGTGGCAGTTGAGAGTCTTAATATATTCCACACATGAAAAGAGAGGGGAGGGAAGAGAGCTGTTCCTTTTCAGTCAGCTAATATATTATCTCTGTAAATAGGCTATTTGAAAACTAGTTGTCATTGATGTGATCTGCAGTTGATTTGGTTTAAGTTAGCAACAGTGATATAATATACACAGAACCCTGTTGGGTGGTCAGAAGGGTTAAAGTCAGACCTAAATTTAACCCAGGTCTTTGGCTTCCTCCTTTGGGAGAAAAGCATTCCTGATATCACTGGCCAGGGTTTTAATCAATGCTATGGTGAGGAAAGCAAAATAAGAACCTTAAGGCAGGGTTGTCACACTGGTGGAAAGGATGACAATGTGCTATATGCACTGGGTGGTGTGTCCCAACCCTGTGCTTAATGGACACCTCTGGTGAGCCTGAGCTCCAGGTCTTACTCATTATTATAATTTTTATTTTTTACAGAAGAGAGGGGGAAACAGTCCCCACACTCTCTCCCTACCGTCATGCAGCTCTGGCTTGTCATGGTCTCAGCAAACGTGCCAAGACTGGAGGAGTCCTGCTGTTTGCATCCTCTCTCCTCTGCCTGTGGGTGGGCTCCCAAGAGCTGGGGGGGTGCAGCAGCTGCTCAGATTCACCAACCTCAGCATTGCACCTGGTATTTTTAGCATCTGCATTGAACCCCATGTCATTTGAAAGAGGTTTGTGTAGCCTGGTTTGATTTGTTTGGCCCAAAGAACCGACATACCTTTGACCAAGGTGTGTTCTTAGTGGGCGGGTGGTTCCCACCAGCTGTTGGGGGTAGCCTTGGAAACATTCAGATCTTTCGTTCTGAAAACATCTTGCAGCTCAGAGCAGCCTCCTTTGCCACCCTTTTTCCACGCCAGGCCCCTGCATGGCAGCACTGAAGTTGTCAGAGCTGAGGGAGCTGTAGAAGAGGGCAATTCTGCTCTGCTTCTGCATGCTCAGGTGTCGGAGGTACAAGGAACCTTGGAGATAACCAGCTTCCCTGCTGAGCACCTTGGGCCTGCATGGCTGGTGCTGCAAACCTGCCACCTGGGTATTCCCAGTCTGCTCTGAGCAGCTGGACAAGGGTCCCTGGGCTTACCTGCTGCGACTTATGCTGGGTAGTCTTTTTCTGAAGGAAGGGAATAACCTGACACCAGTATGGTTACAAACCAAGGTGTCACTGTTTGCTTAGTTTAAAAGTTGCAGTGTGGGTACCTTAAAGCCGTCTAGGCTGGAGTGGGCAACAGAATCAGGAGCAGGCAGAGGCTTCCCAGAGCCTGGGTAGTGCCCACAGCTCTGGACCAGGCTGAGTCTTCTCCCTGAGATGTCACAAGGACAGCAGAGACACTCCTGCCTCACCTGTTTTGGATAAACCTGCTGCAAACAGTCAAAGGTGACTCATAAATCCAGTGAACCTGTGAGATTTCTCCCCTGGCTTTCCCCTCTTCACCAGTGGTACAATTGGTCCTGTTGCTGGATGGAGTAAGGCTTGAGTGTGGTTCAAATATTGCTGTTTGAGATCCTGTTTATGCCCTTCGATGCCTCCTGTCACACACGCGTGGCACACGTTCATTTTTGGGAGTGCAAGAACGTATTTGCAGCAAATAACTGCGTGTACTTGTCCTTATATCCATTTTCAGTATATTTCCTGGATTTCCTCTCACAGCTACCCCACCAAAATGGTGGCGACCACTTATAACCAAGCAACACAACTGTAGTGTAAAACAGGTAACACTGTTCCATTGGCCCCAAAATCTGCACCTGAATAAATTGCGTTAACGGGGCTGATAGATACGTCTCTGTCAGGCAGAGAGGAAAAGTCATTAAAGAGGTTAAAACAAAACAAAACCACTTGTTCAACTCTAATATAAATCCTAAAATTCTGGTATTTTCACTGCCTTCCAAAGAGTTCACATCCTTTGGTTCTGGACACAAGAAACCTGCAAGTGATTTCTACCCCAAGCTACATCAGCTGTAGGACAAGCCCTAGTTTCTTTTCAAGCTTTAATTACTAAAGAGTGGAACCAATCCATTTAGCACAGGCTTCTGGTAACATAATTAGTTATCCGAGGTCCTTTGTCTCCTTAAATTCTAAAATGTTGCACTTCCCAGGCCCTTAAATGAACACAAAATTAAGTTATCTTTGGCCTTGTTCTGGTGTTGGCACCCTGGATTTTTCAGAAAGCTTATCTGCAGCACTAAGACAATCTGCCACTTAAAATGGAACAGTGGGGATATTTTATTTTCTCATGCTGGGCCTGAAATCAGAGGTGTTTTTAATTCATTTTTTTAAACGGTCTTTTAAAGGGCTATAAAGTAATTAAAAGAATGACAGGAGATGTGGTATATTAGCAGAGCCAAGTATGATTCAGACAAACTGTCACTAGAAAATGGCTCTGACAATTCAAAGTCCTCCAAAATCTATTATTAAAGCTGTTTGGGCTTTTTCTTTTTCCTTTTTTTTTTTTTCTTTTTCTTTTTTTTTTCTCTATCAGCCACAGTGCTAAACATAATCTCAGATCTAGCAAAATCCAAATTACTGTGGATGGCTTTATTGTGTTTTATCCGCTTCTCTGGCATTGAGAACTTCCTGGATATCGGGACTGTAGCCAGTGTTAGCAATCACAAAGTAGCATGGTTGCTGGGCAAACAATTTCCTCTAGCATGGCTGGTCTAAAGGAGTGTGTGAATCTTTCTCCTTCCAGTTTCTGCTTCCAGTTTGCAGAACTGTATAGAAAGGGAGGGCTTTCCAGCCACTCCAACATCTCCTTGCTCTCAGCTCTGGTATCAGCACCATCTGAGGCCACATCCAGGTGAGTCTGGAAAATGGTTGAAACTCTTCAGAAACTTCTGAAACTGTGGTTTCCAAAAGGGCATCTTGGATGTTGTGGGGGAAGAAGTCTTCTTGACTCAATAATGGAGGGGAGAAAAGAATGTTTTAGTGTAACACAAAGCAAATGTACGTTATTCTTTCAGGCTTTTCTTCATATAGGGGGGTGTCCTTGTTTTAAACCTGTCCATTCAGAGCCAAGCATGTGACTGTGCTCTGTAGCCTCCTCTCATAACCCTGAGCCCTGGGACTATTTTCAAACTATGCCTGAAACAAACAAGTCCATTTCCATCCTTCGAACTCCTCCTACAAATTTTCTTCTTTTTTGGCTGGCATTATACAAATAAGCTCCTACTGCTGCTCTTTCATCATCTCCCAGCTCTCTCTTCTTTAAGTTCTTGCTAATGAACAGAAAAACAAGCAGGGATTGTCAGGATGTGATCTCTGCTAATCTCTTCTGCAGTGACTGGGTTTTAATTGCTCTGGGTCACAATTTGCTTTCTATTCTCAGGCCAGAAGTCACAGCAGTTTTGAAATAGGGTGCTTTGCTTCTAATATATTGGATATTTTCCATCCATACATGTCTTTTCTCCTTCATGAATTCAGACACCAGCTGCAACTTCCACACATTGCCAACTTCCTATAAGGAGGGTGCAATTGTTAGAACACCTCCTGAGTAAAGCTCATACAAGGGCAGTGAGGGAACACAATGCTGGCCTGGGTCACACTACAGCTATGAAAAAAACCCTGTTCTGCCACGCTCTGCCTTTTACAAGCTGGAGGGCCACCATGGGCTAGAACCCAGGTGGGCTAGAGCATGGCTTTGTACAAAACCCTCCTGCCTTGGTTTAGGTTGCTATTGCCAGGGATGGAGCCAGGCTCTTGGTACCACTGGTTTTATTAAAGAATATAACACAAAAGCAGCACCTTATCTGTAAATGCTGCATTCCCCAGGTTTATTTAATCTTTGTTGGCTGAACCTTGCAACACTTGATGACCTCCTGGCAGAGGGGTTTTATTCCTTTGCCAGCACCTCCAGAAGTCAGTGCCTTTTTTGTGTCATCAGCTCGCACTGTCAGACCATTTTGTCTTACATTTGGGTATCTCTCAGGGGGCTTAGCCCCACTTTTCATCACCTCAGTGTCATACAGATCTGTGCTTGCCCAGGCCAGCCCAAGGAAAGCTGATGGTTTCTCGGAGCACTGAAAGTTGCTGCTGCTCACTGTGTGCATGCATGGATTGTCCCATGGGTAAGTGTAAGGAAGAAGCTTAAGAGCGAGTTAGAGAGAGGCTTGCCCCTAAAATATATAAGGCACGGAAAGAAGAAATCACAAGGGTGGAGAAGAGGGGTTGAGAGCCCTAGAGAGCTGCAGGAGAGTTGCACGCAGCAGTTCAGGCGGCTGAAGGATATGAAAATCCTCCCACTGCTCTGATTTGCCTAGCAACTCTTCTTTTGGCTGCCAGCATTGCTGGTGTTTTGCCATGCAGATGCAGTCTCCATCTGATGGGGAAGAGAGGAGAAGGGTGTCATAGGAACACATCCCTGCTCTTGGGAGAACTGGTGCCTTGCAAAGAGGCCGCAGTGAGGATGTTGACTCAGTGGTTGCCCCTGTCTGCTCATGAGCCTGATACGGTGTCTGCCACCTTTTAAGTGATGGCTCTTTTGTAATCCTGCAATGCTGGGAAGCAAGTGTTAAATAGGAGCCCAGCTTTATGTACCAACAGTGTCCTTCACTATTGTGTACACAGGGACATGGTGGTGTCATCTGCATAGTTCGCTAATTATAAGCACAGTGAAAACTTCTTCCCATAGAAAAGTGCTGGTGGAAATTAACTGTTTTAACCTTGTTTTGTCTCTGGTTACAGCAAAGTTAAAATCTGGGTTTTGACCAACTTGCAGGTTTTCAGCTTTTCTGCAAGGGAGTCAAATAAATAAGACACACTCTGAGAGAGGTCACAACACATTATCACAAATCCCCCAGTTTTTTTTGCCTTGTAACAGGTTATGTTATTAAATAGCACAGGGTCCTCTGAGGGATTCAATTGTCCCCAAACAATAGGAGAAAAACTGAATTACAGACAGAAACAAATCTCATTGACAGCAATGGTGACAGTAAAGGGTGCTGACACCAGACCCTGAGGTTGGTATTCAAAAACAGCTATGGGGTAGGTCTAAGAAATAAAAGGGAAATGCAGCTTCTGGTAAAGGGAGGAGAATGTCTGTGGATGTATGACAAAGCCTGGAGTGGAGAGATATCTGTCCTGAGGGGCTAAGGAGGTGAAAAGTGCGAAGAGAAAAGGTTTCCATGGGACTCTGAACCAAGCAGTGCAGTTTATAACCAACAGAGGATCACAGCAAGGAGTGATGTATGTGACTTTGTGCATGATGAAAATTTCCATGGGGCAGGTTGGAGAGGATTTGTACCCAGATCCTCTGCTTAGTTCTCTCTTCCATCTTCAGCTGTGGTTCACTGGAGCTAACAGTGCTTCCACCACAGCCCTAGGCCCTTTCGTCATCTCTTCTCTCCTTTTCCCTGGTGTGCTTTGCCTGGAGAGCTTTTCCTTCAGCTCTCAGTATGTCAAATACTGCTCCTTGCTCTGTGGTGAAGTCACTGCAAGCCCCAGTGAAATCCATTCAGGCACAGTGGGTACCTTTTCTGACTGTGCAGCATTTCCCAGCAGATGCAGCACGTGCAAGAGGCAAGCTGAGGAGGCACTTCTAGAGAACTAAGAAGAGAGATGAATATCGTTGTCAAGGCCTGGGCTGCTCAGCAGCCTTCACAGAGAGGAACATGCAGGGATCTCTCCATCTCGGTCATATCTGTGATCTGTGTGATTGTGTCCAGCTTCACGGACTTCTGGTGCTGGTGGGAAGGGACCTCCATTGGTGCCCAGTTCGGCCTCTCTCTTGGAACGGGAGTATCACCAAGGTATAAACATTTTGCTCTCTGGTTCCCATAAACAAAGCGATAAGCAGTGAAGCACCTTGCTTCATGGGATCAGGACAGAGGTGGGGCACCCTGCTGGAGCTCCCTCCTGCGTGGGTTTCAGTAGCTGCCATGGGGGGAAGGTGTGTGAGAAGCACCACAGAGCAGCCCTTGTGACTTCCCCTGGGATGAGAACAGGATGGAAGGTGTCTCGAGTCAGACTCTTTCTCTTCAACTTTCATGCATCCCTGTGTACAAACACAGTTTTCAAGGCAAAGCTGCTGTGAGCTTAAAGAGAGCACCAAGCCCCTCTTTCCAAAGTTCAACTCTTTCATCCTTTCACAGGACTGTGATTTCTTTGACATAGCAGGGAGAAGTTTGACATGTTTCCCATGGAGGCCATAGTTTTGAAAATATGCCAAGCATTCTGCAATGAGACTCCTTGCACCCCCACTCTGTCCTGAGGGCCTTTGCCCATGTAGTATTTGGTACTAAGGACAGAATTTGTGGCCTTAGTGACCCGATCAATGGGGGGAGTAAAAGAGACTCATCTCGTTCTAGCCCATCAGAGCAACCTGATCTGCCCTCTAAAATAGTCTCCATGTCTGAGAAGGGAAAGGAACATCAAACATGAATTTATTACTCAGGAGCTTAACATCATATATACTGAAAGGATCATCTTCAGACAAGTGTTCCCATTGTCATGTTTGAATCACACTCCCCCAGGTTGCTGAAACAAATCAAAAAGGTGAAAAAAACTCCCCCATACTTAACTGTTATTCAGCAGAGTTAGCTTCAGCTCAGCAGAGTCCCTGTGCACCCTTTGAAGGATCTCTTTGGAGTGCACCGTTGATTGAACAAATGCTCTTGGGGGAGCTTTGAAATGTGGCTGAACACTTCTGTCACAAGAATGAGGCAGGATGAAATGTGAATCTGCACGGGGAGAGTAATGCTCCCCCAGTGGCCAAGCCAAAGTTGCATACACAAAGAGATTCTTTCCTTGGAAAAGAAGAAAACAAAACAAAAGACAAAACTAAACAAACAAAGAAAAAAACAGGAAGCTGAGGGAATCATCCAAGAATTAGAAAAGCTGGTCTGGAAAGCGGCTGAGAAAATGTGGCATTAATTCAGGAACTGGGTGAAAGGATGAAATGTGACCTGCTCATGAAGAACCCCCAGAGCAGTGGGACTTGTTTGTGGGCAGAAGTCACGAGGCAGATGTTGGCAGTTCCCAAGAGGGAAGGAGTTTTATAAACACATCAAGAGTTAGTGTTCAGATAACTGGAGATTTCGAACTGGGATTTTCAAAGGACTTCCGTCCTTCAGAACATACTGCAAGAAAGTCCGATCTCATTTCTTATTTGTGGAAAACTGACTAATCTTTGTCTTACTTTATATTCCATACAGGAACAGCATGAAAATGCAATTTCCAGAGTATTCATTTAAAAGAGAGTTTTGAAAAAGCAGTTTTGTAGTACATTTATTTTTTATTTTAATGTTTTCCTTTCTCAGGGAAATATAATGTTCCTAAGTACTACCAAAATTACCTAAGAAGGTCTGATTTAAGTTCAAAATTGCTGAATGCCCCTTCTATAGAATACAGGTCTGGAACAGCTATTGTATATGGGAAAAGTGTCTGCTTATATTACAAGAAAATACTGGCTAAGTATACTACAAACAAGAGACATTTTGACAGAGAGAAGACCAAAGAATCATAAAATTGTTAAGGCTGGAAAAGATCTTTAAGATTAACAAGTCCAACCATCAACCTTGCACCACCTTCATGTTCACCATTAAACCATGTCCTCAAGTGCCATGTCCACATGGCTTTTGAGCACTTCTAGTGATTGTGATTCCATCACTTCTCTGGGCAATCTGTTCCAGTGCTTTAAAACCCTTTCCATGAAAATAAATTCCTAATATCTAATCTGAACCTCCCCTGGCACAACTTGAAGGCCATTTTCTTGTGTCCTGTCCCTTGTTGCCTGGGAGAAGAGAACAGCACCCACCTCACTCCAGCCTCCTTTCAGGTAGCTGTAGAGAGCTATAAGGTCTCCAGGCTAAACACCCCCAGCTGCTCCTCGTCACCCTTGTGCTCCAGACTTTTCACCAGCTCTGTTGTCCTTCTCTGGACACGATTCAGCACCTCATTGTCTTTCTTTCAGCGAGGAGCCCAATCCAGACACAGGATTTGAGGTCTTGCCTCACCACCACACCTTCACCCCACATTGCATTTCTGTCTAAACAGCGCTGAATCATTTTACTAAACCATAAAAGCTTTCATATTCAGTGATCTGGTTTCAAGGAAGCTCATCCATGCTTTCTATCTGTAAGATCTGTAGCAATAAGTCATGTCATAATGAATTTGGCATCCATTGACGTGGCCAATTTAGTAAGAGCGAGCCTGCAAAATCTCTCTGTGCATTGTAGCTTTTTCTAGGAAATTGGCTCATTTGTGTTTCTCCATCTGCATGTAGAAGGATACAGGAAAATTCACAGCAATTTCTCTCCCCTTTCTTTTTTCCAGGGAACCAGATTTCCAAGCAGATGACCTCCAGCACTGAGATAGTTAGCAGCATTTTGCAGAGCCATTGCACAAAGAAGCTGTTCAAGATAATTGAGTGTAAAGTTTGCCTTGTGTTTAAAAACCTTTTTGTGAAAGGGACTAGAAACACAGAATGAAGAATTCTTTAGAGTTTTAATTAACAAAGGGTTTGTATCACTACAAGAAGTTGTAAACCTATGTCACGGCAAAGACAGGAAAGACATTATAAAAGACCCCTCTGAGCTGGCCTGCTCTATGTTTCTGAAGCTAGGCTATAGCTAGACTATACTGGACTCCTGCTTTTTCATTTAAAGTGTTGCCATTTCCAATGTTTTTTCCATTTATTATGTTATGTGGTGCTCTGTGCGATAACATGTTGTGACTATTAATAGCCATCAAACACAATAAATCCCTATCACCTGCTTTTACAGGGAGGCAGAGGAACTTTTTCATGGGTTGAAAACTACTGAGAAAAATACATAATGCACATTTCTAGAGTTTAAGACAGCAGGAAGCTTTTCTTTTAAGATTTAGCTTTATCTGACAATCAAGTTGTAATATTAAATCCTCCTGAAATCTGCCATCAAAGATTCGAGGCTGGGTATCATCACTCCAGTCAAGCACTAGACTTGGCAATTGCTGACAGGGATGGGAGTTTGACACCTTGCTCCAAATAGGGAAAAGATAGTAATACCCAGCTGGACGAAGGAGCAGGGGAAGCTGTTTTGGTTACTGCATGTGGAATGCACTGTGACCTAAACAGAAAGAAAGCCTATTTCTGTGCTGTATCTAAAAGGCAGCCAAAAACCCACAGAACCCAGCACAAAAAAGCCAGCAAGACTGTTGGACCACTGGCCCATCCTTCCCTGTGACTTGTCTCTTCTCCCCCTGAATCTCTGCAAACCAGCCTTTCAAGAGGATTTCTGCTCCTCCACCTGATGCTTCCTTTCCCCACTGCTTTCAAGAGCCCTTTTTCCAGTTGAGGACTGTAATTTCTCCTTCCCTAAACACATGGCTCAGAGAGCTGTCTTTGTGGGGGTCGGCAGCCAACTGGCACAGCTGCTGGTGGGAGTTGGGCTGGCTTTTTCATGCTGCTGCACTTGCCTATCAGCCTGAGGAAGACTGATGGGAGATGCACAGCCTATGGCAGAGGACATTAAAAACACATTTACCATCTTTCCACAGCAAGGGCCTTCTCTCTATCATTTTAATGCAACAGGTCTTGAATGCTCTGTATGATTTTAAGGCATTCAGTAAATTATCTGCAATTAATAATGGGAAGGGGGGAGGTGGAAGGTAGAAACTGCATTGTTTTTAATTGCTTGAACAGTTTCTCATCACTCAGATCTGGACTTGGTGTAACTCTTCCTCTGCTTGTGTAAGACTTTCCCACTCTACAGTCATTTCTTAGCTCGATTATTTAATGTACCTTTTTTTTTGGCTTGTAATAGATTACATTATCCCAGTATGAGCATAAAAGAAAAATGCATTTTCTCACAGGGCTAATTAGCAGCCATGGTTGGCTGTTCCCAGCAGAGCAGACCTGCCTTTGTCTGCAGAAATCTTAAAACAGTAGAGAAAGTGAAATTCCTCGTGTTAAAAAGCTGAAAATTGGCCATGTTGAATTCACTTCCTCTCCCTGTCTGGCAAGAAGAGCTTAACAGGGATATTTCTGATTGCAGCAGGAAAACGATGCCTGGCTGCCTTTCCCTTGCTGTTGCTCTGTTCCATGGATTAGCAATGGAGGGGCTGCTGGATGTCACTCTGCTGCTGGATGTGGGAAAAGTGAAGGGGTTATCTGCCAGTGGCTCAGTAAGATGGGAAACCAGTGGGAGAGGCTGGTACCTCCCATCCAGGAAAGCTCTCCCTTTGTCACTACTTTTGCCACCTTCTTTAATGCACTTTCACAGAGAAGCAGCACTCGTGGTAGTTTCTGTTAAAATGAACAAGGCACCAGAACAAGCCATAAAAGAAGTTAAATACAGATTACCATGGAAAACAGTCTCACCAAGATGCTGAAATTTAAGCCTTCATAGGGACAAGATGGCTTTGGTGACAACCATTGCTGTTAATTCCCTCCACAGGCAGGCACAGACAGGCTCAAATGTCACAACAGCAACTTGAACTCGGGTCACATCTAAGCAACTGTGTTTATACCTTGCCTGTTACAATCTTCAGTCTCTAAAATGAAGCTTAATTGTTTTTCTTATTTTAATATGTCACTGACAAGGCATCCAACATAGTCCATGAGAGACAAAGTACTTTATTACAGTAAGGCCATTCTGATTGCTGCCACTTCTCATTAATAACTTGTTGCCCTGGTATTGTGACTCCAATTTCACAGCTCCCCTTTGCACTCTCTCTGGTTAATCACATCCATTTTTAGCTTGCTGATCTTAATTGGCAATTTATTATGGCTCTTTCCATTTGATGGACACTGATCTCACCTCACCGCTAATGCTTCTATCCCACTGCATCTCTGCGATCAACTGGCAAAACTAAAATCAATGAGAATTAAGTTTAAAGCTGGTTTGAAATCAGAACCATTGCTCTAATTAGTTCACTGTCTCAGCCTTCTGAAGTCAGTGCTGCCATTCATTGTTACCACCTTGCAGGATGCACAGGGTTGTTCTGCCCCAGCCCTGGCAGGCAGCTACACCTGAGAGATCAAGTAGCACATGCAGTAGCCCCCACGACCTACAGCTCAGGAACAGAAGAGCACCTGCCTTGCAGAATATCCACCTGTGTCAATCACTAGAAGAGGCTCCAGGAAGATGCCTGGAGAGAATAAAAGAGCAGGGAGCTGTGCTGCTCTCTCTGACCTTCCATGGAAACACAGCCTGTCCACAGCAGACTGTCGGTGACTACAACAAATGCACTTAGTGCTAGAAAACAGATGTCCATAGCCAGCATCCAAGAGGGTGCCAGGCTCTACTGAACCCATAGGCACAAAAAATGGTGTCATGGCTGTGTGGCTACAGCTGTGATGGGTTGATCATGTGAGCAGAACAAGCCACATGTCCATGTGTCACCAAGAATGTCCATGGGCTGCACTGGCCACAGGCAGCTGTGATGTGGCTTGTGCCATTGTGGTTTTGCTGCCAGCTCCAGCAGCTCTTCTGAGTTAAGAGGAGTGATGGCACAGAGCTGGACCCTGTGCGTTTGGGGACTGTAAATCCCATACAGGGCCCTAGGAAATGAGGGAAGCAAGGAGAAAGCACTGGAAAAACATCATGTAAACAAGATTTTGAGTCCCAGATCAGGCCCTTTGTGACTCTGCAGTTGCATCTGCCACGGGGTAAGAGAGCTGTGGGACATGTTCCATGTACCATGGAGGACTGAGCAGGAACCTGAGGGTTTCTAAGTAGGTGCAACATTTATTATCTACTCACCATCCCACTTTCTTCTGCCACCCAAGGCCCCTTGCTGTGTCTCAAGGACTCCTGCATTCACAGTGTGTGCAGGTCTGAGAGGTTCACACTTCCCTATATATTTTCTGTAGGTAGAAAATTGCGCTTTTTTGGCATATGAAGTGGATCATACCACTTCATATGAGTTTTGCCCTCTGTCAAATAGGTAATTGGTAAACAACTACATAATTTAGGTGTGATTTGCAAGACAAATTTGCATAGATTCAGTCAGCTTCAAGGAAGGAAGCCCAAAGCTAGTGGCTTAGAGCGAGAGATGAGTTACAATCCTTGTTTACAGAAGAATTACACTGAAATCTTCTAGCTCTGATGGGTTGTCAAGCCTCCCCTGCGCTGACACCATGATTTCAAAACAGTACACCCAATTTGCTGCAGCTCTGGACACTACAAAACCAATGTTTGCAGCTTAGCATTGATGAACTCTGTAAGCTTCCATCTAACTCCGAAGTGCACAGCCAAGCACTCATCATGAGTAAAATTTACAGGAGTAAAATTGCAGAGTGGATGCTAACAGTAAATCAGAGTACAGTTGCACCTCTGGGATCTCAGAAGAGCAACTGGTGTTTTATGGGGGGTGTTTTTTAGGTTTTGTTTGGCCTTCAAGGCTACAAGAGCCCAAAGTACTAATTAATATCAGAATTATATACATATATATAGGTCTAGATGATGACATTAACTTGTTACTGGTAGAATACTTTCTAGGCCAAAAGGAAAGGAACTCAGACCCATATTTACCATAGTAATAGCCAGGCTTGAAACATAGAGGAGAATGGATGTAGCAATAAAGGCTGTTGGATTTTCCAGCTCAGAGATGCAATTCAGTTAAATTACAGTTTCAGTCCCTTGCCCTTCCTGGAGATAGCCCACTGGGAAAACTGAAGATTCTTCATCCCCATGCACAGAAAAATAGCTCCTGCTGATGGTGAGCCTGTATACAGAAATGTGAAAAAGTCAGGGAGCCAGGGGAAAGCGGGAAACAAAGCAGACTCAGGATGAGATCAGCTGGGAGGGCAGGATCTGCAGCAGTCTGGGTGCTTTATTCCCACTATTTTCCACAACTAAGAAAGAAAAGGAGCAAATCCGACATGATTTTGTCCCAGCTGGTAACATTTCTCTCTCAATAGCATTTCCAAGAGAGAGAGACTGAGAGACGGACTTTTCTGATTCCCTGACCTCTGCCAAGGCATCAGAAATTTAATATCTTCCCCTCTGTAAATCTGAAATTTTCATCTTAGCATTTTGCTGGTAGCATTTTTCCATGTTGACAGCTATATTTCTGGAACACTTCTAGCAGATACCTGAGCACTTTGGAAAAAACCCCCTGGCCACATAGCTCTTAAAATATGTCCAACTTTTCTAACCAGTGGAGTGGTTTGTTAAAGTGGATGGAGAATTTCTTTAAAGAGCCGAGAGGGTGATAACAATAATAGGGGAAAAAATCTTGGAATGTGCCAAGGTCAGGCCATAATAATCTGATGAAATGTGACCCTGGATAAGACATGGAAATATCAGGTATTATACCTGGGGCTAATCACTCTTATTATACCTTTCCTATAGTTCTTCCTAAGAATGGAAAAATGTATGAACCTAAGTTACCTGACACTTAATTTCAAAGCATGCTGAAATCCAGGAGAATCTCTACCTGCCTGCTTAAATGGCCTGATATATTACCCTTGTCAAAGGAATAATTACAATGCACAGGTGGCTACTCACCCATGCACAGACTAGGTTATGCTCAGGGCTCAGGGGCTTTCAGAGCAGATATTGTTCAAATTCTCCTGGAGCAACTGGGAATGCATACTCTAAGGGAATGCCTACGCTATGGAAAGTCAATTACATTTGTTTCCCACATCTTTTGGTCCCCCAGGAGCTGCCCTAAACTTTAGTAATGTGGAACTTTATAGCCTATGTCATGTCCTCCAAGCAAGGTATCTTCAGTGTGTCAGCCTCACAGTCACACGCATGAGGCAGAATCCTTGTGCCTCCAGCACAAGATGGGCTTTTTTATGCTGACCTGCCTCAATATGACTTGTTTCTGTCGTGTATAAAGTGCCCCCTGGCAGTGAAAAAACTGTTGAGAGAGGTTTCAGTTGCATTGCAATTGCAAGGCACCTCCCTGCCCATCCCTAGGACACGCAGTCCCACGTGATACACACTGTCCCAGAAGTGACTGTGCATCAGGCCACCACCAGCAATGTGCATCCCTGAATGTGGCTGTGGCTGCCCATGGCCCCACTGGAGCCGAGGAGCCGAGAAGCTGAACTTCTCCCTTGGGTTAGGAGGAACCGTGCTGGACCCTCAGCAGCAGCTGGAGGAGGCAAATGACCTATGGTTGCCTAGTAAACATTTCTGCTCATCACAGCCTATTTGCACACATTGGGCATGACTGTTTCCAATGAGATGCCATCTGGAATAAAGGCAACTTCAAGCATGCATTTGGGCATTCAGACACGTTTAGAAAGCAGACAGGAATGTGGAAGTTAACATTCAGATATTTCCCAAGCCCGTATACCTAGAAGCCAAATGCTCCAGCTAAACAGATTGTGCCCTATTAAATCAAAGCAGTGCATTGACAAAAGCTTAGCCCACAAGATGCCATCTAGGTCATTGTTACACAACAGTGTGTACGTTGGCTATAGATATTCTCCTTTCATTCTTAATAAAAACATTAATGTTTTGCTACTTTCCTTCCCTACCCCAACCACATTTCAAGGGAGGAGGGATTAATTTTATAGGAGGGCAAACTGTGCCACAAGATGCTAAGCTCTCTGTGCTTGGAGTGGTCGTTTGCCCTGGGATTCTTCTGTGCTCACGCAGAGCACCAAACACAAATGGGGTCCTCACCCACCTTTGGATAACCCAAATAAATAACTGTGATAATCTACGAGCTCTTTGAAAACTGATACGTGTGCTGGGTTTGGCTGGGGTGGAGTTAACTTTCTTCCCAGTGGCCAGTAAGGGGGTGTGTTTTGGATTTGTGCTGAACACAGGGTTGGTAATATAGAGATGTTTTTGTTATTGCTGAGCAGGGCTTACAGAGAGCCAAGGCCTTTTCTCCTTTTCACAGTGCCATGTTGGCAAGGGGGCTGGAGATGCCTGGGAGGCTGAGAGGAGACACAACAAGGACACAGACAGGTGACCCCAGCTGACCAAAGGGATATCCCATACCATATGACATCATGCTCAATACACAGAGTGGGGGGACATTTGGAGTTTGTCTTCCCATGTAACCATTACATGTGATGGGGCTCTCCCCTCCTGGAGATGGCTGAACACCTGCCTGCAGATGGGAAGTTGTGAAAGAATTGCTTGTTTTGCTTTGCTTGTGTGTGCAGCCTTTTCTATTAAACTGTCTTTATGTCAGCTCATGCGTTTTCTGGCTTTTACCCTTCTGATTCACTCCCCAGTCCTACTGGTTGGAGAGTGAGCGAGCAGCTGTGTGGTGGTTGGTTGCTGGTTGGAGTCAAACCATGACAAAGCTAAAGTCAAAATCTATTAACCAAATTCTCAGGTAGACTAAAGCCATTTTAAGTCACTATGGCAGTAGAAAGGTCTTCATAATTACAGCCAATTATATTTATAGTCGCTTCAGGGAAATGTTCTTAGACCTCTCATCTTCCAGTTAATTGATGGACATTTAACTTAAAATACCGAACATCATTGCAAAGACTACAATAAATTTTCCTTCTATGTATATTCCTGGCTACAAACTAAGCTGACATCTACCTTTCTTGTTTTGTGGACCTATAGATCTTTTAAGTTTCCTGGGAATGGACTTGCTCTTTCTTGCAGATCTTTCAGAGCTGCCTGGTATTTACAGGCAGCAAAATATTGTTCTGGTGGAAAAGGGGAAAAGGGGGCAGTCTTCTTCAGAGAGAAAGACTAAAGAACATAAGCTTTTCAAGGACAGAAGAACATGGTATTGGTATATTTATCCAAATTTATAATGTTCTTTTTGTCTAGGTATCTAAGCATTACATAATGGGTTTAAAACAAAAGCAGTGGCCTGGGACTGTCATTTAAAGCTACTTAGGCTTTGAAGGCTCAGCCTTACCCTGTCCCACTTTGGGGAAGATGAAGAAGTGCAGTGCACAGAAATTTAGAAGTGGCATTAAAAAAACCGAGGAGCCACTTTTAAGTCATTCCCAGCCAGATGCTGCCCCTCGTTTGCCAAAGCCACGTTTGCTTGCTGCATGCAGTATCAAGTGGTCATCCCTCAAACCTCTAACTCAGTAGAGTAGGTCTGGCCCTCAGGGATAAGTGCAAGGAAGAGATAGACATGAACTGGGATATATTTTCATGGGAACACAGGTGGGAAATCCTCCATTCATATTCCAAGTAGCTCTTCAGTTCTACTTCTCCTCCATGGCTGGGGCAGGGGGAGGCCATGAGGCACCACACACTTGCTTTTCCCACAGCACTTGGCCAGCCAAATACATCTGCATCACTCATTTCCTTTGCACTGGTCTCAAGAATCTGATGCTTAGCAAAGCAAACCCCCAGCTCCAATCCCAAAATGCCAACAGAAATATTAGCCTTTCCTTCTCCCATTCCAGTGAAAAAACCTTTCAACATTTGCATCTCCTGAAGGCTGCATGCACCAGTCACCTCGCACTCCTCTTCTCAATAACTGGAGCAGAAAAAGCTCTCTTTCCTCGTGAAGTATCATCTCCAGCTGCTGGTCAGGCTTTATTGTCCTATTCTGGATTTTCTCCAGCTTTTCAGCAGCCTTTAAAGAAGCACAGGTTTGAGCCTGTCACACCTTGGCACAGCTGGTGCCCTACAACTGCTCCCTGGCACAGCCAAATGTGGCAATGTCCCTCTTCATCCACACCCCAGAAATACCCCCCGTCCTTCCTGATCCTGTGTCCCTCACTAACACAGGGACCTGGAAATTAGGACAAGCCCTTTTTTTCTTTTCCTTTTTCCTTCTGAAAATACTTGTAGATCAAATCTGCACAGACTAAGACTGGAACCAGAGAAAACAGAACATGTCTATGTGATTGAGATTTTAAGTGAGAGGCAGTTGTGCCTCCCCCCAGTTCTTCCACCTTTTTCCTTCCATGTAAACAAAGTTATATGTGACCCTTTGATTATTCTGAGATTGATATAAGAACAGCAATAAATTCTATTCCTCATTCAGAATGATGTACTCCATAATCCACACCCCATTACACTGTTTAGTTGGTAAAACCACAGAATGATTTTTGCACATCCATGCCTCCAAGGCAGTTAAAAGAATTTGGGTGGGAGGGGGAATTGATCCTCCAGAACCGAGGTTGAAATATTGGTTTTTCTTTCCACTTCATAATTACATTAAGTATTGCAGTATTAGCATTTCTTACATGGTGGATATTGTCTGTCCAATTCTAATTAAAATGCATTTCTTTAAAGGCGGTGTACTTACTGTGTAAGTTAACTAAATGGCCCATTGTTTTTATTATGTACTGTATTATACATTTATTATACATACATGTATCTAACTATATGTAGTTCCTGGTAGTTTCCTGTTCATCTGCAATTGTTCTCAGCACTGATAACACCTTTAAACAGCAGTGGGTCATACCCTGATCACACAGCCAGATTATAATCCTTTTAGCATGGTCTTTGTGGTTTGTCCTAAGGTCACACCCACACCGAAGCCCTGCAGGCTGCAGCACCACCCTCAGCACAGTGGACAGGCCCTTTGGAATTTTGGGGTGCCTGCTGGGATGGTGGCTGAAGATAGTGGGGGGATTGCCATGCCCCTCTCTTGCTGAGCAGTGGCCAAGTGGCTTCCAGAAGCTTAAGCAGGAAAATATTATAGAGGTAAAAAAACCTGCCTGAACAGTAAAAAAAGTCCCGTGCTTTGGTTGCCAGGTATGGGTGCCACTCCTAGTCGACACAGTGCAAAGCCTCCAAGTGCTGGCTGTGGCTTTTGCCATAGTAATAAAATGATTTTGTGGAGTTAATAAAAACTTTTGATGAGAGTAGAGGTTTCTCAGGTGTTAAGGAACTTTTCTGCAGGAATCTCTCTATTCACAGGTGGAGATGGAGCTTGCTTTGCTTCCTGCCTCCTGTTCAGCCTGCTTGGCTTTCCTGGCAGAATGGGACTTGTGACCACGAGGATCATACAACCACAGAGTGGTCTGAATTTAGAAGGGACCTTTTAAAGGCCTTTCACTGCAACCCCTGCAATGAGAATGAATATCTTCAACTAGATATTGCAGTGAGAGTTACAGCAGGAGTGTCCCTGTGAGCTTGCTGCAGGAAAGCTTTGCCCTGCAATGTCACCACGCTCGATGTCACATAGAGAAATCTTTTCTCTCACTTCATTTTTTCAGAAATGAATTTGTCAAGAACCAAGGGGAATAGCTACATTTAATATGGTGAGCCTCAGGAAGTGGAACAGTCTTGGGAAATAGGCTCATACCGAGCTTAAATTTCAGCTCTTGCCTGAGAACCTCTTTTAAAGTCTTTTAAAGACTCCTTTAAATTCAGGACTGCATTTCAGCCCTCTTCTCCTTTCCTGCTTGTCAACTTGCAGTCCAGCCTTGCTGATGGCAGGGCCCCTCTGCAGCACAGTGTCACGTCTAGGCATGTGCTATGTGGCCTGAGCAAGTCCAGGGCACCTTCAGGACAGAGCTCACCCCATTCTTGTCAACCCTCTCCCACGGCACGAAGCCCCAGGAGCCTTATGCTGCTGGGATAGGTGGTTGCATGGACTTTCTCTCTAGAGAAGAAAAAGGTCCATTCAAGTGTGCTCTCACCTCAGCCTGGCTTTTTGGCCTCCCTCACACAGGAGGAAGGGATATGGAGTGCACTTCAAAAGCCAGAGCTTGCAGAAGAAATTGCCACTGCCCCTCCATAACGCAGCAGCATGAGACATGACATCCCTTCCCCGTCTCTCAGTGCCTCCTGTCCCTGTCCCCCACACAGCTTAACCCCACACCTGCAGCACCCTGGCTGGCACCACACTGAGGGGAAGGGCTCTGTTCACCGTGTGCACTGCCTGGCAGAAGTGATTTAACTCAGAGACTGTTTTCACTTCCCATACGAGGTGTTTGGGGTCACAGTCAAAAGTGCAGAGCAAACACAACTAGTAGCATTTGAGAATTATTTGGGGGTTTTCCCTTTTAATCTTCACCTGAGAGCTTTGCTCTGAACCTCCACATCTGTTCTGCTGTGAGCTCTAATCAGTTTTAATATGAAGCACCAGTCACAGCCAAGCTCTGCTACATAAAATATCTCTGCATACAGCAACAATTCTTTAATCTTAATGAAGTCTTGCACAGGAAAGCTGTTCCCTTTCTGTGCAGCCAAGAGCAAGGAGGTGGAGATGAATTTTACATTGCAAACCCAAATAAACTGGACTCTTTTTTTTACAGTTATTTCTGCATCAGGAAGGTACGTGGCTGTAGCTAATGGGCTTTCAAATATTTCAGTGGTGAAATACTGGAACAAGCTTTTTAAAGAGCTGGTTGATGTCCCAAGCCTGTCAGTGTTTAAGACAATGCCTTTAATAGCACCTTTATCTTTTGGTCAGCCCTGAAGTACTGAGGCAGCTGGGCCAAACAATCACTGTAGGTCCCTTCCATCTGAAATTTCTATTCTATTCTATTCTATTCTATTCTATTCTATTCTATTCTATTCTATTCTATTCTATGCTAACCTCTCTACAGTGATAAGGCTTTTCATACAGCAGAAGCATGTCTGCTGGAAACACCTAGTTAGCACTTCATAGATCTGCAAGGAGGATAATCTTCCTTTTGTGAAGAAATTGGGTTAATATGACCTTTCACGAGGAAAAAGTGAGCATTAAATAATCGTGATGAGAAATGGTTGCAGCGTGGTCAGGTCTGAGATGAGCAGAGCAGAGAGGTGTGGGAGTCATGTGGAGTGAGTTTCTTCATGCATTTTGAAACACAGAAGAGAAGAAAGAGGGTATAGGCAGCCCTGGTTTCTCTCTGAGCTAAACAACTTATTGGTTCCGATAGTACCATGGCCTAAATTAAAGAGATGACTCACCCCTCTTAGTCGTTTTAAAGTATCATTGGGGACTTTTATGTTTTTTTAGAAACCAGATTATCAGCTGTGCATCATAGGGAGTTGGGTGAGCTGGAAGATGAATGTTGCTAAGAAATTCATGCACCAGGTCGAATGAACTCACTGCAGAAAGAAGAAATAAAATCACCAGGCATGAATACTGCACAGCAAACAGCATCACATGCCTTCAGGCATTCTCACACCTTCAATGGGCACATTTTGTAAAGCTCACTCAGAGGGAAAAAATTAATGGTTTTTTTGTTCTCCACCCCAAGTCACAAGGACAAACTGAACTATCTCTCCTGGGGGCAGCAGATGAAAAATCATCTTCATTCTTTTTCTACCTTTGCTTTTGAAACCACCTGCTTCAAAACAATTGAAATTCTGTTTCCACTGGCCTATGAGGAGCCATAACATTCCATTTGTCCTGCAAGAATGTGGCCTCTCTTCCTGTCAGAAGGAGGTGAGTGCAATTTCCCAAGCTTTGCCTTTAATGACACAACCATGGGGTAAAACAGAAAAGGGAAACCTCTAGGAAAAACAAACAAAAAAAAATTGCAGTTTGAATAATGGTGGATCGCTAAGGTTAATTATAATGTCTTTATGCAGTGGTTTGGAAGGTACCAGAACATGGCAGGTGGCATGGCACTGAGCTGTTTAGACAGCAACACTATGTAATTTTTCAAACAAGACACCGTGGCAGGCTGTTCTACAAGAAGCTGCCTTTGTTAAGAAAAGGCTTTCAAGAGCAGTATTTTCTCTACCACTAAGATCAATTCTCTTAAAGAGCTTATTTTTCCTGGTCCTCTTTATCATGTTTGATGGAGTCAGAAAATACTTCTGTCAATCTTCTCTCATCAAATGTTTCACAGAGTCACATCTGTTTTCCAGTGGTGTTTTATTTGGTTCTATGTCAGTTTAAAAAAAAACCCAAAATAATAAAAACTGACCACAACCCCACTCCACACACCACCACCACCCCCCAAAAAATAAATCAAAGACTTCCAAAATATGAATCAAATATCATGTAAGGGAACACTGTTTTGAAATTGGTTTTTAAAAATAACTACTTACTACTGGAGCAAGAAAAACTGCAGGAGCAGATGAAAGCAGATGTGAAGTGATACAACAGGAGAGGAACAATCATCTCTTCATGTATGAAATGACAGGTTGAAAGCTGGCTGCTACGACTTGGGAGGGAGAGCCCTGGGAGACAGGCTAAAAACAAGGCACGGTTGAGTCTTCAGCTCTCAGGAGCTGTCCAGCAATTCTGGCAGGAAGGGAACACGAAGGTTTCCAGCCCAAGCCTCTGCTGTCACCAGCACATGGTCTGGAGAACTTCTGAAAATCTACAGGGATGGAGATCCATAGCACTGATGAGCTGTTCTGGGATGAAATTAAAAATCAGGACAAAGAAAAAACTATCCAATTCTTAACTGTAATCCAAGACTGACCTTAGGTAAGATGACTGAGATAGGAAAATGCCTGCTTGTTCTATTCAGCAGGACTTGCTATTAAGATATTTTGGATATCAGCTTTCAAAAAAAGAGTGCCACCCTTTGTCTGCCTTGATTAGGGTTGGCTTTGCAGTTCTGGCAAGTTCTACTTGCAGCCAACTTCAGACTAAATTCCAGGTGTCTTTCTACTCTAAGAGTAAAGCAATGCTTCAGTGCTGGATTGGATGACACAGGATTTGAAGCTGTGATTTTAGGATGATTTTAAGAGAGAGGGGATGCTGCTGAACTTGAGGGCATTGTGTCAGCTTAGTACAGTGAGCCCTGCTTGAACATGCTGGCTCTGTCAGGATCCTTTCTGCCCAGATACTGAGACTGCTCCTTGCTTGTGCTTCATATTGCCCCAAGGGCAGGTGGCAGACAGCAGTTCTCACAGAAATCCTGGTCCCCTTTGCCTGGTAGAACAGCTAAAACTATGCTGGGGTGAGTGTGGCCAGCTCAGACCCTCCCTATCAAAGAAAGGTAAAGGTTGCTGAAGGAGCCAGGAACTGCCAGTGTTGTTTTCATAACTGACCTTCCAAACAAGAAGGGCAAGCTGGGGAAAAATATATTTCCATTAATTTGGGCAGCACCGAATATATTGAAGCAATTGCACTCTATTCATGGCTTTCTCAGCAGGGGAAGGGGTTGAATTCGTGCAACAAATTATTCAGAAGAAACTGTTTGCCAGGCTCTCATTATGAGCTCTACAGAACAGAGGAGCTGATACATCAGATACAATTAACTTCATGTTATAAAACCCTTTTGGGATGGAAAGACTATGCCCTGTCAGCCCTACTGTACTGAAAGGGCTTAGTTGCTGATGATTTTAACTGGGGTCTATGTCTATTCAGCCTGTGTATGTCTGCAGGTAGCATAATTCCTTATAAACCCAGGAGATATTGTCCACTACATGTCTGAGGAGCAAAATATCACCCCAGGCCACTGCAAGCAGAATTCAAGTGTGAGTTCTGAGTATGACTAAGCATTCCTCAAAGCAGTCAAATATCATGCTCATAAGTGCTAGCACCGAAAAGGATTTTCAAAATGTGTTGCAGCTAGCAGGATTTTGCTGAAGGCAAAGCTAGGCCAACACCTGTCTGCTTTTTGAAGCAGATCCTAATTACAAGGTCATTGCTCAGTGCAGTTAATAAATCTCTTCAGGACAGGGCACTGCATTCTGCTCAACACAACATGGGGTCTGTGGCCATAGCAGCAATCCACAATCTGTGGGGTGAAAAAAGTGCAATTGGTTCATAAAAGTGGGAAAGCAGCAAAGCAGATTCAGCTGACACCAAAACGTCCTACAGAGTCTGTGCTGTTTCACCAGATTGCTCACAGCAGCTCAGAAAATGTTGCTCTTGCCTTTTTTAATGCACTACATTGGACTTCTAATGCAAATTCATATTCTTGTCAACTTCTGTTTTTTAGTTCTTTTCCAGCTGAACTTCATTGGCCAATGTGAAATGTATTTTTAACTTACAGGGGCCTCAGTTCAAAACAAAACTAGTAATGGAAATTGTTTTGTTCTCTTTACAGCCAGGGAAATGAAAAAAATCATTTAGTTGCACTGCTCTGCATAGAAGTAATGGGAGAATAAAGAGTGATGAGTCCTGCAGATGAGTAAGAAGCATTTCTTAAAGCAATTTGGAAGGTGAAGTTCATCATAAGTGCTCGAAGGCCAATACTGTGTATTCCTAAGGAAAATGTATGCTAGGCATTTCCAGTATTTACTGCCATCATTTATTCAGAAAGAAGTTTTTAGTGCTTTTAAGGTAAATGCTGATTTTAGAATAATTCCATTTAATTAACCAAATTTGAAACAAGGTTTGGATTAGCAACTAGCAAAGGAGAGATTCAAATCACTGCCATTATTCCCTGAAATCTCACACAATGGAAACTTAATAACATCTGTCACTTCCTAAGACAGAAAAGAAAAAAGCATTAAAGGAAAAAACCCAAGAGGGATCCTGCTGAGATAAGCATAATTCATCTAAGACTTGCTTTCTTTTTCTTTTTCTTTTTTTTTGCAGCTGTGATGGTGACCATTAGAATAAGCTGCAGTGGTGATTTAGTTGCCCAGCCTGTAAACAGCAGGGACCAGATTTACTTCACCTCTGTACACATTGCAGTGTGGGGCAAATGCTCTGTAAAACACTACTTTTAACTCCTGTTAATACACAGCCATCATTTCGTGGTGCCAGTACAGGGCTTGTTCAAGAAACAGCTGAAACCATGGCTGTGATATATCTGCACCAAACAGTCTGAAGAAAAGGAAGGTTCCAAAAGGAATTACTGTGTTTTCTCAAATGTCAGAAGCAACTCAAAATAAGAAGTGGAGGACCAAGCTAAAAAGAGGAGGAGGTCAGTGTTCATCCCCAAGCTCTAAGGGGATTTGGGAATAGAATCAGCTGTTAAGAAGGGTCCAGTTCATGCAGCTTTGCAACCAAGAGCACTTGTGATGACGGCAGTGAAAAGACCATGCAATTGTCAAACCTAAATTCCTTGCACCATGTAAAAAGTGAGGCAGGTAACAGTCTCTTCACCTTGGACAGGCTGAATGTGGAACCAGGGTTTTCATTTGCCTTGGGGACCAGAGTTGTCTTAAAGAAGAAACTTCTGTGGTTGTGCACGTGGGCTGGTGTATGTGTGCTGCGTTTGGGCACACAGAGCAACAAGAGCAGAAGCAGAAGCACTGAAATCCACATTAAGAGGCAGAAGTAGTTTTGGAGCAAGGTCAAAGCAAATGAAAAGTAATAAAAAAGAAAGGCTCTGTGATTGCTGGAGAAGGGGAAAGTAGCAAATGTCAAGAATTAAGCTTTTCTCCTTAATCTCACTGAGATGCCCTTTTCCCTGGGGAAAGTCATGGTGATGCTTTTAAACAGGGCTAAGAGGGCAATGGCATGGAAACTTGCAATGAGATGCCTGATGGTGGCAGCTCTTTCATGGACCTCCTCCTCTCATGATGGCTCTGCTGAATTTGAATTGAGTGCAAGCCTACCAGGTTAAGGCAAATGAACAAAGCAAGGGAATGGATCCCACCATTCTTACAGAGGTTCCTGGTGTCAGGCATGTATTAAAATCAGCAGGATATTTGCCTTGGCATCCTCAGATATTTTAACTATCACTGCTAACTGATTCTGAAGATTTGTTTAGTTAAATTAAGCAGTGCAGAGATATGCAAGGGAAAGCTGCTGCTTGGCCTTAACAAGTGAGAGGTGCAGTAAGGACTGCGATGCAGGTGACACAGTGACTGGTGAGTTAGTGGGGGTCCCAAGAACCTCACAGGTGCCCTTGCAGGATTTAAGGTCCAGAATTTGGCTCCTCAGCATTTATGGAGCCGATATCCACACCTGATCCAACCTGCCCATCAGGTTTGTGCACTGGTACCATTAAAATGGAGGTTTTAAATCACAGCTCAAATAGGCACGCTTTTCAGCCATTTCCAACCTCTAATAGGGGAAATAACTGCAGGAGATGGGATCTGTAGGGATTTTGGCCTGGAATAAACTGTAACTCAATAAAAGACATAACAGGAAACAAAGGAAAATCTTTGCCACTGCAAAAATCAAGTACCCAGGATTTAATGTTGCTTGTGTGAACTTTATTCTACCTTACCCCTGCCCCCACAGCAGTGGCTGATTGCAATGCTATTTCTCCTGTGCTAACATCTCTCTTACGGAGGAGATTTTATTTTTTAATTGCATAATATTAAACTATAATATATTGTTCATGTGAAGTCCTTCCAAGCAGCCTGGATGACAAGCGCTGAGAATTTGAAGGTGGCTGTGTAATGTTATTTGAGACACTCAAACTGCAAAGGTTTGTGTGCTATTTAATTTTCTTTGCATGTATCAGAACACAGTAAGCAGCATTTGCAATACACACTACACAGAGAGGGACAAAGGACTAATTCTCGACTAAATCCTGGTGAAATCAGTGGCTTTGAGAGGGAAATCTGCAAAGGACCAAAACATGGCACTGCATCATGCCCTGGGAGCCCCTGTGCTCCCAAGTGACCAGCACTGGGGCCTAGCAGAGATGGGGATATTCCAGATTAATATATTGAAGGACTCAGGAAAAGGAAAATTTGCTCTCAGTGGTGTGACACCACGTGCCGCTCAGACAGCACTTAGCTCCTGTCTCCAGCCCTGTGCTCACATCTGGCACAAACAGCTGGCTTTGCCTGGTACACCACTATTCCTGCTGGTGAAACTGGGTGGGGTTTAGAGCAGCCATGGACCCAGTCTCACCCGTGGGCAGGAGAGACGGACCCAGGTGCCTTTTGCTTGGTGTGGGCACTCATACACAGTTGTTGCCAGCTCACTGAGCAGTTGCTGTTCATCACAGCATTTGCTGGTTGGAAGCCAGGGGGTTTGTGAAGTCATGCTGGATACACTGTGTTAACTAGTATGTTTATGTGTGTGTGTTATACATAACAAACTGCACGGATGCACAATTGCACTAATGCTATATTTATATTATACATGTTTTTATGCATATTGTGTTAGCTACTTTGATGAGAGTTAGTGGAATCTGAGACGTCACTGCTTTCCCCGTAAAACCTGGGTAAAGAGGAAATAGAAACTATTTAAGAGTTACTAAATCTGAAATTAAAGAATGGTATTAGGGGAACCCACAGTCATGAATATAACTCTGGACTGGGAGAGAGCACTTAAATCCAAAGTAGTGCCTTCTAGCTGGTGCCACGTGGCGTGCACTATAAATATTCACTAATTGCCTCTAACATGAAAGAACGGGAACCAGTGGTGATCCATCTGCAAAGGCAAAGAACCCTGTTTGGCTCTGTGGAGAAAGCAACTGGGAAAAGCAGAGGAAAGGAAGCTGATGCTGTTGTCAGTCCCTGCTGTGTGCCTTCCACCAAGCGCTGTGCAGTTCCAGCCTGGGTGGCATCACCACATTGCTGCAGGAGTAGGCCAGACCCAAGGAGGGCAAATCCTTCAGGTCTGGCTTCAAACTGGAGCTGTTTGACGTTAAATTGAAAAGAAAAAAGTTTGTGTTAAAAGGAAGATCAAATGACCCCACCACCCTTCTGCCAGATGAGGCAGGGCTATGGAGTATTTTTAGTTTTTTGAAATTTAATGTTTTGCACTTCATGGTTTTCTGTGGAGAAGAGAGTAAAATGGAGAAAAAAATCCTTCTTAGGCTTTCATTCTCCTGTGTCATAGCAAGCCTCTTTACATCCTTTACATCACAGAATACAGAGTAACGCAGGTTGGCTTGGAGAAGCTCCAGTCCAACTCCCTGCTCTGAGCAGGATTTGCTCAGGGCCATGTTCAGCTGGCACTTGAATATCTGCAAGGAAAGTGATCCCACAGTCACTGTGGTCCCTGTTCCAGCATCCACTGTGAAAAATCTATTGCCCTGTAAAATTGAGAGTCTCAGAAGGAAAGATTTACAACCATGGCATTTTCCCGTAATAATATTGAATCCATATTTTATCCTATGATGTCAGAATATTAAAAAAAAAATCAGGACACGATAGCAGATGCAATAAAATATTCCAAAATTAAGTGAAAAACATTTTCACACCATGTTTTTTGTCAGAACCACACAGTTCTCACCAGGTTTCCCAGCTTTGATAGAAAGGTATGTTCTAAGGGGATATTTCCTCACCTAAATCTTTCCACTTGGCTCTAACTAGGACTTAGGTTAGTGTGACTGTGTGATGGAGTCCTGGCATACAGCCCAGAGCCACTCTCTTCACTTGGGCTCTGGAATAAGAGCTTGTGATGTCATTTTGATTCTTTAACCCCTGTATTGGCTTCTCTGCCTTTAAAAGGTCTCTAACCAAAACACACTGGTCTGTGAATGCCAGCACTGGCAGTTTGCTCTATGCACTGTGTGGTTTTCTTTGTTTTGGCAGACACACTTCTACGTGCAATGGTGCTGTTTACAGCATTGCTCTCATCCTTCACTGTTACAAACTTTGATTTTAGTGACTGGATGAAATTTTTTGGTTTGTTTTCATTGTTTCTAAGTCTTTCAAAGGGTTTTGGTGTTGGTTAAAAGATGGGTAAACTCCTTCAAAGGCTTCTTACAGACCTAAGCCCAGGTTTTACACATCTCCCATCAGCACTAGTGGAGGTCTGTGCTGGCAAATCTGAGTCCAATTATGCAGAGAACTTCTCAGAGCCTGAGGGGAAGGAAAGTGTCTCACCTGGGTATTTTGCAGACTGCCCCCATGTGTAAATGTCTTTTTTGATCACAGGAAGAGCAAATCAGTTGATGGCAAAGACACTGATCTTCCTCTGGCCACTTATGTGAGCCTGCCAGAAGTTTCTCTTATGCTGGGCTGAAGAAAGTGCATTTCAGAGGTTGTGAAGGCTGGAGTATATCTCACTCTTTATCTTCCCCTAATTTGGCAAGCTTTAATACATCAAGGGGTCAGCTGGAGAAATCCATCTAAAGGGCAGCCTGAGAGTTACTTTGAGAGGAAGGGCAATCTACCAGCCCTCTGCATTCAAAATTTCTGAGCCTTGCCCCTGAGAGCTGGGATATTTCAATCATGCCATGGATAAGAGGTTCCTTCTGTTCTGCCTCCTGGCATTCATTTCACAGTCTCAAGCCTTTTCACTCCATTTCATTAAAGGAGAAGGAGAAGGAGAAGGAGAAGGAGAAGGAGAAGGAGAAGGAGAAGGAGAAGGAGAAGGAGAAGGAGAATAGCACAAGCTGAGATTCTGGTCCTGCACAGAATCAATTTATTTCTGCATATGAATATGTGTACATGCCTGTATGTATATATGCATACATATATATGGGCAAATACAGACACATTCATATTTGTACATAGATAGGTGTATGTATATATATAAATACACACACACATATATATATATAAATACATATTTATACAGGCCTATAAATATAAAATGGTGTATATATATATATATATATATAGGACTTATTTTCAAGAATAACTGTCTATATTTAAATGGTCTTTTTTTTCCCAGAGCATCTACTGTACAATTCCAGCACCTGACTTCCTGAGCACAGATGCCTGCTTTACAGATGAAGGAGCTGGCTCAGCCACAAGTTTTGTCCTGGAGCTGGGAATAAACCTACTTTTCCCAAGTTGCCTTCCAGGGCAATTTTCTGCTACTCAGCTCTGCCTCCTGGTGTGCTGTTGCTCTGACTTGAATGAACAGAATTATAGTGGCATTCCTCTACACAGGAAATAGCCAGGCTATCAGATTCAGAGCACTGGTGCAGGCAGAGACACAAGAGCAAAAGGATCAAGTTCTCCCATCTTTTCTCCTTCATGTCACAATGTTAGTTTGCCACAACCTACCTGAGCCACCTGGATGTAATTTTTCAGTGTGGAAATAACAGCAGGTGGACAGCTCCATCCTACCAAAAAGAGTGCCCTGTTCTCCCCAGACCTCTCCTCAACAGCACAGACAAGGATGGAAAATCCTCTCAATTTTAGATGCAGAGACTGTAAAGGCTACAAAACCCAGTTGTGTGAGGGTTTCTCCCTGTATGTGCAAGTGTGTGATTGTTGAGCTTACAACAGCAGGACACCTTGTGCGAATCTTCCTAAACAAGTTCTCCCTTTACCTGGGGATGTTTCCCTGCCACTGGGACCAGCACTAGCTCAGGTGTCAGGCCAGGTCACAGCATTCTAGGCCATTCCTGGAGCCCAAGTCTAGTTGAAAGCAAACAGGTTTGTGAATCAAGCCCTTCTCTATAGTCATGGGAGTGATTCAAGGGTGCAGAGCACTGTCTAGGTTTTCAACACTGTCTCTGTGCATTCATTTTCTGCAGTGACTAACAGCACACCATGTGGGTATGACCTGGGCACACCAGGACATTGCTCTCTGCCTCCTTTCTACAGCCAGGCAAGTTTCAGCCAATGCCAGTGTTATTCTTTCCATAGAAAGTTCTGGGATTAGGAGAAATGCCAAACTATGCATCTTGTGGCATCAGTGCAAAACAGTTCAGTTATCTCATAGTGCTCACAGGGCATGGAGATTGCTGGCTCCATTCTCAGGGTGCTTGGGCACTGCTTGGGCTACACATCCTGTGTTACTTTTGGTCCTCTGTGTGCATGAGGTCACGCAGGATATGCCTTGGCAGGAACAGCACAGGTGAGTCCTTGTGAAATGGAAACTCCCTAAGTTGTTGTTCAGGCATTCCCAACCTGTAATTTGGACTTGGGTGTAAAATCTTTGGCTGGAAAAGTTTATTTTTTATGAGTGATTTTTGAGGATGCTGAGTGTTGGGGGACTTTGGTCTGTGGATGCATGGAAAATCCAAGTGGAGCTTTCTTGCACAAAATATAACTCAGCGTTGTAAAGATTGGGAGAGCTCTCTGTATGAGTGTAGTACAAATATGATGCACATCTTTCACTCACATTAACTTTTCCTACAAATGCTAAAAGGTAAGAATGCACTCCTTAATGGCTTTACATATGTTCTTGGCCTTTGCAGTTTTTACTATTTTTTTCGTAATATATGAGAAATAAGTGATCTTTTCAGATGGAGTTGGTCTCTAATTACTTTCAGAATTTGTTAGACACAAGTCCCTGGAGAGAAAGAGCTCAAAAATGTCAAACTCAGCTGTTAATGCAGTTGGTAACCAAGGAAGCTGCAGGTCACCTTCTATAAACATTTATGTGGCTACACAAATTAGAAGATCACAAAGCAGCAAAGAAGTCTAGAGTATCTTTAGGAATAAAGGTAAGGCAGTAGATATCCTATATTGTTTATACATTTTACACTCTCAAAACAACATCTGATGGACAGTTTTGAGCAGTTTTGGAGTCAGTTTAGACTCCTAGAAGCACCGGTGAGGTTTGAGGAATAAATTTAGTGCAGGTAGATCGGTTTGCAAGCTGCAAGTGGCAGGAGAAAGAACAGGAGACTGTGAACTGCTGACCCTTGGCATAACAAATGACCCAGGGACCTGTGTCAGGGGACACTCAGAGGACACTCAGCAGAAGTAAAGACTCCAGACTTGCATGCTTAGACTGTGAGGGTATAAAAGCCCAGGGCTTACTTTGTTTGGGGTCCATCCTTGGAGGAACCCTGGTAAAGCTGTTAATTTGTTATTGCACCATGATTAACTTACTTTAAGGATCGAAATGTCTGAGACTCTGCTATGGGAAATCTGTGGTTGAGCCCATAAGGAAACCTGGTCTGAGTTTATGGAATGTGTAACTGTGAAGGGGCTTAGACCCAGCTCAGGTTCTGCTGGAATGACTGCCAGAATAGCTCCAGGATGATCAGACAGGGATGTTTCCTCAACATTAGAATGGCCCTGTGGAGTCTCCAGTCCCTGACTCACAGTAGGACTGGTGCCATCACTAGATTAGGTGGATCATGGCTGTTCCTGTGTCTTGGCAGACTCCACGACTGGCAGTCTCCATTTCTGTGAAGATTTGGGGTTTGGCTACACCACCCTTCCGGGAAGATGCCAAACTAATCATCCCAAATGTAAGAGTTGGCACTTTAGTCAACTCCTGTTGACAGAAGAGGTATTTCTCCCCAGGGTCTAACAGGCAAAGATGGTGAAGAGCAGACAGAACTGTGGCAAAACTCAGTGAGACTGTATAGAAGGGGAAGACAAAGCTGATTTTAAACAAGGCACGTTTCTGTTGCTCTCCCGTTCTTCAACACTCACAAGCACCTAGACATGGCTGGCCA
Source organism: Campylorhamphus procurvoides (assembly GCA_013396655.1). Taxonomy (NCBI): domain Eukaryota; kingdom Metazoa; phylum Chordata; class Aves; order Passeriformes; family Dendrocolaptidae; genus Campylorhamphus; species Campylorhamphus procurvoides. Next base: position 1,106,146 of record WBMV01005958.1, on the reverse strand, counting down.
GGAGCCCTTGTTGTAACACAGAAGATTAGAAACAACAGATTCCAAGTCTCCTGATACCACCCATGATCCTGTGTGGCTGTTACTTTTACAACCCAACCCAGACCTCAGCTGGCTTCAGCAACAGAGGAAAAAATCACACCATTGCTGCTCCACCATCAATGTGCACCCAGCACTCCTCACAGTGCCAACTCCTGCCAGTTCCCAGGCATTATCTGTGTTCCATTCTGGGTGGCACAGCTGCTCTCAGTCTCTTGCCTTGCCACATATCCACCGTTCATTGCCTTCCTGCTCTGCTGCTTCTTCTGGCACTTCCACATATGTGCTCTCTTAAAAGCAACTGTCAAGTTTCCTTTGCAAATCCCTACAGGCCTGGAATGTTTTACTCACTGTCACTGGACAAGGCAGCTCTTCTCTTAAAAAAAAGTGAACAAGAGAGTCAGACACCATAAAATCAGTGCACAGATCCAGCTAGCCTGCATAAAACAGTGGTTCTAAAGAGTGTCACTAGACAGCTCCTCTCTGCTCTGTCTAACATTTGTTGGTGTCTGTTGCATACCTGGAGGAAAATTCCTATGAGTCATAGGCAGAGCAAAGGAAACAAGACCTCTGCACTGGCCATGAGGGATGAGAATGACTTGTTCCTTTGTGGAGCTTTGTGCTCTTTGTCAGTTCATGAAAATCCAAGCCCTGGGCTTGTACAGACTGGAGGAATATAGGTTGGTGGGTCAGGGAGCAGCCCATGCTTCTCTTGTTTTTCCTCTGTGCTGTTCCCTGTTATAGTAATAGTACTGGAAGAAAGCAGAGAAGTGAGATGAAGAAGTTTCATCTGCCCCAACATCACTTCAGGGGATGCCAGAGCTGCTTGTGCAACTGTATGGTGTTGGGTAGAGTCACTGCAGCCTTTCTGCTTTCTCTTGTGGAAGACAGGTGTTGGTTGAGTTATATCCCTCCACTGGGGAATTGGTTTGTCAACAGAAAGGTACCTTGTTGTGCTCAAAGCTTTGATGATTCCATAACAATTCCCTCACCTACTATCAAGATCTTATCCTTCTGTAAGGTACACAGTGCAATGCCTTAAGGTGTTCCTTTCCAAGACAGCCAGGTACCTTAATCCCTTCCTTGGGATTTCTTTTGCCTTAACATTGCCGATTGTTTTTCCTTTATTCTACTGCAAGCAGTTTCTCTCAGAACTCAGGGTTGCACTGGATTTACTCTGCACAGGCCTAACCAAAAAGTAGCTGAGTGAACCTAGCTGAAAACCCAGTGTGTTTTGCAATACCTCAAGTGCTTCCTTCCATATGTGCAAAACAAACACTTTGAAAACAGGGAGTCTGATTTGACAGAGGTTAAACCCTCTCCTGAGAACCTCAGCATTGCCTGGCTCATTTATGGCCTCTTCTTTACAGTCACTGTGGTCTGCACTGCTGGGCTGGCAGCAGCAGCAGGGGACCAGGCTGTGGTTACACAGGAGACATGAGATGTGCTGGTGCCACATACACAAGTTCAGTGCTGCCCCTGCTTGTGCAGAGCACACTGTCAAGAGTTTGTCTGGTGTGTAAGAGCTAAACCAGCTTTGCAGAAAGTGTCACCTGCTAACACACAACTTGGTGCAACACATGTACCGGAGCTGAACATGCTGGGGCACTTCTGGTGGCTTGGTTGGCACTGCACGTGCTGTGCCCCCAGTCAGGGTGTCTGTTGTGAGCTAAGGAGCCTTGCACTGTGCATGTAGCTGCTGGCTCACACTGCACAACAGGGTGCACAGCCACTCTGCCTGTGCCTGGCCCTTCTTCCCTCCATATGGCTAATTAGGGACGCATTCTCATCCTTAATCTCCTTTCAGGTTAGTTCTGCCCTGACAAAGATTTGGCTGGCCTCAGTTATTGCTATTTTATTTTTTTTCTCCAACTCCTCTCTTTTTTTTTAAAAAAAAAAGATAAGTAACATCAGGCTGTTATGGAGGGAAACTGTGCCCAGAAGGCAAAATGCTTCAATAAAAGCAAAAAAAGGAGAGAAAAATACTGTTCTCTTTAGTCTGGCAGTAGCCAGGAAGAGCTGTAAGTCTCCAGGGAGGTCTTGTTACTGAAGATCAAAGAGGCTCAGAGAAGAATTGCCTGGTTTGGAAAAAATCTCCAGAAAGCTCTTAGCTCCATCCACAAGCCATTTTCCACCCAGTAACTTAGCCAGTTAAATATCTTGTGAGCCTCCTTTAAAGCAGTGAACTGAAAAGTGCAGAGTGTGAAGTGGGATTTTATGGCCCCATGTGTAATTCCAGATATGTTTATGCTCTGAGCAGGTTGTAATTCTGAGGGCAGGACTCTTGCAAGGCAGAGACAGAAGCATCCAGAGAAGTAACGTGTTTGGCTGCAAGCACAGCATCTATAGTGTTTACCCACAGGTGAGCTATAGACACCTGAGCAGACAGTCATAAACCAGAACTGCCTCATAACAAGAATGTATATCAAGAGATGGAGCCAATAGGCCTGGCCACTATTGCTGAGCAAGTTAAGTCTAGATCTCCCTGGCACAAAGGTGCTTTATTTCTTTTTCAGTATAATTCTGCAATAAAATCTCTCTTTCCTCTAGGCATTAGCGGCAGATGACAAGCCATAAGTGTAATTGCATAGCTAAGATATTGCTCTTGCTGCTGCTAATGGTTTCTTTCCTCAATAAATGATACAGGCAAGAATGTTTGCACTTAGTCCTTCACAAGTACTCTGAAAATCAGAAAAGACTGAAGCACTTCCTGAGCTCAAAATAGAATAATATATTCACAAATTATATTCATAACGTTGGTACTTTATTCTGAATGAGGCTACAAATAGAAGACAGACCAAGTACCCAACAGCCTGATCAAGTGTTTAGCAGAAAGTGCTTCTGACTGTATTTGTAATGCATGGCAGTCACTACATTGCTACAGTCAAAATATTTGACTTTGTTTATAGATGTCAAAAACATCTCTGGAATTTATCTTCCCAAGTGACTGTGTTTCTCCCAAGCAAAGATAAACAAATGCTTCTCACAGTGTTCTCAGATCTCTAAGTGTTTCAGGTTGTCTCAACTCTTCACAAACAGAAAGTCACTTTGAGGCGGCAGGAGACTCCCGGGGCAAGTTTTCGGAAAAACACTGTCAGTATGTTGCCCCTCTCCACCTGACAGCTGGGCCCACAAATGAGATGGAGGTTGTACGTGGGTAGGAGTTACGTGCAAGTCTGACCTTGGCTTGGACAGCCACTGAAGTGACCTGAGCCACAGGCAGGAGACAACAGTGCTGTCACAGAGAAGGCACACCTCGCACGGGGATGTACCACAGGCAGTTTGTCCTCTTTGCACGTGTGTAGTCAACTGGCTTTTGGTGTCCCAATGGGTCAGCTGTGGGCTGGAGAGCTGTGTCTGAGCTGGGGCATTCCTCAGGATGGGATGTAGACCTGTTGGAGAGAGTCCCAGGGAAAGGGTGAGGTGGTTCCAGGGCTGAGCCCTNATATTAGTTATTGATACATTATATCAGTTATTGATACCTTATATCAGTCCCCTTTAAGTGTTAGTTCCCTAAATCAGTCCCAGGGAAAGGGTGAGGTGGTTCCAGGTCTGAGCCCTAGGAAATGGGTGCTATGACAGTGGAAAAAAAGGGGTTGACTTTATTTAGACTATCCTGGAATTGCCTTCTCTGTCACCAGAACAACTGGGCTTGCAGTTTGCCCAGGGGGCTGCACACTAGTGATAAGTATAAATATTTTAACATTTCATATTAATGGAATTGTCTGCTGTGTCCCCTAAAGATAATATTTGGTGAGCTGTCACTTGGAACATTTTAGGTGCGAACAGATGCATTTCCCCCTGCAGCAATTTTCCTCTGTGAGAATAGTGATATTATTAAAGTTTGCCCCTTTCAGGAGCTCATTAAACACATCTGTGTATTTTGCATAGCATTAAAGCAATTCACTTAGTAATTAACTAAATGTATGATAAGACATTTTAACTAATATTGCTTTTCTCATGTGAATGGTTTTCATTCATCTCAATCTAGAGTCCTCCTAGCTGATAGCATGGCAGGGGGAGGATTGACTTCCAAGACAGAGTGGGGACACATTGTCAGTAAAACAACTTCATGGCCCTGACAGACTTTCCATCTGAGCATGGCAGGTCCTCCTTTAAAAGCAACCATCTGCACTGGACTTGCCATCCTTCTCCCTCCTGTCTCCACCCTACTCCTTCCAAACAACAATCTTGAGATTTCTCCACATTTTGCCTTAGTCTTTTGGACTTCCGTGTTTCTCCCCCTGCGTCCAAAGGTACCGTGCAGTTTCTTGCTTCATGCTGATGTTGCTTCTCTCTTCATTACAGACTGTTTGGGTACTTTTGCAGCCCTATGGGTTGATTCATGTCCTACAGTGGCTCTTCCAGGTACCTTTACTCCCTGGGGCTGTTGGATGGCAGAGACAGAGCTGCTCTCAGGCTCAGAGCCATCTTGTTGAGCCAAGACTCCTACATACTGGTGACTCTGGGCACTGATGGTCCCCTGAGCTTCAAGGGATATATTTGTCATTCCTTGCCCTGCTCCACTGCTGTGCTCAGCTCCTTAAATTCCCAGTACTGCAATTGCAATGGCCCAGCCACCACATGCACATGTATGGCACAGCATGGGGAAGGGCATCTTCAATTGTCAGCTTACAGTGCTTGCTGTAAGGGATGATCAATTCTTCTGTGGAGACAAACAATAGTCAAAAAGTCTTATGCNCCACTCTTTAAATTGTAGGTCTATTCCCACATGCTACATAAGCATATGTTTTCTGCCTCTGTGAGAGAACAAATCAGTTCTGATGCAGTGGTGGGCAGCAAGGCAGTGCTGCAGCTCCTTTGGCAATGCAGAGCAGCAGGTCTGCAGCAAGGAGGCAGATGGTCTCTGGCTAGTCCAGCAGCTTGCAGACAGTTCATCAGGATGCAGAGCCATGGACTGTGGGGCGAGCCAGGCGGGAAGCAGGAAGGATGATGGATAAGGATGGCCCAGGTTGTTTCTGCAGCTAGGTTTTTCTTGAGCAGCCAGATCTCAGGTGACCCCTCCGCTCAGTACATGGGAAAATCTGTGGCAGATTCAGGGAGATGCAGTATGTGCAGAGTTTGCATACTTGCTTTAGATGGGAAAAAAAAAAAGATTCAGCATTGACTGCAGAGCAGCCACCATGCAGCAAAGTCATAATTTCACTTTTGTTGTTCATAAATGGTGGTAGGATTTTGTTTTTCCTAACAATTAATATGACATAGGGCATCCACCAAAAAAATGGAGTAGTTTATTGCACCACAATGTCCAACATTCCTAAAGAAATCTGGGATACTCCCTAAACTTAAAATGGACAGATCCCCCAACCTCAAGACAAAACTTAATATAATAATATGAGAGTAGTTTTTAGCAGCTTCCCCGTATGTTGCTTTGTAACCAGAGAATAAAAGTTAACAGGTGTAAATCTTATTTTGGAGTATTTTGGTCTCATCCCAGACTCAGTAAACAAGTTTTACTTTGTTCACTTTCACGAATACAGACCTTGTGTGATGTTTGTAAAGGAAATGGAAAACTCCTTAATCAATCCACTTTTTCTTGAAAATAGTTTGCTGTAGACTGGGACCTCTTTGCCTTTTGAGCACAACGTAACCTGCAAAGCTCAGTGTCAGACAGAAAACAGCAAGGTGAGAAACTTGCCTCACCTTCTGAGTGTTTACTGCAACTTTGCTGCCAGGCTTCTCTCACTGGGTTTGGAAATGGTGTTCTGTGTGTGGGTGATGAGCTATAAAGGAATCCCACAAGAGGTCCCCATGTTATTCCTCAATCTGCTGCTGAGCAGGAATCTGGGATATAACTGGCCATTGTTGGGGCACTTGCAGCACCAAACTGGTGGAGAAAGGCCAGAGACATTGCACTTACGGAGTCAAAGTCTGACACCCACAAATGAACAGGGCATTCAAGGGATTATCATCAGCAGCCTTCCTCTGCTACACAGATTATTGACTTTTGATGATGTCAGTTGGGAGCAGTCAAACTGGACAGTACGTGTATTAATAAACTTTTTTTTTTTTAAAACTTGCATGGTCCCCAAGGTATTATTAGTCCCTCTTGCTTAATGTAAGGAAGATGCCATGTAACTATGGAAACCTTCAAACTCACTTCAACCAAGTTTGTGTGGAGATGAGCGGGGCAGACAAGGGCAGAGAAAATAGAGATGAGATGCTTTCTCTTTGGCAGATTTCTTGTAACTTCTAGATCCCACAAAAACAAGACACTGGTTCTCTTAGGGGAAGGTATGCTTCTTGTTCTGTGAAATTTAATAATAATTTGAATACAGACAAATTTTCCATCTTCGTCGTTACGCCCTGGATCTCTCCACTCATCTGGCTGAGCCTGGGATTCAAGTAACTGTATGATGCGCAATTCATCATCCATGCGGGAAGGAAACAGTGGGAAGAGAATCAGAAGGAGAAACAGAAGCATGGAGAATTGTAGAGGCTCCCACAGCCCTGCCAGTGGAGTCACAGCGGAAGAAGAAACAGGAATCAGTTTTCTACTCATTACCCTCCTAGCCAATACATCCATTTGTGCATTCTTGTTTTCATCCCAAGGTGAGACCTTTTGGTCTTGGGATGCCTTGTGAGAGTGAAGTAGTGGAGACTGTGCAGTCCCTACCTGCTCTTTGGAAGAGAAGGTGGAGGCACTGACAGGCTAAGCAGGGCAAGAAGAACTTCTGCCCACGGCAGGGTGAATTTGCCCCTGAAGCACTAATCAGCAATGCATGGAAAAAGCCTCCTTTGGTTCAGGAGACAAATGCTGAAGGTGTTGGCGAGACCAGAAGTAAAATACCCTGAGAGCACCCCAGAGTCTGGGACATGTTAACATTTTGCACATGTACAGCTGGTGAGTGGAATGACCTGGCAAGTGTTATCAGATACAGTGAAAACAACGGAGACACAAAGAGGAGATTGGGGGAATGTGGATGAGATTAATCATTAGTGGCCATCACCAGGGTCTTCTGGGAAAGAGCATTGACCTGGCTCTTATTCTGATGAGGGGTGACGGGTTTGCATGGCAGCTGCTGTGAGCACAGCCCAGCAAAGCTGAGACACACACGCACACCCCTCGAGTGGGAGGGTGGCAGAACGAGGAGGAGCCCCCCCAGGCACGCTGAATGAGGGTGTTACTCCCTGCTTCCCCTGAAGCATTTACATCCCTCAGCAGCTGATCCGAGTCAGTCTCATGAAGCTGCTGAGACATCCACAGACGAAACAAGCCCCTGAAGCAAAACGGGGAACCTCTGGAGGCTGCCAAGGATCTTACACTGGGTATTTGCTGCTTTTGTGCAGGAACCTGTTCCCATTTGAATCTGTCAGTGAACATTCCAGGTGCTTCCAGAGCTATAAGAGGACAGCTCTGGGCAGATGTATGCCCCATCTCTGCCTTAGAGATATCTAGTAAGGAGTGCTTAAACTCAGGCAAAAAGCCGGATTGGACTTGCAACCTAAATTATTCAATGGCTCTATTTCAATGGTTTCCATTTCAAAACATCATCATGAGATGCAGTTTCTGAAATCCTCACAAAACCACAGAGACATCCTTACCCTTTGATGACTGGCTACAATTGCTTCCTGTGACAAGAGTCTCCATTTCATCAGCTAGTTCAAGTGATTTGGGGAGGGGAATGGGATGGTCTATTTTCCTTATGATGCTTGCACTGCCCATCCCTGCCAGTTCATGGTTTCCCCTCTGTTTTTCTGAGCTTTCAACAGTATTACAAACGCTGTGCAGCTCTGCATGGGAGGCCTGGAGTTCAAGAACTTATTGTGAACCCTGTTACAGGTCAGCACTTGCTACTCTCACAGTTTTGACAGCAGCTTGGATAACTCATTTTTTTGCTTCCTCGATGTTTCTGGCTGGCCTAATGATTTAAAAATGTATTCTTTTCAGGATTTAAACAAAGCAATGGTTTATCTTTTCATCACTGTTCTTTTTTATTATTATTTCACTCCTGGTGATAAAGCAAAAGGTACACTTGGTTTGAAGCTAGCAATATATTTAAGTAACCTTTTGAATTTTTAAGGTTTTAAGTCTCTAGTATTACATACTTTTATGTGTTATTTTCTCTGGTGCAATGGATGTCTGAGAGTGCCTTATTCATAGGTAGAAAATAAAGATTCTTGAAACAATTTTCAATATGCATTTTTTATTGATGCTCAGTACACCTGGTTCCTTATAAGACCTTTGAAACCTCCATAATCAATCCTGATATCCATCTCCTGATAATACTTTCCAGGGAAAGACTCATCTAAGGGTTTATCCTCTCCCACCCTAATAGGGAACAGGTGCCTTTTGTTCACATGCTGAAGACAACATATGAGACAAACAAAAAAACTCAACCAAACGAACAAAACCACCAGCTTTTGCTCCTGGCTTCTCAAAATCAAAGGACCTTCAGTTCATTTCCCTTGGCAAGGAACTGTTAGTTTCTGAAGTCTAGTGTTCAACTTCACACCTCGCAAGGATAAATATATGATGTCAACATTTTCTCCATGGCCATCCTAAAAGAGAACGAAACCCACAGTTTGCTTCTGAAGCATGACCATGCAATGACTAGAACTTCTTTTCTATGGTGGTGGTTTCTCCTGGGAATCTTTTCCAGCGGCCTGAAGAAAAAGACAAAGTAAAGTTCTCTGCATAGATTTGCTATTGCTTGGAAATAGGACCTCTGAGGACATGATGTGCCTTCTTTAAGAAAGACCTCTATTCTTTGCTAAATGACAAATGGTAACACTATAGGCCATCTGGCCTAAAGACCATACTTTCTTGCCAGGGTTTATGCTGCTCTTCAAGCCCTGAAGCTCCCAAAATGTTAGCTTCAGTTAATGGTCTTGACCTATTCCATGGCACTGATGCCATGGGATTCTGCCCTTGTAAAATGGAGGTGTTTGCACACCCTGAGTGGTTTCAAACAGCTGCATAGACTGCAGGTGATGGACTGGATATATTGTACTTGATTTGGTTATTAGTAACTTTGTTGGCCAACCATAGGTAATGTTCTAGAGCAGAACTCACCAAACATGCTATTAGAAATAACCTCTTGAAATTACTTACAAATGCTCAAGCAATTTTCTATGCAGTATTTTTAAAATGATTCACTTCACTGCACATAATTTAAATTACTTTGTGTTACTTGGGGTAGGGAGAGCAAAAAGCTACTGTAAGAAGTTCTTTTATTATTGGCTATAGACACTGGAAAAAACCATTAACTGAAGTTGGAGTTTCAGTGCAACTTCTCAACATGGAAATTAAACCTTTTTCTTAGGAGACTGTAGCTATTTCTCTTTGGGCTTACAAAAATTCGGGGGTTTTTTCTTTTCTTTTTTTTTTTTCCCCAAAGCCCAGTATGAATAAAATGTTTCTGCCTTGTACTTTGGCTCTGTTATTGGAAAGAGAACATTGGTCTCAGCAATGATGTCTACTTGTGGTCATGCTTCCAGATGCACCTTTAGGAGCTGCTACTGTTATTAGTACAGCTGCCTGAGGAGCACTGTCCAAAACCAGCCCAGACATCACCCTGACCTTTGGGCCCTCATTGGTGGCTTGGACCGTTTATAGGTCAGGATCTGTCACACAAATGCTGAGGAGCAGAACAAGACTTGAGGAAAATCTCATGTCTCACATTGCTTTGCTTCCTTCTCCTTCAGCATGTTATCTCAGGCTGCTGCTGAGATCTTCATTTGTTGATGGAATATTTCAACAGCTTCTTTAGAAGGATGCCAAGCAAGCAGAAAATCAAAGCATGCATTATGTATGTGAAGATACTAGTTCTCAATTTTTGTACAATTGCTTAGATCAAATCTTGACAGGATGTGGCTGTGAAGTTGTTCCACTGATTTCCAGTCAGTCTGTAATTGCCTAGAGGTCTCAGCCTGTGAAAACACATCACAGCATCAGCCAGGGCCCCTCCAGGAGTACAACCTCATGGTGTGGGTAAACCAGTATTGGAGATACAAAGTGGAAAACACAGATAAGTAGGGAGCAATAAAAAGAAGGAGGAACATATCAGCAGACTGTGTTAGAAATTATGCAGCTTTCTGTCCCTGCTGTGAATATTCCTCAGTCCATTTCATTGCAGAGATAGCTGCCTCATGGGAGCCTGTTCTCACCAGCCTCCCCTCACAGAGCCAGTTGCCAGGCTCTTAGGCAGCTCTCACAGAATAATTTGAGTTGGAAGGCACCTTTTAGAGGTCATCTAGTCCAAATGTCCTGCAATTATAAGGGACATCTGCAACTAGATCATGCTGCTGAGAGCCCCACCCAACCTGACACTGAATGCTTCCAGGGACAGGACATCAACAACCTCTCTGGGCAACCTGTTCCAGTGTTTGACTACCCTTATTGTAAATAACTTCTTTCTTATAATTGATCTGAATCAACTGCTCTTCAGCTTAAAAGCATCATCCATGGCTGTATTTGATTGTGGAGATAAAAGTGCATCTTGTGCGCACCTGGGCTATGACTAAGAAGTATTTCCTAACCACGTGTCCCAGGCTGCACACAGCTCTGCTGAATGGCCCTGCAGTTGACCTTAGCTGGATTGTAGGTGTTCACCAAGCTGCTTATCATGCAGCAGAATAGGGAGAGAGAAATACAATGGAAAGCTTATGGATCAGGTTAAGGTGAAGGATCATTTACCAATGATCATAACAGACAAAACAGACTCAGCTTGAGAAAATCAGTTCAATTTTTTTGCCAATAAATTTATTGCAAATAGAGTAGGACAATAAGAAATAAAGAGAAACCTAAAAACACCTTTCCCTGCACCCATCCCTTCTTCCATGGGCTCAATTTCATTCTCAGCTTCTTACCGTCTTCCCCCTCGTGGTTCAGGGGGATGGAAATGGGGACTGTGGTCAGTTCAGAACACTTTGTCTCTGATGCTTCTTCCTCCACCTGCTTTTCCCCTGCTCCAGCACGAGTTGCCCTGCTCCAGTGTATAATCCATGGGACACAGTTCTTCATGACCTTTTCTAACACGGGTCTTTCACATGGACTGCAGTTCTTCAGGAACTGCTCCAGCAGGGGTCATTTCCACAGGGAGCAGACTTTCAGTATCAGACTGCAGCGTGGGTCTCCTGTGGGGCTCACAGGTCCAGCCAGGAAACCTGCTCCTGAGTGGGCTCTTCTGCTGCTCCGTGCAGTCATTTTGAAACTGAAGGTAGATAAGGAGCATGGGCAATGTGCTCAGTGCTAGTTTTTGGTTTAGTGGGTTTTTCATTTGTTTCATTTTGTTCTACCAATGTTTGCAGACAATACAGCCTGCTAGTCCAGATTTTCCGACATACTTGAACACCCAAGAACAGATAAAAGGATAAATAGCACTCACTGCAAAGCCTTTCGGATAAGTACTTATAACTTCCAGTACCTTAACATAACTAATTATGATACCCAGCAGAAGCAGCATGACTCAGGACCTGCAAGCTGGAACCAGAAGCAGGGTATGTGTGACTCAGTTGTCAGCAGATGATACTCAGTCTCATGTAGCAGTTACTGATGTATTGATGCCCATTGCTATATTGAGGGCATGGGTCTTTATCAAACTTTGAATTCCAGATGGAGCAGACTGGGGTTCCAGTCAGATTTCAAACAGCCGATTTTACATGAGTGTTTTAAAAGTGAGCTGTAGCTTGAGGAGAATAATCACAGCTTCCTCAGTAAACCACAAGTCTTAATAAGTTTGATGAAATACCTAATATAACACACTGAGTGATTATGATCATAAAGTTCATGGAATTATAGAACCATAGAATAGTTTGGGTTGGAAGGACTTTTAAAAGGCCGTCTAGTCGGCAATTATCAGGGACACTTCCAACTATACCAGGTTGCTGAGAGTCCCATCCAACTTGACCTTGAATGTTTCCAGGAATGGGACACCTACCACCTCTCTAGGCAACCTGTTCCAGTGTTTTATGATTCTCATCATCCTTTATCCCCTATGCTATTTCGACAGGTCCTACAAAAAAATTTGCCCCCATCTTTCTTCTAAGACCCCTTTCAGTATTGAAAGGCTGCAACAAGGTCTCTCTGGAGCCTTCTTTTCTCCAGGTTGAACAACCCCAGCTCTCTCAGCCTTTCCTCATAGGTGAGGTATTCTATCACCCTGATCAACCCCCAGCCTGGATTGGTACCAGGATTTGCCCCAAGCCAGGTGCACACCCTTGCACTTGGCCTTATTAAACCTCATGAAGTTCCCATGGGTTGCCTTTTCCAGTCCATCTAAGTCCCTCTGGATGCCATCCCATCCCTCAGGTGTGTCAACCGCATCGCTCAGCTTGGTGTCATTGGAAAAATTGCTGAGGATGCCCTCGATCCCACTGCCTGTGTCATTATATAATATACAATTCAGGCCCAATTAAGTCCCTCAGAGTGAGCAGAACTTGAGTGGTGCAAGTGGCTGAGTCCCAGAGGCACACAGACAGGGGCTGTTCCTGTTAACACTTTCCCTGGGTGCTCCTGGGAACAGGAGAGAGAAAGACTTTTCGCCTGCTCTACAGAGAGTTGGACGTGCTGAAATTGGCTCTGGCAGGGTAGCTTTTCACATCCTCTTTGACAGTGTGTGTATGCTTACATATTATACTGAAAAGGGTCTGAGATTCCCCTCAGTGTCCTGGGATGTCTGAGGCAGAGAGTTCAGACCTGTCTGACAGCTATTCTGCTTATGTTTGTTCTGTATTTCAGACCCTGACATAAAGCAGCTCACCCAGGTCACCTCCACCAGTTCATAGGACTGGCAGATAGCAGGCTTCTTTTTTTTTTATTATTTTTTTGAGTATCACATTAATTTTAAATTTCCTCAATCTCTGACATGTCAGGGAGGGAGAAAAGAAAGTGTCATCACCTCTTCTCTAGAAATGTAGTTTAAAGAGGAAACGACAGTATGTTTTAATTTTTTAAAAGTTCTCTCAAGTAAAATGAATATTTATTTTGTGCCTGAAAGCACTTATTTTCTGAGCCATGACTTCTAATCTTTGTTAATCATAATGTGCTCTTTAGCTTCTTGACATTCCCTAGAGATGTCCCAGTCTCTGGCAATGTCATTCTTATTAGGACTGATTTCTACAGACCCTGAGTGACTTCTGGGAAAACACTGGGATCCTCCTCAGGAAGACAAGGCAGGCTGGTCCACACTGTAACTCTGAGAGTCCCCCAGTATCACCTCTTACCGTTCCAGCCTCTTAATTTTGTGCTACTTTTGTGGGCAACTGACATGAGACTTGACTTTTTGCTTGGTTCTCCACTACATTACATGAATAAGCCTTTGGTCCATAAATTGAGCTGGATGCTGCTCAGACAAGTAATGTAGATAGGAAGCAAGGGAATGTAAGATGCTTGGCTGCCAGATAGCAGGCCAGTCCTGGACAACAGTCCAAAAGATGATGAACTTGGTGGCAGCAAGTTCCCCAGCTCATAATGCATCCCTGCCACCAGCACAGGAAAGAGGCAAAGCCAAGTGAGTAAGTGCAGGCTGGGTGAGAATTTTTAAGTTGCTGGCCCTGTGTCACCTGCATTCCCAGCACTGACTGCTAGAGCTTGTTTAACAACGTAAGCATATGCAACAGGAAGGTGTCCTGAGGGTCCTGGAGTCACTGAGATACTGCAGGTAAATAAATGATCTGTTGGGCTGGCATGCATCATTAAACCATATACATAAAAGATTGGCATGGAGTGACTCTATGACAAACACTGCTCTCACTTCTCTTTGTACAGTGTTTCTAAAGAAAGAAAACAAAGGCCCCAAATAGTCAAAGAAGCAATTCCAATTTAGACTCCACAGAATTAGTGCTGGTAGTGAATGCCTTTGTCCTGTACAGAATTTCTGCCTTTCTCTGGGGTAATTGGTATCTTTCAGGGTGACCAGTATCAAAGTTGCCTGTCCTGTTCTTTGTTGCCTATACTCATGCTCCAGATAGAGGCAGGGATCTGAGCCTGCAAGGAACAGCTTGCAGCTTTATTTCCTTTCCTGCTGCCACATTACAGTGGCCCTAGCAAGAATTCTTTGCAAGCAGAGGTCTCCTGATATGAGTGCCCAGCTCAACACCCACAGCTGTACCTGTATGATTTCTCACTGCACTCTCTATTTCACATCAGATGTCAGGGAAGTCCAGTGTTCCATACCTGTAGTGAAGCCTGATGTGACAGGCCCCTACAATTTCCTGTTCTTGGAATCCACTCATATCAGCACAATAGTGACAATAGGACTTGTACTAAGAACCTAGGTTGGTCAAGTGTGCTGTCACTGCACTGACACTTTCCAGAGTGAGTGTCCCTCTCTCCCAACTATGCAGTTTGGAGCTCAGCAGCAGCTCTTCAGAGCCAGAGTCTGGGTGCTAGCAGTTGATTTTTGGAGACAGCAGCCTGCTGCTTAACAAATGATATATGTGAGACCCGTGGAGTATGGTTTGTTACGGCCAGCAATGGGAAGGAGAGCACATAAATAACGTGAAGTAGATCAGTTGCTTTGTTTACTACTCCTGTATCTCTGGCTGCTGCCATACAGAAATCAACTATGATGCATTTGGTGCCAGGTAGCAATATTTAGATCTCAGAGGAAATGTGTGGTGGAGCAGGAGTCAGATGAATGTTACCCTGGCTGAGAGGTATCTTTGAGCAGACTTCTGGGCCTGCCAGATCCTCCTTTGCATATATATCTATTACTCTGTATAACTGATTGACTACTGTTCTGACTCCACAACCTTCAAACCAGGTGTCTGGCAGTAACCATCTATATCAAGAGGCATGTAAATGATTTTCTGTCCTGCCTGGAATTCAGTACATCTTAATGGAGCTGGCCACAGGAAAGCTTCAATCTATTTCCAGCTTTCACTTTGGCAGGTTATTGATGTGTGCCTCAGAAACACTAAAGAAATGATGGCAGTAGTCACATTAACCTTTCCAATCAGCTACATGCTGGTTGCACATTGCTCTGCTAAGAGCCTGGCAGTGGCTTTTGGGATTCACAGATGCCATCTCAAAACAATTAGATCCCAAGGAACACCACTGCATTCCTTTGGCTTAATTAGCAATACCACTGTGCAATTGCACGTTAACTGTTTAAATGGCCAGTGCACCTGCTTATTTTCCTGTGTGATTCTCAGCAGAACAAGCAGTTGCAAGGCCCATGCTGACCAGATATGTACTAAAAGTGGAAGAGTAACCAGGCAGATCAACTAGCAATTGCTCTAGATATGAATGTTGGTATAATTTTTTATCAGGAATAAGCAAGGGTTTCAGCTGGTGCCACGTGACACAATGTTTTTAGATGCAGCACATCTACAGCTGCCATAAATCTGTCATGCATATCCCTGATAATGTGGATACCTGGGATTCACGTCGCCACCTCTATAAAACTGATGTTATGCCCAAATAAATAAGAAATGTCAAGGACTGTGAACTCTTGAAGAAAGCTAATGATCAGTCAAATGTAAGACAAATGGACTAAGAAAAGAGGGAGAGAGACAGAGAGGCAGACAAAGGATACTGACCAGGGCAGGAATGTTTCTGACCACAGTTCAGTGAACAGGTGTATGAAACACTCATTGAAGATTTCAAATTACTGAAAGCCATCTGGTTTCAGCTGCTGTGCAGCGCCTCTACATTAGCAACGAGTTGTATTGCCTTTGCCACTCTCCTTGGCATCTGATCTTTGGTCCCAGACATACCCTCTGTAGCAATATTGGAGTTTTACAGCACAGGAGCCTCCACAGGCTGTCACAGCACAGGAGGAAATGAAACACCAATGTAAACTGTGCTGGGTTTGACTGGGGTAGAGTTAACTTTCTCTACTGTGGCTAGTAAGGGACTGTCTTTTGGACTTGTGCTGAACACAGGGTTGATAATACAGAGATGTTCTTGTTATTGCTGAGCAGGGCTTCCAGACAGCCAAGGCCTTTTCTTCTTTTCACAGTGCCACGTTGGCAAGGGGGCTGGGGGTGCATGGGAGGCTGGATGAGACACAGCCAGGACAGGTGACCCAAACTGACCAAAGGGATATTCCATACTATATGACATCCTGCTCAGTAAGTAAAGTGTGGGGAAGAAGGAGCAAGTGTAAGGGGGAACATTTGGAGTGATGGCATTTTTCTTCTCAAGTAACCATTATGCATGATGAGGCCCTGCTCTCCTGGAGCTGAACACCTGCCTGCACATGGGAAGCAATGAACTAATTCTTTGTTTTTCTTTGCTTGTATAGAAGGCTTCTTGCTTTTCCTATTAAGCTGTCTTTATCCCAATCCATGAGTTTTCCAGCTTTTACCCTTCTGATTCTCTCCCCAATTATGCTGGGGAGGGAGTGAGCGAGTGGCTGCATGGGGCTTGGCTGATGGCTGGGGTTAAACCATGACAAAACGCAGGCAGGAGCAGTAGGGTAGCATTTGGAAAGGGAACAGCTGATTTTGCTGGCACAAAACAAGAGACTGACCACCTGGGAGATGGTGCGCCAGTTACTGCTGACTGGCTGAGGAGAAACACAGGGTTTTGGCAGAAACCCTAAAAACACTCTGGTATTAAAAGGCAGCAGCATTCTGGCAAGGTATACCCTCATGACCTCATGGATACTGTTGATGGCATCCTCTGGCATCTTTAATGGCACTTTGTTGAAACAGGACTCTTGATGGTGCTTATCAGTCCCCAACGTGTACAAAAGCTATAGGTTTCCATGGAGAATCTATTATGCTTTCTCCTTGCATATCCAAGGAGGAGCCAAAGCATTGTAATGCATTTAGTTGACATTGCTTTTACAATGGGAAAATGTACACTGGGAGTGACTTTAAACATGAGAGATTTACAGGCAATGAGCCAGGCAAAAAACAATGTTTATGTTATCAGTTGTTAAAAATTATCAGTCTTGCAGAAACAAATTAACTAGATCGAGATTATGCTATTATTCAAGGATAGGAAAACCTTAATCGAAATCACATCTCCTCTAAAATTTTTGTCCGCTGGCGCTATTCTTCCTTTATTGCCCTTGAATGGTCCATTATCAGCCTGCATTGGTGTCCCTCCGAGTGGCAGCACTGTTCACACATCAATGACCAATACCAGCTGAAATCACTTATCAGATACGAGGGGAATTGTTTTTTTCTCTGCCCTGAGACAGCAAAGAAATAGCTGATAATATTACTTTGCTGGAAGTATTCCAGCGCAGGACAGACCTGATACGTGTCTCACAGGAGTGCAGTGGGATACTAAAAGCACCAGGCTACCTGATGGATACCTGTGGAGTGGCACTTTTTCCACCTGAGCTTCCTCATCACAGGGAGAATGGTGGCTGCACCGTGGTGTTTTAACAGCCCCTTCTGGGCTGGTCCTGGTTCCTTTTCCCCACCAGGGGTAGATCCATTCCTCTCTGCCATGACAGTGCCACGCTGGCACTGACCAGGTGCTACCAGGGCTTGGGTCACCAGTTTTCCCTGCAGCTTCTTGCTCAGCAACCAAGCACTAGCACTAGTGCTTTTCTTGGGCCCCAGTCCCTAACACAAAACCTTGGCAGCCTTCTTGTGTCTCCATGGAGCTCAGTGCACATGGGGACATGCTATTTCCCATTCTACAGAGAGAATCATAGAATGGTTTGGGCTGGAAGGAACCCAGAAGATCATTTTGTTCCAAGCACTCTGCTCTAGACTAGGTTGCTCAAAGCACCGTCCAAGCCAGCCTGGAACACCTCTAGGTATGGGGCATCCGCAACGTCCTTGGACAACCTGTGCCAGCGTTTCACCATCCTTAAAGAATTTTTTCTTAATATCCAATCTAAGCCTACTCTCTTTTAATTTGAACCTATTTCTCCCCATCCTGTCACTACATGCTCTTGTAAATAGTCTTGTCCCATCTTTCCTGTAAGTTCCCTTCAGATGTTGGAATGCCACAATTAGGTCACAGAATGCTCTGAGTTGGAAGGGACCACCCACAAGGCTCATCAAGTCCATCCAAGTGAATGGCCAAGTACAGGGAAAAAATCCATTACTTTGGCATTATTAGCACCATGCTCTAACTGAGCTAATCTCAGGTTCCATCCTGAAGCCTTCTCTTTTCCAGGCTGAATGACCCCAATTCTCTAAACCTTTCCTCATAGTAGAGGTATTTCTATAAGGTCCTCTCAAGGAGAGAACTTGGGGTCAACCAATTAAGATAATAACCGTTTAGAGCTAATGGGACCAGGTTTTTTTAAGAGGTTCTAAGTGAAACTCCTGAACTACAAAACCATTCTGAGTCAATTCAGAACTTTGTTCAAACTTTTCAGACTTGGAACGTTTTGCTCCAAAATTATTTAGCCTTTTGGAAAGTCTTTTCTTAAAACGTAGCTCCATTTTTAGAGGAGGTGGGAGGAAAATAAGTGTAATAAACAACTCTCATGAAGGAGGAAATTTGTCCTCTTTGAGTTGGATCTTGAAGCTGAACTTCAGGAACTGTGTCTCAGGACATTATATTACTTTTTTTCCCATCTTTCTTAATCTATGCAGCATTCTAAGAGACTGGTGAGTGCATAAACCAATTCCCATTGACACAAGATATGCTCACCCCTACACTGCTGGTATTGACCAGCTTTACCAGTGCAACAAGGTACAGTGAATAAATAGTCATTTCACTGCCTGTGCAACAAATTTGTGCAAGGCAAATTATTTCTCTTTGGTAAATGATGCGCAGAAAATGGCACTTCCATTAGATCACCCAGTGCATAAATATAAAAGAGAGTTTAATTCTCTATGTGACACAATTACTTCCGAAAGGAGGAACTGAAAATAAATACCTCAGTGAATATATCTGCAGGAATTTATGGGAGACTAATTGGTTTTATCCTTAGTGACACTGTCAGGGTTACGTACTGATATATGTGGTATCTTAATGCTGTGAGAATGGGCATATTTAAAGTGCCGGAAGATAAGATAAAAATCCTGTTTAAAAGATTATGTCTGGCATCAATTTTCTGCCAACAGCTGGTCTGCCAGTACACGACAGGAAATTCTTCTTTACAGCTTCTTGGTGTATTTTTGTTCCATAAGGTACAAAGCAATCACTGTTGAATGCATGACAAATACTGAAGACATTGTAAGTTGTGTGCTTCTGCTCACTAGTGCAAATGAAGCTGTTTGTTATCACTGTAGTCTTTAATCCTGAAACTAGTACATCAGGAAGAAGAGTGGTAATGCAGTATATGAACAAGCCTATATTGTAGAAGATGGCATTTTGCCACACAGAGAGGAGAAAATTAAGAAGGAAAAAAGCTGCTGTGAAGCCTCTCCAGCAAAATTTTCCCTGCTCTAAACACTGTTCTGCAAAAGCAAGAATTCATTGCCTAGCATTCTGCCTTTTCATCCTTGGTATAACGCTGCCTCATAGCCACAGTGGTAGGCAGTGTGCAGGAGATGGTTCCCACCCCAAGGTGGCTGCACCAAAGGGTACAGGGTGTGTGCAGAATGTTTAACTGCCAGGTCACATTTAGACACAAGTCTTTGGGACCGGATGAGATTCACCCAGTGGTGCTGAGGGAGCTGGTGGAAGAGCTTACTGAGCCACTCCATCATTTATTATCAGTTTTGGCAAACCAGGGTGGCCCCAGATGGCTGGAGGTTGGCCAGTGGGATACCCATCTACAGGAAGGGCCTGAAGGAGGATCCAGGGAACTACAGGCCTGTCAGCCTGACTTCAGTGCCCAGAAAGGTTATGGAGCAGATCATCTTGAGTGTGATCACATGGCACATACAGGACAAGCAGGGGATCAGGCCCAGCCAGCAGGGGTTTAGGAAAGGCAGGTTCTGCCTAGGGGACGTGGGAAAAGCTGTGGATGTGTCTACCTGGATTTCAGTAAAGCCTTTGATACTGTCTCCCATGGCATTCTGGAGAAGTTGGCAGCTCATGGCTTGTACAGATACACTCTTGGCTG
>WBMV01005958.1:980411-1083839 GCA_013396655.1 Campylorhamphus procurvoides | reverse complement strand
GAGCGGCTCCCCGCGCTGCCTGTGCACATCCATCTGTCTGTCCATGTGTACATCCATGTACACAAACATGTGCATGTCCATTCATCCATGTGAACATCCATGTGCATGTCCATCCATGTGTACATCCATGTGCATGTCCATACATCCACGTACATATCTGTCTATCCATGTGTACATCCATGTGTACATCCANTCCACCCATCCATGTGTACATCCATCCACCCATGTGCACATCCACCCATCCATGTGTACATCCATGTGCACATCCGTACATCCATGTGCACATCCATATATCCAGCTATACATCCATTCATGTATACATCCATGTGCACATCCTTAAATCATGTGTATGTCCCTGTGCATATCCATACATCCGTGTGTACATCTGTATATCCATATACACATCCACGTGCACACCCACATGCACATCCATAAATCCAGTGTACATCCATGTGCACATCCATATATCCAGATGCACATACATGTGCATATCCATACNAGCGGGGTGTGCTCCGGGAGGGGTGGAGAGGGGAGGGATGGACGGGTGAGGGATGGAGGGGAGCGGGATGGAGGGGAGCGGACTGTGCTCCGGGAGCGGTGGAGAGGGGATGGANTCATCCATGTGTACATATATACATCCATGTGTACATCTGTCCATCTGTGTACACATCTGTATATCCGTGTGTACATCCGTGCGTCCACATATACATCCATACATCCATGTACATGCACAGCAACACAGACAAGGTGTTTGCAGTGTCCCTGTCACCTTCCCACGGGTCTGAGGTGTGACCAGGTGAGAGCAGCCCCTGCAGCCTCGGGCTCCGGGGTTACACTGCAAGGCTGCTGCGGGACCAGGGAGAGAAGGAGTGTTCCCGTGATTCCAGGGTGGCTGGTCACTGGGAAAGTGGTGGTCTGTACATCTGTGTATTTGAGTTTGATCAGCCCTTGCACGGATTTTCCGTCCAGTGTAGAAATTGTGCTTTAGCAGTAGTTGCTGGGGCACAGTGTTAAATGGCCAGGGATGAACTCAAAACCAACACGCAGCCCAGTGGGGGCTGCTCTGGATGTGGCTGGATCCAAATATACCACAGCTGCACACATTCCCTTGTCACCTCAATCACTCTGGGGCCTCCAAGAGCTAGAGAAGAATTGTTTTGTATCTAAGCAGTGCTAATTGGACTTCCTAAATAATTGTCAGGTTTTTCTAAAGCTTGCATTTCGCTAAGTATCATCAACCTATGTGTTACTCTTCTCCAGGACAGGGAATGTGATAAATACCATCTAAAATAACTAGCTTTACATTCACATTATCATCAGTGGACAAGGTTGCTGCTGTCATTACTTAGCAGTTTCCACATTTTCTTCATGTGCAGTAAACATGTACTTCATATTATAAATGGAGTTTAAAAGCATGCAGGTCTTACTCAGAGGGTTTGGGGCAGGCCACCTGCACCTTTGGAAACCTGTATCAGTCATCCATTACCCCATCAGATTAACATCTCTCTTAAGATAATGGAGTGAGGTGGTTTGCTTTGTAATTCAGGTATTGTTTTCTTCCCATTTTTTCTACCTTTCTCCTCTGATGTCATCCTGGGCATTTTTAGTTGATAGGAATCTATGTTTCTGCTAATTTTGTAGGCATTTCTTTCTGATTTTTAATCCTCTTTGGTCACTTTTCAAAACTCAAATCTGTTATATTTTTTCCCCAGGAGAGGTTGAAGTGTACATAGGAAGAAGGGAAAACATGTTTTTTTCTACTGGAGGTCAGAGCTGATTGTCACAGTTGGATCTGTCCTTCTAAAATTTTGGTTTGAAAATCGGGAAAATTGTGTTTTGATACATGAAAAATAATACTGTACAACTGAAAAAAAGTCTGCTGGGTGACATTTTCTGAGTTCTGTAGTTACTTTTTTTTTAAAACCTGCATTCTCTCTTAAGACAAAATGTCTAAGTCTTTTCATTATACAGTGTTTTTAAGCACTGAATACTACTGAGGGTTGGACATAAAGTAGTGTAGGTATAGTTATTGTAGTGCCATGGATACCTGGTCCTTTTTATTGCTAAGTGTTCTCTATGACTTTCTGTGCCTTTCAGGCAGCCCTGACACTGTTGCAGAACGTTTGTGATAGTATTTTCCCCTTTGTTCCCATGCTGTTGTCCTTATGACCTTGGAGCTGTGAATCCCAGTAGTGTTCAGTGGGTTCTGCTGGGTAATAGCTGGCAGGAGCAGAAAAAAGTTCTCATCTTCCCTTTGCCTTCTTCTGGGTTGTAGGTTTTGGATTCATTAGGGGATGCATTCATAGGGCCTAACAGCCAACCAGCCTGTATGCATCCACTGAGGAGTTTACAAGGATCCTAATGAAAATGGGAAATTCTTATGGGGAGGAAAATCACCTGTAGCACTGGAGACTGCCTTGGAACAGATTATGTCTTTCTGTCTCCTTTTGTTTTCAGTTTTCCTCCAAAGTGGCTTCCATCATTAGAGTCACTGAGTGCCACCAACAATGCACACTGCTGGTAAATCTGGGTGAACCTGTCTCACAGTCCTTTACACAGCCTAGGTAGATTGTATACACTGAAGTTACAGGCAAGGTCATAATGAACTACATGAATGCCTGTGTATTTTCCAGGGAAAACTATGGAGCTGGGAAGAAAGGACAGATTACATTAAAGCTTTCTATCAGATCACCTGGACACTGGGCATGGTTTATGCTTTCAGCAGAGCATGTCCATTCTTCCCCATCTTCAAAAGCAAAATAAAATCCTCTAGGTTCTTTTTTAGCTTCTACAGTCCTCTAAAAACTTCCTTGCCTCCAGTCTTTAAAAAAAAAAAAAGAGTCTAAGCCGTTAATGACTTTCAGGTCTCTTTTCATCCTCGGGGCAGTCTATAATGAAGTGATGCCAATTCTGTAACCAAACTGCAATTAAAGCCAGAACATTCAGGAGGGGCTTGAAAACAGGTCAGTGGTGTTTCCTTAGTGAAGGGAAACATTTTCACTGTCTAGTCACGGGTGTATCCTCAAAAAACTCCAACAATTTCTTGCAGGTAGACCAGGAAAAATAAAAGCGTGCAACTGCTCCTAAATAATTTATTAAAATCATCCGTGTCTTTTCAGGTGGGAACCTCTAATTCTTTTTGGTTTGGTTACTTTGGTGTTCCATGCTTATCTCAGATATTTAGATATTTATGCTGTGGTTTAAAATGCGCTCCTTTCAAAGTGTCTGTTCCCTTGAGCAGTATGTGTACAGAAGGGTGTGAGTATACTTTATTAAACACCAGCACTCAGTGTATTAGACTTTGGGAATCGTGTGGATTTGGGGAGGGGGGGAGGTTTTTTAACTATGTCTTCCTTCGCCGTCTTGTACTGCTTTAATTCAGATTCCAAAACAGTCTCTCTCTCAGTGTCCCGAATATGATCAACCCAGTTCCTGTGGGCTTTCCTAGCCTTGCAATTTTGATTGCCAGCCCAGAAGTGGTGTTCTCTTGCTGCCAGCCTTAAAAGTATGACTTGCTCTGACTTTACAGATAGAAAATGGGAGATTTGTCACTGCTTTCAGTGAAGCCAAGATCAGGTCTTCTGACCTTCCTCCATCACAACAGTGATGCTTCATCTTTGTCTGACATTTGACTTTTTCTCCTGTGCCCCAGCCATTCTGTCAGAATTTTATTGCTTGCAGAATTACTGAAGATTGAGTGAATGGGCAATAAAATGGTAAATAAATGATGATAAATTTACATTTTAAGACTGGAGAGGAATTTTCTAGAACTTCCTGCTGCATTACCCCTGTTAACTGAACTGGTTGTTATTTGCCATATTGTTCTGATTTCAAAAAAGGTTGTTTTATTCGTACTGATGTTCATGTTCATGGTGTTCATGAATGTGTTCATGTCATGTAACAGAACGTGACAAAAATCATGCTTATTTTCTGTTTTTAAAATCTAGCTGAAATAATTGATTTTAAATGTAATTTAGGAAGAAGTTGATTTTTTTTTAAATTTTTATTGTCATCTGAATAACATTGATTAATTGATTTCAAGAGAGTACAGCCCATTTTAGTTTGGTGAATATGCACACTCTTTGGATTGGTTGATGATGTAAGTAGGAAAATTATGCATTCCCTACTTCTGAAGAACAACCTGTCTGTACTATAATGGTAAATAAATGGAAGTGTATCTTGCTTTCCTCGTTGCAGGTGAGCACTTGAGCCTTAGCAGTTACAACAAGCTCCCTTTGGCTTGTGCAATAGCAGACTTTCTGTGTTATCTGTTCCACCTTGCTATACTGAAGTAATCTGTTCTGGAGATGATAACAGCATGTGTAATTGGTTATCTTTGGAATAATGCAATCTGGAGGGCCATGGAGAAAGTGCATTCTCCTTTCAGAATGCCAGAGTAAGTCAGGTTCACAAATTCACAGAATTACAGAGTAGGTGAGGTTGGAAGCCTCTGGAGATCATCTAGTTCAGCCTCCCTGCACATAACAGTGTCAGATAGAGTAAATTACAGGGCCATGTTCAGTAGAGAGTAAAAGAAAAGAAGTTTTCATGTATTCAAATGGAATTTTGTGTTTTTCAATTACAACCATCTTGTTCTGTCACTGGGCACTAGTGAGAAGAGCCTGGCTCAGTCTACTTTTTACCCTCCCTTCAGATTTTTTTATGGGTTGGTATGATCTCTCCTGAGCCTGCTCTCCTCCACAGTGTGTTTCCACCTCTCTCAGGCTCTCCTCTTAACAAGAAATGATCCAGACCCTTGCAGGACTTCAGATATGTGGAATGAGAATTATTAAGTCCAGCGTCCTGCTCCTCACAGGATTAGCTAAAACTAAATTATATGACTAAGAGTATCATCCAGACACTCCTTGAACTCTGGCAGACTTGGTGCTGTGACCACTTCTGTGGGGTGCCCGTCCTAGTGACCAATCACCCTCTCAGTGAAGAACCTTTTCCCAATGTCCAGTTCTCCAGTATGTCCAAGTCTCTCTTGTATGGTGAGCCCAGTACTGGACAGAGTGCTCCAGATGTGTCTCACTGGTGCTGTGTACAGGGGAAGGAACACCTTTCTCAATGCCCTGGTAACAGTCCTAACACAGCCTACAATGCTCTTGGCCTCTTTTGCCACAACAGGTGGCTCGTGGTCAACTTGGTGGCCACCAGGATCCCCTGAGCCCTTTTCTGCCGTGCTGCTTTCCAGCCACTTGGCCTCTTGGGTGTGTTGGGGTGTGTGCGCCCTCCCTGGGTGCAGGACTTTGCACTTGCCCTTGCTGAACTTCACGAGATTACTCTCAGCCCAATTCTCCAGCCTGTCAAGGTCCCTCTGCATGGCAGCACAACCCTCTGGTGTATCTCCACTTCTCACAATGTTGTATCATCAGCAAACTTGCTGTGGGTACACTCTACCCCACCACCGAGGTCATTATAGCAGATGTTGAGCAAGTTTATTGGGCTGATTTCAGATGTGGTTTTCATAGCACATACAGGATTTTATGATGTATTTATTTATCACTTTTGATTATGTCCAGGAACATTGTTGCACATTTTGCTGCTAGGACAATATTTCTGCTTTTTCAGGGCACATTCTCTATCAGCAATATGCTAGAAGTCTTCTAGCCTTTTGCTCTTTGTGACATTTTCTGTTGCAATATATTTCCCCTTCCATTCTGCTTTGCGCTTCAGTACAAAAGGTTCAAGTCGGATTCCCTTTGAAAATTACTGGATTTTTCCTTCTGGTGCATATATTTGCAGAAAACACTGTTTTGAGGAAGAAAATGTCCTATATATAAGCACCTTTCTGTTTTTGTTCTCAGGGTTTGCTTCTGTGCCAGTGAAAGGGAGTTGCTGTTCCTATTCTAGCCTGGCATGGTCTTTCCAGACACGCTGTTCCATCTCTGCCCCCCGGACTGTGACAGTTGAGCAATGCAGGAAAAGCAGTTTCTTCAACACATGTAAGTCTCGAGCTGGATAAAAACTATTAACTGTAATAAAGAGAAAAAGAAAAAGTACTGCTTTGGAGAGATACAGTAATGAAAATCTATGTATAGTAACTATTTTTTATCTCCTGTTAGTTGCAACTGCAGGTATTGACACAAGTGCATGCACAAAGTCAGTTTATCTTACAATAGCAAGCAAGGGCTTGTTTTGTGTCACAGTGAATCAATCCAATATGTGTCATTGGATGGAAAGGGGAAGCACCTTACCCTCTGTTTACTGGTCCTTTTTTGAGAATATAAATTGTGTGCGTATTTTCTAAATTATTTTTGAGCAGCAGGCAAGGCTACACCTTCTTAAAATTAAATAAGTGAAATACAATAACATGTTAAACAAAAACTGTTGATAATGTCCTGCTAGTTGTCTGGTCAGATGCAGTATTTGCCTCCAGTCCTGAAAGGAATTACATCCATAACTGAGAAATGATTACTGTTTGAATTCATGCTCAGGCCTGCGAGCTGAGATGACTGAGGGGCCATTTCACCTGCTTTGTGGTTCCTTCTCCTACCCCATAAGGGAAGAGGAGATAAATGCAGCAATTTGAGAGTTAAAGGTCTTTGACTGTTTATAATCCACAGAATTTAAGACTCTGCAAAATCAGGGTTTCAGAACTGGTAGTTTCTTACTGTTCTCAACGTCGAAGTCGTGCAATACTGTGCTTGTTTTCTTTATATTTGCTAAAGAAATGAGGTTTAAATAGTCATCCTCCCTTTCTCTTAGTCTTATCCAGTAAATTTTGACTGTTGGCTGATTTCAAATAATTGAGGGTAGAAGAGGTCTCTAAAGACTTGCAAAAGGCTGCAGTGTGAACCACAGGTTCTGCATGGTAAAGGCTTTCTAAGGATGCCACCTGCAGGAAAAACTCATTTAGACAAGCAGTAACAAGAATATGTAAGAAGCTAAGCACTGTTGTTATTTTGTTTATCTTAAATTTAAAATATAGCACCGCAGTTGATTGCAATGTGATTACAATTTGTAGGTTAGATTGTTTCCTTAATTAGGCTTATGTTCATATTCGCAAACTCTAGATGAGCTCTGTTTTACCAGGAATTTTTCCAGACGTCTTGTTAGCTGACTGAATTAAAAATATTTGTTGTGATGGTATCTGTGTTGTTTGACTTAATCAAATTTTAAACAAGTTATTTTTAGGCAAACTACCTAAAGCTATTGGCTTGCTTATTTAATAAGATGTAACAACCTGGAAAAATTAGTGTGCCTCCTTTAGGTATTCAGCAGAGACAATAGCCATGAGATTCAGAAGATGGAGGGGTTTGTATTTCAAAGTACAGTGATTCTAAGAACAGTTTGTCTTACAGAAGGAAAAAATAAAATCTTTAGAATTCAAATGAAGTAGATACAAACAATATAAATCACTCATATCCTCTAGCAGTGCAGTTGCTTCAGAAGTGGTAACATTGAAAATGCAGATATGACCGCTTTATGTGACACAGTTTTCAAATGAAATGTCAACCAAGTGACAGTGCTTTGTGACTGAGAAAGGTGACTGTACTTTTCTATCTTGTTAGTGAATGCTTATTTATCTTCTGTAATACTTTAAAAAATATTACTATGCTCTTGTTAGTAGAGTCACCTATATCTTCAACATAACTATTATTTTTAATAGTTTAACTGGTTTAGATAGAAGGAATTCATTTAAATAGAAGGAATTGCAATTACCGTAGGCAATCTGTGATCCTTATCCATATTGTTGTCTCCTCCAGCTCTGACACAAAAACATACAGAGGGATTTATTCTTGTCCTATGACATATTTCAGTGAGGTTGTAATGAAATAATTTTAAATTATCTTTTATTCCAGGCTTCTGTCCCTCCCTTCTTCCCCCTTTTTACCCTCTTCACTGTGGGAAGCAGTTCAGTTTTCATTTACTGGTTAGGCTGTCTCCCAGCCTTAGGAGTTATCTTTGACTCTACTCATCTAAACCAGCCAGCACAATTTTCTCAACATCTACTATGTATCCAGGTGTATGTGAGAATAAAGAACTTTTATTTGATACTGGGACTGTATAAAAATTATGCTCTCCTCCTCACAGTATTCATTCCATTAGCTACCCTTGGGAACCAATCCCAGAATGGTTGGGGTTGGAAGGGACCTCAAAGATCATCTTGTTCCAATGCCACTACTGTGTCTAGGGACACCTTCCACTAGACCAGGTTGTTGAGAGCCCATCCAACCTGGCCTTGAAAATAAGATAGTAATTTCTCTAAAGAAGATTCTGATTTTTCAGAGGTTAAAAAACTGTATTGTAATGATCAAGGGAGAATCATTTAGATCAACAATACAAAATTGTACTCTAGTAATATGTTTTGTCTCTAGATGCTCTGAGTACTGGAAGCAGTTGTAATCAGTATAAATCTCTGTGTTCTTTCTTGGAAACATCAATTCCTGAAATGCTGCTCCTTAATTACATTTTATATTATGGTTTTGTAGTTCTGTGTGAATTTTCTTTGGTTTAAATTGTTCATTTTGACTACTATGTCTTACTTGAGGATCAGAATGAAAAAAACAAACTTTTTTTTCAATTTTTGAAGAATTTTTAAGTATGAACACTGCAGATAAATAATTACTTAGTTACTTGTCATTATCAGTATCATAGGAAGAGTTTTGCTGTTTCAGCATTAAGGATGTAACGAGTTACAATTATACAACTGCTTGCTTAGCTGTTTTACAAAATTGATTCTTTCTTCTCCTTTCACTCCCTTCAGTTTTTTAACATACTGCTCTTTGTCTTCCTTTCTATTCTAAGCAAGCTGGAAACTCACCTTGCCCTGGGAGACAAAGAAATCTTGCTTTTAGTCGCAGTTAAGCAGTACCTGGAATACTGTTTTCTGATACAGTTTATAGCAAGTCTTCTGCTAATACTTGTGAATTACTCAGGTGTGGTCTAATTCATCTAAAGTAAACACTTGTCTTATTCCTGATATTCGGGGATAGTGTAAAAAGGCACAAAAGCAAATCCTTTTCAAAACATTACAGATATCTTTTGTGTAAATTAAGCAAAATGGAGTGATGTCATACAATACAGACTCTCTTAATCCTTGTTAGCAATCAGCTGACATAAAGCATACTTTCAGCTAAATTCAGTAGTGGATCTCATTCTAGTCTATAAAGTAAAATCTGATATATGACACTTGCCACACACACACTTAGTAGCTATGTGCTTTTTAGTGACTGGCTGAAAATGTATAGTGGCTTTTATGACTGGTTCTGTTTTAGTTCTTGGGGAATGCATCCAGCATCCTATTTTACAAAGGCAAAATGAAGGCCGTAAATCACTAAGAGATTGCACATCCTCTGTACTGTCTTCATTTTGGAACGTTTCTCCAAATGTGAAAAGCAGTACAATGATCCTCGTTTCTGTTTGGAGTTATTTCCGCCACTTTACAATATTTCTCCTGCCTGTCTATGCTCTCTAATCACCTTGATGCTTTGCTGCCTAGTCAGATTGACCTTTCTTGTAGTAAGAATTTTATTTTCTCCATTGCTGTGTTTTCTGTCTGTCACGAGCAATGTCCCCACCATTGTAATCTTCTTGATGACAGCCTATCCCTTTCATATTCCATTCTTGTCACTTCATCTTAAGATCAGTGTGATATCTGCCATCTTATAAAGAACTCAGTTCTGTACCCTGTAGGCTTCTGATGTGTTTCATTAAATTCAGCAGCTTCCCAAACATATGATAATATTATTATAGACTGATTAGATGAACTGCACTTTGGTACCAAATGTGATGTTTTCATCTGATTCTAATTTTGCCAGAATTTTTGTGGTGCTTGAGGCCAGAACTTGTCTTGGTCTGACCTCTTCTTGCTGGATCTGTAGGCTATGCCTAGTCTCTTTTGGTACAAGATAATTTACTTACTCTGTCACCTTTGCAACTTTCCTCTATTGTAATTAAAGTGATCTGATTGTACATAACTTTGGAGCACAGCTCAAAGTGCAGGATTTTTTTTTTAGTGTATTACCAGCTCAAGAGCGTGTTCTTTGTTCTCAATCTCTTGTTGCTGCCCCTCTGCAGCCTCCTGTAGCTGTTATGACCTTTGTCAGGCCACACAAACTGCAGAGTGGGGAACTGTTCCAGCTTCAAAATAACCTTGCAAAGAAAAATGTAAATACCTTTATTGTATCTCCATGTTTCCAGGCTAGCAGGATTATCATTTTAAAAAAGTAATTGCTAGTTACACAGTGCTTTCTGAATAAGCTAAGAAGCTGAACAGGATTGATGATCAACCTTTCGACTCATGGAACAGATGTGTAGTTCACTTAAGAATGTGGAATTACTGAATCATGTATTATCTACTTACCTTTTTTTTCCTGAAGAAAACTGATGGTAAGGAGGTAATGCATTGTTTTATAAGTTTTGGGGTTCTTTGGTGGGTTTCTTTTTGGCTTCCCTGCCCCCTGCATTTAGGTCACAGCTACCAGCATCAGTTTGTTGTAATCAGCTGGAAGGATTTTTAGGGGCTGACATTTCAGACACTGGGGTGAAGCCATTTGATACAACTGCTGTTTGTGGGATGTTTTCTTTTTACTCATAAAGCTCTGGCAGGTTGTTGAGAGCTGAATGTCTAGAAAAGAGCATGTAATTTCAGACAAAAATTTCTTGTTTACGGGGACTAAAGCCTACCCAGGAGCAAGTTCAGCTCTTGCCTCATAGCATATAAGAAGTGTGATAAACATTGCTGTTTTCCAGGGGCTTTTCTACTTGTCTATAATTACACAAATTTCCAATTGTCTGCAATACAACTGAAATCTGTATTACATATTTTGCCTTGTTGTACTCTTTGTATAATATGTTATTTGAGTATGTGGTCACTTTGGGAACCATTCTGCTCTTGACTGTCCTGAAGGAATACTGTTCTGTAGTTTCCTGGACTTGCAGAGCTGTGTGCTACTTGCTTTCCCGTATACTGAGCTTTGATTGTCTGATTCAGGATTCCCAAAAAGGAATCAATTATGCTTCCCACTTTGAAAAGTGTTTTTGACTGGAAAGATATTCATCCTATCCTTGGGAGGATCACCTTGACAACTTAAACAAACTAACAGGTATAAACCTGGGCACTTAGTGATACCTTTGGGCATCTGGATAGCTCCTGTGCCTCACCATGTTGTCGGCAAAGCAGAGCTTCTCCAGTTCCAGTGCATTTGCCAGTCTGCGGGGCAGGATCTCCCAAGTGCCTTAATCAAACAAGAAGGAATGGCTGATGGGAAACTGTAGCAATTCGAGCGTGGTTATTTTAATTCCCCTGGTTAAAAGTGTTTAATGATTTTTTTTGTCTACTTTAAATAAACAAGTCAGTTTCTAATCAGAGAAGACAAGATTTAAACTGCCATAGTAACACTGCCCCTGGGTCAAACATGTAATAACATTAATCTGCAAATAGAACAAGGGTGATACTTCTGTATTCTGTGGTGAGAGCCCTTGTGTCTGGACTAAGAGAAAGAAAAATGACCAGCCTGATTGCCTTCTATGATGAAACAACTACCTGGATGGATGAAAGGAGAGTAGTGGATATTGTGCACCAGCAGGTTGAGGGAGGTGCCCTGCCCCTCTACTCAGCCCTAGTGAGGATCACCTGGAGTGTTCTGTCCAGTTCTGGGCTCCTCAGGACATGAAAGACAACGAGTTGATGAAGTGACTGGAGCATCTTTCTTGCGAGGACAGACTGAGGGAGCTAGGCCTCTTCACCCTTGAGAAGAGATGACTGAGACTGGACCCTATCAATGTCTGTTGGTATCTGAGGGGAGGGTGGCCAAGAGGATGGATCAGGCTCTGCTCGGTGGTGCTGAGCAAGGGGACAAGAGACAATAGGCAGAAACTGATGCACAGCAAGTTCCACCTGAACATGAGAAAGAACATCTGTCCTGTGCAGTGACTGTGCACTGGAGCAGATTGTCCAGAGAGATTGTGGAGTCTCCCTCACTGGAGATATTCCAGGAACATCTGGGCACAGTCCTGTGCCTTGTGCTCTGGGATGACCCTGCTTGAGCAGGGAGGTTGGACCAGGTGGCTCACTGTGGTCCCTTCCAGCCTGACCCAGTCTGTGAAATACTATCTATGGTGTCTTTTCACATAATCAGTTTCCCTTAGGTGTACTTTGTTTTTGTCTAGGTTACCATGGGGTCCTGTATTTCCATCCATTGGCTGAACAGTAGCCTGCAGTTAACTACTAAATACGTGCTTCTTACATCAAGGCCACTGTGTGAGGGGCCCTGACCAAAACCTGAGCTCTGTGATGAGGCTGTTTGAAGTGTTTTGCATTCCTTCCTCCTTACATTCCTTTTGCATTTTGTATAAATAAGGCAGTAAGAGGGATGTTGTATTTTCAGAACATGAGAACAGCAGCAGATTTATGTTTTGGTTAACTTTTTGTGTTGTGTGGCTTTTTAAAGCAGGCTAACCCTTGGATATTTTTAGGGGTGATGCAAGTTGACTATCATTGATCATGTCCTTGGATAAGTGCTTCCAAGTAATACTGCTCTGAGTTATTAATGAATGATTGTCTTTCAATGACCTTACTGGTTACTTGTTAGGAATATTTATCTTTAAATCGATTTTGAAAATCCGTGTTAAAATGTGCATTTGGCTGTGTGCCTGTCTGATTGCAGGAGCTGAGGCACATCTTTGCACCAAATACACATGCACATAGTAGGAAATTACTTTCTTAGCAAGACAGTTATCCTACAGTTTAAATTCTAGCAAAGCAAAGATCAAGCAAGTTTCAAGTTTTGGGGTAGTTTTTTGTTCAGCTTCAGTTTCCAATATAAGCTGTACTTGTTTGTTACTTATGGAAGATTTTTTTATTTCAGTGACAGCTGATGAGCTATGGAAAGGAGCTTTGGCAGAGACTGGTGCAGGAGTAAAGAAAGGAAGAGGAAAGAGGAGGAAGAAAAAGCTAAGGAAGAATCTCAATAGAGGCCAGGAGATTGGTGAAGGTAGATTGACAAATAAGAAGCTGAAGACATCTTGACCTTTTTGTGTATAGTGTTTCTTAATTTAATATATTGACATATTTCTGTTCCTTTCTGTGGTGTCAGAACTGCTTGAGATATTTTTGCCTTTGAACAAAAAATCTTGATATGATTATTTAGTGTTATTTTTGCTTTCTAAGTATAAATCCTGTATTATAAAATGCACTTGAAATATGTGAGAATTTACCATTTTGTTCCTTTTTTTCCAGAGTTCAGAGTTGCAGTCCTAATTTGGAATAAAACATAATTGTTCTTTGTTATTTATTAAGGACGTTCTGGTTTCCTCTGGCCTGGTCTTAATGCTCCTGTGATGCAAACTGGGAAAGTCCAGACAGTTACCCAACGAAAAAAGGAAGAACAGGAGAGAATTCAGTCTGAAATTGTTCAGCAGCGAGATTCATGGGAGAAGAAAAGAAAAATAAGAATTAAGAGAGAGGGAGGATGGAGTGGAAAGTGCTGGGGAGGTGTCCTTCTAGATCCTCCTGACCCAGGTCCTAATGGAGGTAAGAAAATTGATTTATCCGTCTTCTCTTGATTAATCTTTCTCATAAGGGGCTTGGAGAAAGTGAGATCCAGACCTTTTCTGTGATTGAAAATTTAGTTTTGTGCTTCTGTCTTACATGCCCATACATAAGCAAGCTAAATCAAAGAACAGGTTGAGTTAACACAAGTGAAATTTGCTAAAACAATTCTTAGTTTCACTGTAGTATTATATTATAGACTGTATGATGTTATGCTGTATTACAGAGCACTGTATTATGTCATAGGCTGTTATAGGAGTCCTGAAATATGGACGTGTTTTTCTGTGTTCAGCATCAATTGTATTGAGTATGACATAGAGCCATGGGTTTTTAATAGTTTCTTCAAGGATCCTGTGGGATAAATCAGGCTTTTTTTAATTCTAATTCAAATAACGAAATATGGTTAAAGATGATGTAGCTTTTAGAAGAAGCCGTAATAAATAACTCTGATAGCTATAGAAGTTATTGATTTCTTTCTTTCCTGAGTAGTTAAATATCATAATGAAACTAGCAGTCCTATATGTGGAGCAGAGGTGATTTTTTTAACAGTGCTGTTATTTAAACTACTATAAATTTTATAGTTGCTTTAACATTTAGAAGCCTAATCTTTTTCAACTAATTAAACATGAAAAAGGCTTACTAACTCCTGTTGGGCTGAGTTTTTTGCAACTTTTATACTTTTTGGTGTCTTTCTGTAGGGTTTTATAGTAAGATGAGCTAAGAAAGACAGCTGATGTTTTCTAGCACTGCCATTTCAGGCTCGTGGCAGTTGTTCCAGGTCTTAAGCTTGCTCATGTTTTCAGGGCTCTCTTCACCCAGGAATATGTTCTCCCAGTGCAAACTTGGACTATGGAACTTGTGTTGCAGCAAATCAACATAAATGGGAAATTATGTGCATGGAATCACAATTGTATTGGTGTCTGATCATCTTACAGTCACCTTTGCTTTGCAGTCTCCCTGGTGTTGTGTTAATTAATTTCTTTCTGTCTGTGAATGTTTTCTGTTTACATTCATTGGGCACTAATTAAAACTTCTGACATGCTTTGAACCAAGTCCTACGGTAGTCAGAATGTTGGCTTTCCAGTGTGATCAGTGCCTTTGTTCATGTGGATTGAAGTCACCGTGGCATTTCTGTAGCTTTTTGCTTTAAGAATTCATGCTGTTGTTGTTTGCTGCTTCTCTGTTGCTTTCAGGAGTCTGTGGTGCCTGTTGCTGTAGTGTGTGACATATGAGGTTTCCCTCAGATTTACCTGGGGATTTTAAGGAGGTCTTGCCCTTCAATCTCTTTGAATATTTTCTGCTTGTCTTCAATTTTAAGAGCAATTCATTCTATTTTTGTGTCAGCATAATACTGTAGTATACAACGGACAGATTTCCTATATTTATTTCACTGCATTTCAATTTATTGCCTTGAAAGCAAATATTCCATGGAAGACAGTGATATGGGAATGGATTTGGCAGATTGTCACTGAATCTTTCAATGTAAAAATAGAAGATTAGAGAAATTAAGGAATTGTTCCAAATTCTTCATAAGCCAGTGGTTGAATGTATAGCAAGTCAAGAAAATGGCATGGTTCTAGTTCCATACTGTGAACACAAGACTGTGTTTAGTTTATTCCACTAAAAGAAGTGACAGCTGTTGCAAATAATATTTATGCATTTATGAATTTTGCCTTCCAGTGTTTTCCTTGATTTTGCTTTTGGCTGATACTCTTGATGTAGATTACTTGCGTTAAAGTTGGCTGTGTGAAGGCTGTTCCGGTCAGGTCAAGTTCTGCCAAAGAGAGGAAAGGGTACTGCAGTCAAAATAGGAAAATGAAACTGTCAGCTTGTGTTATAAATGTGCTTGAGAAAAAGCAGTTCCTGGTTAGTCTATACTGATTTCCTTTCAGTCCGTTAAAAATGTTGGGGATTTTCAGGTCCCTATAGTTCTGCCAGTGTGTTTTTATTCAGAGAATTAATGATTTGGCAGAGAAATTGGGACATTGGCTGTATGCAAAGCACTGTCAGGGTGATAGGAGGAACAGACCTGAAACTGCCAAACCCAATGAATCCTTTTGACCTGAGACTGTGGTGTGACTGGATTACTGGTGTCTAAGTAAGAATGTGTTCTGATTGAGATTCTGCAGTGCAGCTCTTCCTAGTGTGCTGGTGTTAGATTATCTAGTAACAAATGGAGGTTAAGCATATAATGCAGCTTTCCCTCAGGAGCATTTGTATTTTCTAGTGAAAATAGGTACAAGAGATTTGTAGAAAACTCAGTGTTTTTAGCCTTCAGCATCTGACAAATTTAGTTGAAAATGACCAATGTATTTTAAAAAAATATTGGGGAAGGTACTGTGATTATATATGCTTAGAAATAAAATTACATTTCTCTCAAGTTTGTGGTGTTTCTTTGCAATTGAAGAGGCTTCAGAGAGGGGACAGAGTACCTGCTGGCTTTCACATCCTCTGCTGTGAGCTGGAAGTCTACTTGGTGTAAACTAACAGATCTCTAAATTGTGCCAAGATGATGATATTTGTGTAATCTCAGAGGTTATGTGTAAATGATAAAGTGGGGTTTGGTGAAGGACTGAGTCCCCACTTCTACACTGTTACAGAGTTTCGAGCTTTTCTCCAGAATTTCACTGTAATTACACCATATAAAAGAAGTATTAATTGGTTTAATTGACACCAGTCTTCTATGTTATACTGAAATGCTCTTTTTCATGAGATAGATTGGAAAAGCAGGAGGTTTTAAGGATCTCTGGTCTATTCTGCTTCTTACACCAAGATGTTTTAATTTACTCCATTGTCCATTGTTTTCAAAGTCAATAGGGTTTTTTCCACAACAAACTGAAAATAGGGTTCTTCTTGTGGAAAATGTATACATAAATTATAAGTATGTTCTCCATTGCATAAAAGGAAACAAATGTATTTGGAATTTATTTTTAGGTGTGGCAGTCAGGTTTTGAAACAGAAACCCAGAGAAAATGGGATCTTTTTGGCAATATCTGTTATTTGATGCATTTTTGGCTGCTTCTATAAAACAGGTATTGAGAAATGCTGCTGAGACTGCTGAAAGCCAAGCCTAAGGAATTTGCTTGCTTACTTTTCTTGCAGCATGAGGAGACCTGTGAATAAGGTCTGAGCTCTCTCACTGTCCAGGGGCAGTACGTGGAGATGCCCTTGTCATGCCCAAAGCTCTCCGCTGTTCCTGCTCTTTCTTTCCCCACAGTGTTGTAAAACATTTCAAAAACATCTTAATTTTGAAGTCCCTTACAATAGCAGAGCAGAAACTCCCTTCCTGTGCAGTGAAGGGGGTATATTCACCACTTACAGCTGAATATTTAATGTTCACCTGAACAGAGCTCCGTGTGGTGAAAAGATTTGAACCTAAATATAGAAGTGTTCACTTTCTTTACAATTCAAACCACCTTAATTGCTAATAGACAAAATAAATTATGCTATAAATGTCTTTGATGGCAAAGACATTTTTTTCCGGCAGAATTTAAACTGAAAGGGAATTTAAAAAAAAGTCTGGCCAAGTGATGCTTGGTTATTTGAAGTGATTATGTATTGGTTTGTTTTATCCTTCCCCTCACCTTTCTGAAATCAAAAACCTGTATCAAGAAGTACTTCCAATTTCCTAAAATCAGAGTCAAAGAATAGGTTGTGTTGGAAAGGACTTTTTAAAGGTCATCTAGTCCAAACCCCTGATTTCTCTGAATCCCTTTTGATTGTCTAATACAACTTTCAGAAGATCAAGAAGAACATTGGATAATACTTTAGTCATAATGGAAACAATCCATTTGATGATGGTAATGATTTGCAGCCTTTGCTCAGGATGTGTGTGATTTGGGGGTAATTTGCAGTTTTAGAGCAGTATTTAGGGAAGAAGGTAGTTTACACTGCCAGCCAG
The DNA here is from genome assembly GCA_013396655.1 of Campylorhamphus procurvoides. NCBI lineage: Eukaryota > Metazoa > Chordata > Aves > Passeriformes > Dendrocolaptidae > Campylorhamphus > Campylorhamphus procurvoides. The sequence goes on along the minus strand of WBMV01005958.1, from coordinate 1,066,437 downwards.
TGAAAACTCAAAACATTCTCTTTTATACCACACATGGATGGTTATTTTTCCTAGCATTTCTGCAACTGGAAAGAATTAGGAAAAATAATAGAAACAATTTAACAAAAATGCTTCAATATAAATGGAGAGTTAAAGGCATTTCCAAAAGAAAGTTTCAGATTCAATTTGGAGAGGATGTATAGCTTAGCTTGTAATCAAAATATTCAACATATTCTAAAGAAAGCTTTGCTTTCTGTGTGATGTTCAAGCAAAGCAGTTAAATTTGTATGTCTTGCTTTATCATTTAAAAAAAATGTATTTTACTTCCTTCTTTCTACTCTGGTTATTTAAGTTGGGCAGTCTTGGGAGACTGTTCCATCTTACTTCCCTGCATGTATGGTACTTGGAAAGATGAAATATTGATTGCAGCTGGAGGTTGGGGCCCCCAGTGGAGCACAGCTAACCTATTTCATGATGGTAATCTCTTAAATTGTAATTGTAGCAAGTAGTATTACACTTTCTGAGAGGTTATCTTAACAGGACTTATTTTTTTTTAAAGCTACTGCCTTCACATAACTTGATTTTTCTGAAGAAATGAAAAAAATACCCTGTATAAATAAGACATATATGCTGTTTTTTCACTGACTACCCTAAAAGGCTGAATGGATGGAGTCAAGTAAAAAAATCCATTTCAGGTCTTTTTAGAAGGAAGCAACAAATAAAGCTCACTTTAGATACCCTTGTTCAAATTATTCTTATCTTACCTTTTGTGAGATTGCTTTATAAATTACAGTTACATAAAAGATCTGTCTTTTTCAAATTATACCAATTACAGGGAGATGTGTTGATAGGCAAGTAATACAAGGAAATGTAACATCCTATTTTTCCCCCAACAGAAACTTATGAAGATTTTGAAACAAGAGTCATTGAGGTAAGCATTGCATATCTTTTCAAGGACTTTAAAGAATTATCACTATTTTATATTGACCTTGCCATTATTTAACAAGTCTTTGCTAAGTCAATATTATAGCAATAGAAATTAGTCTGGTATCCTGTTTCAGCTACACTACATCTTGTCATTCTGTTCATTGGGGCCTTGTTTTCTCTGCTGAGCAAATAATAGCTAATTCAAATGTAATTTTGTGTGACTCCAAAATGGCAAATACCTGCAGATAAAGTTTTCACATTAAAGTTGTTGGCATGCATCTATAATGGGAAAACTGGGAAAATGATAGGGTTATTTTTCAGGCAAAACTACAAATAGGAAGTTCTATAACTCTGCTAGTAAAATAAATTAATTCCTAAGGACTTTTTGTCAGAATTTGGATTGTGCTCTGACAGATTAAATTAAACCTTGTTATAGTCCATGATGCTCTGGTGCATGAATCAACCTGGTAGCTTTGTGTGTAAAGTAGCATCACAGAATATCTTGAGTTGGAGGGAACCCATAAGGATCCTTTAGTCTAACTCCCTGCTTTTCACAGGACAAGCTAAAACTAAACCATATGAGTAAGAGCATCGTCCGCGTGCTCCTTGAGTTCTGCCAGGCTCGTTGCCTTGACTACTTTTGTGGGAAACCTGTTCCAGTGACTGAATACACTCTCAGGGAAGAACCTTTTCCTAGCATATCATTGGCAAACTTACTTAATGTGCATTTAATGATCCTGCATCCAGATCATTTATAAAAACATTAAAGAGTGCGGGCCCGAAAATTGAGCCAATTAGTGACTGGTTGCCAGCCTCGTGTAACCCCATTTACTGCAATCTTGAGCCAGACCTGTCAGGCAGTTGTTCACCCAATGTATTATGTATTATGGACATGTGTAGCTATACTGCAGATACTTTGTCTAGAACAATACTGTGGGAGAGAGTATCAAAAGCTTTGCCATAATCCAAAAAAAATCTAGATCTGTCTTCCCTTGGTCAACTAAATGTTTGATTTTATCATAAAAGGAAATTCAGCTAGTGAAACAGGACTTTCCCTTTGTGAATCCGTGTTGGCTATGGCTAATTTTGTGAACTTGTCACTTTAAAACATTCCCTTGTTGTTTACTTACCTACAGATGAAATTGCTTATTAGATTTATGTTCCTTTCAGTATTATTATCAGAACCTTCATTTGCAATTAGTATTTAACTACTTTATTATTGAAAAACTAGTCTAGCTGCTGCTTTGAAAGGGAGACTTCTGTCCTTTCTAACTGTGATCTGAGAGTGAAGGTATCAACCTGAATCAATGCACATTATGGCAGATGCACTTCAGGTCTCTTTGCTTAATAGGCATGTTGACACACCCTTTTATCCCTATAAAATAAAATTACTGTCCATTGAGTTATTGTGCAGTTTTAAGTGGTAGAGATAACTCTCACTTTACTACAGCTTCACTGCTGAGGAATTCTGTGAAACATGGCCTGTATTATTAACTGTTATACATGTGTCCAGATGAGGTACTTGTTTCAAAGCATCTGTTTCTGAGTTTCATTTAGTTTCACTCACAGCATATCTTGTGTTCCACCACCAAAGCGATGCCCTTTCTGGAGGGGATCACATTCTGTCTGTCAACTGTCACGCACTGTCTGTCATACACTGCTGGAACAGCTTTCCTTCAATCCTTTTTAAATTGTTTGTCTTATAAAACTGAAATAACATGTTCCCGATTATTGAATGCACCTATTCTATGTCAAGAATTTGCATTGTGTACATATTAACGTCTCAGAGCCAGATTTTAATATCTTTGAAACAGCAGCTTTCTTCTTCACTGCACACCTCTAAGTAAACTATAAATGCCAAACATTGATTTTTCTTTCCAGACCTTTTGTCTGATTGCATTTTTCTTGGAATGTAGTCAAACAACTCCTGTTTAAAACAGGAAAAAGTGAACCTATCCCTTGACAACAAAATCAGAGCTGCTGCCTAAAAATCTGAAATCAAGTGTTTACTTGGCTTGGAGAGAAAGGAAGGTTGGCATTTAAATGGAATTGTTGTCCAGGAGGGAATGAGATGTTCCAGTCCAGAATATGGCCAAATGGATAAAGCTGAGTCCTCTTATCTGCCAGTTTTGAAGGGTTCATTGCAGCACAGGATTACACAGGTTTAGGAGCAGGATGCAAGATGTGCAAGACCCCTTAAAACTACATCAGTATATAGTTTCCATCACTGTCTCCCTTGAGAAAAAAACACATACTCCAAGTCAGGGAAATAAATAATGCCCTTTAATAATAATACTCTTACACGGTGCCTTATTTGGAGGCTTAGGACAAACGGTGGAAACAGAAGTTCTGAATATCAGCTGTGAACCAAATCTCTCATGGTTTTTGGTTTTAGATCTTGATTCCTTGTCATTTGTCATGTCATCTGTCTTTGAATGATGCTCAACTGCCTTTTCTGTGAAATTGTTTTGTCATTCCTTGGTGAGGTACTTTTCATGAAGAAATGTTTTGTTCAGAAATTATTTTCAGCAACATTTGAGAATATTAATGTTATGTTTGATGTGATAATAGGAGTCTTATCAATTGTCTTAATTGAAAGAGACGTGGGTAGAGTAAGATTTTACCAGAATGAAAATAGCTTTTAAATGGCCTTGAGTAACTAGTAAATAGTGTGTACAGGGTGCAAAAGTAAGAACAAAACTAATATAACTGAGAACAGCATTCATTTCTTTTAAACTGTGTACAGGCATAACCTGTTGGAAAGTGAATTGCTTTGTGTATTCAGCTGAGAGAGAGGGATCATGAGAAACATTCCTTAAACAAAATAGCCTGATTCACAACAGCTCCTTGTCTGAAAGTTAAAAGAATAATCAGGCGAGTCAGAAGTTGATCTGACTGACAGCTCTTCTCCAGAAAAGCATCTGAAGGTTCTCTCCTGATAAATGTGCAAATAATGGGTTTCTTTCTCCTTGATTATCTTCCTGCATTTTGCTGATATAACAACCATCAGTTGGGATCCCATCCCGTGGCTTGAATGTTTTCTAGATTAATCCTATATATCAAAATGGTTGCTTGTTGCAGTGGGTTTTAATATCTTCTGAGGCATGGAAAACAGTGATGCTGTATTGTAATCTCAGCTTGGGTAATTAGAAGTCATGAGTTGGTTTATATATTTTTTTAAATCCTACAGAAGGGAAAAGTATAAGCTGCTTTACATGTCTGCTGTGAAAGGGATTAAAAGCAATGGATAAAAATAACAAGCAAAGGAAATTTAGATGCAAAGAATGAACTGAAAATGGAAATTTGAATACCAGAATAGATTGGGAGTATATAGGATGTCTGTCATTGAAGCTTTTTAAAACAAATTAGATAATCTGTCAGGAGGGGTGGGGAAAAAAATCTGTAACCTATTAACCCGCTTTCTTATTTAAGTGGATTTTTGGAGTGGAGTGGGACTGATACAGCAAAGACCAGTTGGACCACGTGGCATTTAGCCCTATCTGTGTTGGAAGGCAGTTTGTAATAATTGAATGGCATGGGCACTGGCATAGAAGAAATGATTTTTGTTCCTGAGCCCTGCAGTTGGCAGTGCTTTCTGTTAATTGAGAAGGCGCATTGCAGAAAAGTGACTTGGTGTTACTGTGACATGTCACAACTGACTGTCAGTTTGGATGCTCTGAGTTTGCCATTCGGTGCTAGCATAATTATTTACAAACAGCAAAGTAAACATTGCTATGCAGTGTTTCCATGTGCTATGGAAATCTGTTTGAATACTTTATTATATTTGAATAATAAGAAAGCTTTTAGAAGCTGGCTATGGGTAAACTCTTATATGAGATTGCCACAGATGTGAACTGAGGAAGAGGAGTGGTTTTGCAGGAAAACAGCAGCAGCAGCAGTAAAAACTTCCGTATTCAAAGCCACCAGTGAGCCCAAGATAATTGAGTCCTATAATTTTCTGATAAGAAGCATGAGTTTTGAAATAAATAGATCTTTTTCAGCATTCTTGTTTTAAATAGATGGCAGACATGCTGCTATTTCTGTATATGTTTTCCATTATCTTTATATTCACAGTAGTGCAGGAGATAAAAATAAGGTTTGCTGTGAAATTAGACTTCACAGCAAGAAACTGAAAGCCAATTTTAAAGCACTCTCTTATGAACAAAGATACAACAGGCCATTTCTGTTGAGATTACACTACTGAAAAGCCTGTGCTCCCTTACTAAAAGAAGTTGCTTATTAAAGTGTTTTCTTATAATGTAGAAACAGAAGGGATATAATTTGATTTTTCCCTTCTTGTAGAATACAGACAAGCTCAGATTTTCATGTAAACTAGAACTAAAGTTGTCAAACAAGCTTGAGTGAGTGTTAAGGGACAGCAGTAGGGGCTGCTGTTTTGTTTTGTTTTGTTTCTGGCTGTCCTATAAACTATTGTGTTACTTAGTGTAGGTGACTTGGGTTACCTGTTTCTTACTTTCCCTGCCAGCCTGAAGGCACCTTTTCTGTTTTGCTCATATATTACACACAAAAAGAACCTCTTTGAGTAGAGCTAGTAGTGATGTTTAACTGGTATCTAACATAATGTAATCATAGTGGAAATTAAAATTTACAGGTGTAGTTGACATATGCTATTCTTATTTTCACTGGTGTCATCTGTCCTCAGATGAATTTTTCTTTTATCTTTCTCCAAAATGAACACAGTAACATAGCAAAAACAGTAGCCTACATGATAGCCTGTGCTATGACAGTAATTGCCTTGAATAGCCATCAAAATTAGAAAATGAGACCTAATAATCAGTGAGGCCTGAAGGCACAGAACATGAGGTTAGTGACCCTTTGAATGTTTCATGAAGGGGAGCTCTCTATGGCAGAAGATAAATTTATAAATAATGCCTTTTGCAAAAGACAGATCTCAGGGGGGTGTCGTCCAACACTGAAATTGCTTGCTACCACTTGTGAAAACTGTGCCTTTTGGTCACTCACTGATTTGTTCATGCTTTTTTGTTCTCATTACCTGTTTTGCATGTGCCTTAGTATAGTTTCTAGGAGAATCTACTCCATGATCTTGCCTGGCACAGTGGTGAGACTGACTGGTCTATAGTGCCCCCGGTTTCCTGCTTTCTGCTTTTTGAAAATGGAGGTATTATATTCCTTTTCCGAGTCATTAGGGACTTCACCTGACTGCCATAATTTTTCGAAAATGATGGGTAGTTGGCTTAGCAACTTTGTCAGGACTCGTGGATGAATCTCATGGGGTCCCCTGGACTGGTGCACATTCAGGTTCCTTAGCTGGTCTCAAACCTGATCCTCTCCTACAGCAGGCTGAGGGTTTTCATTCTCCCACTCACTGCATTTGTCTTTCTCCACAGCTAGAGCACTTGCTATTGAAGACTGAGGCACAGAAGTCATTGGGAACCTCAGTCTTCTGTTTGTCCAGGGTAGCCAGGTCTCCTGTTTCCTTCTCAAGAGGGCCCATGTTATCCCTACCCTTTTGCTTGCAATGTATCCACAGAAGCCCTTCCTGTTATCCTTAATATCCCTGGCCAGACTCCATTCTAACTGGACTTTGGCTTGTTTTCCACCTCCTGAAAGCTTCTTTTTTCACTCTTGGGAGCTCCCTATCCANCAGGGTAGCCAGGTCTCCTGTTTCCTTCTCAAGAGGGCCCATGTTATCCCTACCCTTTTGCTTGCAATGTATCCACAGAAGCCCTTCCTGTTATCCTTAATATCCCTGGCCAGACTCCATTCTAACTGGACTTTGGCTTGTTTTCCACCTCCTGAAAGCTTCTTTTTTCACTCTTGGGAGCTCCCTATCCATCCTGGCATTTTTGCCTGATTTCCCCCTTGTTGGAATGTGTTGCTCCTGAGCTTGGAGGAGGTGATCCTTGAAATTCAGCCAGCATTCTCTGGCCCCTCTGCCCTATCTCCTAGGATGCTACCAGGTAGTTTCTTGAAGAGGCCAGAGTCTGCCCTCCTGAAGTGCAGGGCAGTGAGCTTACTGTGTGCCCTCCTCACTGCCCTGAGGATCTTGAACTCACCATCTCGTGGTCCTTGCAGCCAGGGCTGCCTTGGAGCACTACATACCCCACTGGCTCCTCCCTGTTGGTGAGCCCAAGGTCCAGCATGGCATCTCTTCTCGTTGGCTCATCCTGGCAGACTTGCTACTTGTGACATAAAGAATATTCTTAATTGCACAGCTTAAAACCCCTTGTGTTTTTTTATAGGTCTTTGGAAATTGTTTTCTCGGTATTGTGTTTGCAAAGGGTGCAATAAAAAAGGCTTGTGAAAAGGAAATGCTGCATGAAATGACAGTGTCTGAGACCCATGGTTTGACATCTTTAACTGAAAAATTACATGGTAGACAGGATACTCTCTGAGTAATAATTAACTTCTAATGAGATGTTGCCTCAAATGTACTTTCAGTGTATTTGCAGGCTCTAGATTTTGCTTTTGCAACTACAGGGAGGTTTTCTGTTCCATGTATGATACTGACAGTGTCTTTAGACTGACACTAAAAATTTCAGACAGTTTTTAAGGTAGCACCTGAAGCAACCTGTCACAGGAAAGAATGAGAGATTAAAGCTGTGCACTAGAATTCAGTTCTGATACTCTTGGAGTTCTCATGGATTTTGGCCTGCCCTAAAAGTAAAGTTTAGGGATGCTGCCTTCAACTGGTTCTGTTGATTAAATAGTTAATTATTTTAATCTCTTCTACCTGTCAGTCTGTATGGAAGAAATAGCTGGCATTTGGAACACTTCCTAGAGAAGGTTGTGTCTTAGTAATCATTGCAGAAGACAGATTAATCTGCCTGCTCCTGAAGCACTGCCCTTGCCACTGCCCACCATTTGTATGCATTTAGGGAATCCATATGATCTCCTTTAACTTGTCAGCAATACTAGTTCTGCCCACCAGCTCATGCACGTTCTGATTTTTAGGTATAGTAGGTTAACAATACAGCTAGGAGATGTTCTGCTGCCACTGTGGCACAAGTCTGCTCTGCCCTTGGTGCAGACAAGAGAAGGCTGATAGGCACATGATTTATCTAATGTGGGTTTGATTTTTGTTTATAAGTTTATTACTCAATCCTTTTGGGTAACTGGTTTCCCAAACCTTTTAGCTATATCCCTGAGCCTTTCTAGGCTCACTTGCATGGAAGTGCTCTTCCTTCAGCACTGTATCCTGCTCTCATTTTAACTCATCTCACGTTGTACCTCACAGAAGTTTTGGGACTAGAGGTTCTCATGCCATGAGAGGATCAGCCTCTGCAGGCACTCTTCTCTGCATAACAGCAGCAAAAGAATAGCAGTGTCAGGAGTGTAGCCTAGAGATAGCAGGTTCCTAAAAATCATTACTAGAATATGATTTCTAGAAAGGAAGGTTTTCCAAGGACAATCAGGTGGGCCTGTCATTTATTCTGCTTTTACAAGAACAAAACTTTCAGGGAAGTGCTGGATTTTTGCCATTTTTCTAACAGTGCAACAGCTGAAATCACAATAATGTTTAGCAGCCAGTCTTTGACTGTAACTTATTTCCTCATTGTCGTTTCTCTTAATAAATATTTGAGGTGGTTTTCTTTTGGTTTTGAGAGGTGCTGCTCTTCCCTCAGTTCTCTAAAAAATTTGCAGTATCACCACTGGATAATGGATACAAAGAGACAGTTAATTTGAGGTACACTGTGATTAAGACTGAGTGTGCATTGCAACTGTTTTCAGATTTAAAAATTGCCTTTAAATCTAGCTCGAGTGGCAATCTGGTAAATAAGGGTAATGGTGTCTTAGTTTCAGTCACCTTTCCAAGGTCATGTTGTTTTAAAAGTGGCACATTGTTCATTTTGCATTAATTAATTCCAGTGCAGTTTAATGCTAGGCTTTAGCAGCATGCTTTATTTCCCAAGACAGAAAAGAAGCATTGCTAAGCACGCTCCAGAGCAACACTGCTTCCTTTTATATAAGGAGGCATGGGACTGTGTTTTTCCAGCAGTTGTGGCTGCCTGTGTGCATTACCAAGCTTGAAAGGCCTTCCCAGCATTTCAGGAGAGAAGCAATGGCACTGATCATGATGGATGGCTGAACACATTTTCCTACAGAGCTGCTCACAAACGGCTGACAAGTGCAGTTTTAGGAAGGCTTCTGAAAAAGCTGAAAATGTGTCTTTATTGCCACATTCTGGAGAGGCAGAAGAATAATCCATGAGGAGGTTTCTACAAGCATCCTGTCCTTTGTTTTTGGCAGCACGCATGCCAACTCTATTTTTGTGCAAGTGCTTGTTCAAATTGGCAATGGAAGATAAAAGTATGTGCAAAGCAAAAATAGTATACTCTTGATGCTCCTGGAGAGATCACTCTGCTTCACTCTCTTTTCTTTCATCATTATTTTGCATTTTCTGTAAATAGCCTATTTCCACAGGCACTTTCATCTTATGGGGCTTGGGGTTTTAGCTTGTTCTTGTAAGCAATAAGATTGAAGAAACTAAAATAGCTTGGAATAAGCAATTAGCAAAGCTGATATTTCTTCAAAGTGCTTTGTAGAATTGTGTGTGCCTTGAGTTAAACAGCATCTTTATTTTCATGAAAGCAAGGTGGAATTTTTCAGAAGCACTCGTTCCTAGTCTGTACCTAGTGAAGGCACTGGAATTTTGCGGGTTTTTTTGGTTTGGTTCTTTTTTTGGTGAATTTTAGTAAGAATGTTTAAGGCATGACCAAGTATTTTATAATAATCCACTTTCAAATGTATAACACTAAAACCAGGCTATCTTACTGAAGAATTACATATAGAGAAAAGAAGGAAGCACTGATATGGAAATCATATTGAGGCTTCAAGAAAGTAGAACCTGATACATTTGACAGGAAGAAGAGAAATAATACCATGAAACAAATCCTATCTTTTGCTGGTAATTCTGAGATGTATTAACACAGTGAAGCAATATCCAGTATGGGATTTTATATGTATCTATTTTTATATATGCTATATATTACATTTTTATATTTTTATATTTAATATGTAGTTCATATTTTACATACTGTATATAAACTATATGTCTAAATAAACATATAGTTTAGTGTATAAACAAACCCAAGGAAACTAGAACAGATGGACAAAGGATCTCAGATTTTTGTCCCAAAATTGGGCTCTTTCACCTAGTGTGCAAGAAGCACACACAGAATTGAGCTATTTGATTTATTTATAGTTCTGCTTCAAAAAGAGTGCTGGAGGGTAAAGCTGGCACACCAAAGGCGAGAAATATAAGCATATCTGTATAGTTTTGATTATTTACAGTTCTGCATAATGAATCTACATCAGTACTTGGCTAAGCTGCTCTTTGTTCAACTGTCTCTCACCTGGATTTAAAGATATAGCACATTCTGGATTCACTGTGCATGTTCAGTGAGTAGAGATCTTCACTCAGAGGCAGCTTCAGCTTCAGAGGTGTGGTTTTCACACTGAAATGAGCTAAGTTCACCAGAGGGCACAGTTTTGAAACACTTCTAAACCCCAACAGTCCAAAGCTGGTTTGGGCTGACATGTAACTAGTCTCTTCTCTTTTATCTCATCATTTTAGTTACCTTTTCTCATATTCCACATTCTTTAGGTCAAGTTATTCTGCCCTTTCCCCAAACATGCTCTCCCTCCCGCTTGTACATCATAAAGTCACCTGTCTCCCCAGTGGTTGTTGTGTCCCCCCCACTCAGAACTAAAGAGCTTTCTTGCGTCTCTGCTTGAATTTCTTGCAAAGTTTCTGTAAACATTGCTAGTTCCAGGAATGAAATACCATTTTCTTCTTCTTCCCCTCTCTTAGATAAAGTCTTCTTTTCAGCAACTGTTAGTCATGAGACCAAAACTACACTCTGCAAGTAGATCTTAATCCCAAGTTTTAATTCGTGTAAAGCAACAACAGACCTTGAGCAATTCCTAAGAGTGCTTCTAAAATATGAGGGGAGAGGTTAGATATTAGTGTCACTTTCCATCTTTTCCCCCATGTTTTTTCATCATACTTGAAATCAGGCATAAAGCTATCAGCATTAGAGCATCTGTTGTGCAGCTAAACACAAGAAAGGGGATACTGTAATGAAACTGCACTGAGGTAACTTTTTTTGTGAGTATGGATTTTTAGCAACCTTTATGGATTTAATGCCTTGAAGCCAGTGCAGATGATATCCGTTGACAAAGATGGTGTACTAATACTTTATTTTTTTAACTTAACTCTTTAAAAAAAGCCCAACCCCAAAATATTTGGACTCTGCAATAACAAGATGCTTTGTGTTGCTTTTTATTTCAGGTGAAAAATGTGTTTTGTATGAAGGCAAAGGAAGGCAGAAAAAAATCAATACGTGCATTAGTGGCTATTGGAAATGGTAAAGGGGCTGCAGGTATGTGCATTTACTGTGTGAAAAGGTGCCAAATCTGTCACTGTTTATAACAGCACTTCAGGAGGCGGCATGGTGATCTAAAGGGATTTCTGTACTTCAAAGTAAAAATTACCCTTTTTTCTGCTGGCCAGTATTGAAGTACCTGTAAGAATTTTGAGTTTCATCTATAAAAGTAATGTTTATAATCAAATTATACACTTTGTTTTGTCTGAAAAAAGAAATAGACTACTTGGGGCTCTTTGAGGGAGGTCGCATGGTAAACTTCAATGCTCTGCAGCTTTACCCTTTTGTAGACTTTCTCCTTTATGAGTCTCTATAAGGGTCTCTTCAGCAGGCAGTTTGAAATCTAACCACAGAAATGCTGTCTGTGGCATAAAGTAAATAGCATAAATAAAAAGAAACATAAGGGTACGAAAAATCTTGTAATATGAGCTCTGAAAAGGGATCCTTTTCCTTTCCCAGCAAAGACTGGGTAAAGAATGCCAGTCAGGGGCATTCAGTTTAGTTGTGATTTCCTTGTAATGAGGCTCTAAGCACAATTATGTATGGAATATAATGATGGCCAAGCTATCTCTAGAAACAATGAAACCCTCTCAGGGCAGCATATAACTTGGATTAACTAGCCCTGGATCCCATGAAGGCTCTATCCAGCCACCCTATACAGCAATGAGTTTCTTGCACGTTTCCAGTTCTGTTATGGAGGAAATAGTGTTTGTCTTTCACTCAGTTTTCAAATTTTTCAAATACCAGGAGTTAAAGGCTTTATTGTTGGTTTTGCAGGATAAGTTTTTTTTAAGAAGCACCCTTAAATGTGCTAAGGTTTTTTCCATAAGGAAATAGTTTTCATGCATTCTCTTGTGGATATAAACCAATGTACATTAAAATTCCCTCTACATCAAATGGATGTAGTGATAGGACAGCTGTGCAGAACTAAATGAAGAATTTGGTAAAAAAATTAAAAAGATAATAGCTGTGAAGGAAATAATCCGAATAATCTAAATTATTGAGAATTCCTACCTCTATCAGGAGGCAGGAATATGGCATGTATTGTACTGGTGACAGTACAGGAAATTGCATTTGTATTGCTGTGTGCCTCTATTAAAGAAAAATCTGCTTTAAATATGTATGTAAAGCATTCACCTTTTGGATGTAAATAGTCTCCTTTTATTATGTGCTGAATAGATACCTCTGATGATGGCATCTAGGTGGGAGCTTTAATAAGACAGCTGTATTCCCAGTGAACCAGAGTTTTACAGAACTTCATTTATGGGAAAGATTCAAGTCCAGCTGTGTTTCTGGAGCTGCATTTTGGTTGCAGTTTAGAGTGGAGAAAAACTTACATAGAGAGGAAGGTGTGGTTCTCTGACAGAGAGATATGTTATCCTGAAAAAATTCTTCCTACCTCTTCTTTGGAAAGCTTTTTCATGAAATATGTTTTCGCTGTAATCCATGTGTCCTGAGTGATTGAATTGAGGTTGTCCCAGTGAACACATTTTTGTCATCTTCTAATGTATTACGTGACCTCACAGCATTAATGCGTTGCTATCCTGCTCTGTGTGTGTGTGTTTAAAAGAATAGCAAGGTTTCCTTGCATATTCTTGTACAGGACTTATAAAGTGACCAAGACCTCTGGGTGCATGGTGTGTGCACAGGGAAAGCTGTCTCAGGCTGATAGCAGACACTACCCTTGACTGCTTCTTCCACAGTAGTCTCCAGTCTAGTGGTCATGTCCTTTTGGCTTGTAGCACCATAACAGTCAGCATGGTAATTCTTTCCTAGATCTTTTCAAGCCCATTTCTGCTGTAATGTGTGCATGAAATTAGTGAGTTGGTGTTGGCCAATAGGTTCAATCTCATTGATTTTTTATTAGGTTTTTGCATACAGGTAACCCATGGCCCCAGCTGACACAACAGAAACATCAGAGGACCAGAAAAGCTAGATGTGCTGCTTTGAAGTGAAATGATTTTAATTCAATCTATCTTGGCATTGCTGGACTCTACAGCATTTGTAAAAATGATGTTACATCCTCTTTTTCATTCCATACAGTCAGTTGCTCTCCTGCTCTGAGCTGACTGCTGTGAGATCTCTAGTTGAGATTTCACAGTGGACCTGGTAAATAGGAATAGGTCTGAGGGTTCAGAGGGAATTAGGTATCAGTTTGTAAACTGGCAGTCTATCTATTCACTGTTCTACAGGCATGTGGTTTTTTGCAAGTATACTATTCTGTTAAACCTGGTTTTCACAGAACCACAGTTTTCATATTCTCTATTTCACCAATAGCAAACCAGTCTCCTTCTTTGCTTCTAGATTCTTGAAGCCGTTGTTTGTACAGACATAGTTGATACATCTGCATTAGCCTCCTTTTTTTATTTCAATCCCTTCTCTCTTTTTAAGCAGAAGAATGCACTTTTTTTTTTATCTGAGGCAATCACCACTTTTCAATTGTTTGAAAAAATTTTGGTCAAACACATAAGCTTAAGCCTTGTTTCCATTTGAGAACAAGCAGTTGGAATTCAGATATTGCACATCCGTAAGTGTTTGTTTCTGTGATTTTCTCTGCAATGTTTTCTAAATATGATCCATGCAATGCAGTGGAAATGTAAAAACTGAACATGATTGTGAAGTTCTCTGATTTTTTCCACTTTTCTTTGTGAAGGTCCTGCATCATCTATTTCTCAGCAATGAAATGACTCTTTCTGTCTTGCAGGTTTTGCATTGGGGAAAGCAACTGACAGGATGAATGCTTTACGGAAAGTATGTTGATTGAATATGTCTTGCTTGATGACAAGCACAAGTAATTTGTACCTACACTTTTGGAGTTTATTCTAATAATCAGTATAATTTATAGTCTTTGCAAAGAAATAAGCCCATGTATATGCTTTGTCTATGTTGATACAGATAATCATAGAATCATTTAGGTTAGAAAAGATGTTTAAGATCATCCAGTCCAGCCATTGATCTAATACTGCCAATTCCACCACAAGCCATGTCCCTGAGTGTCTCCACACCTTGTAAACACCTCTAGGGATGGTGACTCAACCACCTCACTGGGCAGCCTGTTCCAATGCTTGATAACCCTTTCAGCTGCAAAGTTTTTCCAATGTAAACCTTCCTTGCCACAACTTGAGGCAATTTTCTCTCATCCTATCATTTGCTATTTGGAAAAAGAGACTGGCCCCCACCTCACTTCAGCCTATTTTCAGGTAATTCTAGAGAGCAATAAGGTCTCCTCTCAGCCTGCTCTTCCAGGTAATAGGAGGTGATAGCAAGATTAGATCTTTTCTCCTGGCTAAACTCCCCCAGCTCCCTCAGCTGCTCCTGGTAAGGGCTGTACTCCTGACCCTTCACCAGCTCTGTTGCTCTTTGGATATGCAAAGTGAAATTGCCCTGCAATAAAATTCTGTTAATGCACCCTTTATTTTCTTTCTATTCCATTTCCTATGGCTGTTACCTATCCCCTGCCCTTGGTCACTTGTTTCCAATATCCATATAGCATACAGTCTCAGGATGTTACTTGTCTATCTACATGAATCTAGTTTGTTGTAATGCTCAACTGAGCTATGCTAAAATACACAAAGTTCCATGAAGTTGCTGCTATATTGAGAAATCTTTTTAATGTTAAATCTGTTAGGGGAAAGCAGTTCTTTAGAGAGAACATTTTCATATCCATAAAGTTTAGATGTGGAAAACCCTTCCTAAGTTTTTTCCTTGCTTTTTCTTTATCCAGTTAACTGAACAATGGTAAATTTTAAATGCTTAGTAGAATAATTCAAGGGAAAAATGTTTTCTTCTTTTATTCCCTAGGCAAAGAATAAAGCAATAAACTGCTTACATTATATAGAGCTGTATCAGAACCACACAAGTAAGTATTATGCTTTCAATATACGTACTGAATATACCAACAAGAACTGGTTGCAACTACTTGCAAAGCATAAAAAATATTAACTAAAATTTTTATGATCTGATGCATTGTATTACTATTCTTCATGCATTATTTTGCTTCTGCATCATGCTGTGTGCAATCTTAGCCCCAGACTGCATTAGCTGAGCTGTGAAGATGTTAGAGTACATAGTCATCAATCCCTGTGTTAAATAGATGACCATTACCTGGAATGAATATGTGCTTTACTCCTTACTTCCACTCAGGTTTGTATCAACTGTTTTAGGAAGGTCCATGAAGAAAGGTTAAGATTAAATAATACAGAGCTGTTAAAATATTGAGAGGTTTATCTCCCTTCTAGTCTCCTGGCTTTGCCATGAAAGATTGAGACAGACCTTTTAGCAGGGCCTGTTGTGAGAGGACAAGAGGTAATGGTTGTAAAATGACAGAGGATAGGGGCAGACTAGATATAAGGAAGAATTCTTCTGTAATGAGGGTGGTGAACCACTGGAATAGGATGCACAGAGAGGTGGTAGATGCCCCATCCCTGGAAATATTCAACCCCTGAATAGGGCTCTGAACAACCTTATGTAGTTGTAGATGTCCCTGCTCATTGTAGAAGGGTTGAACTAGCTGACCTTTAAAAGGTCCCTTCCAAACCAAACAATTCTGATTCTGTGCTTACAATTCAGATACTTAACGCACAGTATTTCAGGGTCTTTAAAAATGGAAGTGAGGGAAGGAGATAATAGCAATATTAGATCTTTTCTGGCACACAGCAGTTAAGGAAGTCAGATACTGTCAAGGCATTTTTTCTTGACTCAATCCAGGGAGAACCTTATCTGGAGAGTCAGTCTGATGTTTTCTGGTAATTTTTTGTTAATTTAATTTAATTCCATACAAGTCATCTCGGATGTCAAACATGGTACCAGTATACCAAATATTCAGTTATATTTCAGAAAAAGTTTGAAGGATAGTATCTTACAGAGTATATGAGCATTTAACTAAGATAAGTGTAGATAAATATTCAGTGTAATAGAACTTCAACTTTAAATACAGAACTCTACTTTTCTTCATGAGTTTATTCCTTGAGCATTATTATTTCACACTAACAGATTAGAGATTTGATTACAAGCTGTTGGTATTTCTACCATGCTTTCTTTCCATTCTACTTAACACAGAGGTCCTCTCTGAGCCATCTTGACTGCAGTGCTAGAATCCACTATGCAGTCACTGAAGTAGATGTATCTAACAGCCACCCAAGTTTGGGGTTCCTTTTGAAGCAGAGAAAAGCAGGAAGATTGAAAGAGTAAATATTCTGTATAGAAAATCCAAGAATGGTGATGCCTATTATAATCTTAGGTTAAAAGCTGAATTGTTAAAAAATCTGAGTATGAGGAAGGTTGGCTTCTATCACATGACCTCACTTCAAAACTAAATGAGGTTCACTGGAGGTATACAGACCTATTTTCCAAGTGGTTTTGTATACACTGGGAACATAGTATTCACAGATATGTCAACATCCATAATCTATTCCAGAAATTTACCTAGATGAACCCTTCTCTTTAAAGAAGTCAGAGGAGAGTAAAACCAACTTGCCATTCACAGTTGAGAAGAAGAAAGGTACTAGTTAAAGCTTTTCTAGAAGGAAGAATTTAGCTGTAATGCCTTTTTTTCTCCCTCTCCAGTTTACCATGACATTTCAGTGAAATTTAAAACCACGAACATCCGCATGAAGAAGCAAAACAAAGGTAAAGCTGCCTGCAAATTTTGAAGTTTTATTAATTACTGACTAGTATTTATTTGATGAAGTTAAACTTGTGCTGTGTCTAGTCTACCATGTTTTAAATGTTGAAAATAATCAGTTGGTTTTCATTAGAAATACCTACTGTTGATGACATGGCTTAGCTATTGTGAATAGGAGTTTGTTCCTCTTACACTGGTGGGAACTCTGTTTGTGGTTTTCTTTCACTTGTGTAGTTCCTTTGGGTTTAAATTACCTAGATGTAGAAAAGTCTAATCTAATCTAATTAGCATAGATGTTGGGTGCAAAGTCCTTTAGAAGAATCCTGCAGGTTTTCCTTCCCACCATGAGCCCTATGAGTGCATTGGAGAACTGATAGGCTCATTTGATTATTTTTCAGTGATTTTTTTTTTTCAATTGTAGCGTTCAAGACAAGATTCAGAAGTAATTTAGTGTGCAGTGATGGGAACGTTTCAAATGTGAATCAGAGTGCAGGCTGCATCTGTGTGCCTGTCCTTCCTAAGTCCACACTGAGATAATATGGGCAGTTGTCCCCCCTCAATTGCCTCAGACTTCCTTTGGTCTTGAGGTGGAGCCAGGACAGCAGACAGCCTGCTACATCCTGAGACCATTACTGCTTTATTCTTCCCAAAAATCAAGAATTCCCAGTGTGAAAAGTAGAGGGATTATCTACCCTGACTCATTGTTTTGCACCATACCAGCAGAAAGACCATCTGATTGTTACACCAGCTGGTTGAGCTAGATGCTCACTAGCCAACACATGCACTCAGACAGTTGTCCCTCATGCACTCCACACTCACAAGTCCCCCTGAGTACACGAGCATGGATCCCTTGCCCCCCTGATACCTTGGACTAGATGGACAGTCTGACTTGTGGACGGACACACATGCACACCTCACACATACCAGGACTGGAGAAGATACAGATGCTCAGCCCCTTCTCCAGCAGCCACCACCAGGCAGACAGGCTGTGACTTGTGATGCTGCTGCAGCTGCTGGTGGGTTTGTAGAGTGCTATCAATTCTCACATCCCTCCCAGTCCAGATGTCCCTTGGTTTATAGTCTTGGTGGTGGCAAAGTCTGAGTTGACCTTCCTGAAAGTGGGACCTGTAGTTTCTTGATAGCTCACCAGTTAGCAGTGATGTTTGTTTCTTGTCATTGTCTCTTTGGGGTTTTTTAAATCTGTGTCTCTCTGTATTTTGTTTCTGGTTTCCCCTTTTTTCCTCAATTTCCTAATTGACACAATCTCCAATCAGATAACCTCACTAGAATAAACATTCTGACACTCTGATCAGCTAGTGTGGCTTACTGGGTTTGGTTCTCATCACTGCCTTACCATTTGTTGGTCATGTTTGTGTCCCTTCTTGTTCACTGTCATTTGACATACCCTGACAGCTGACAGTCCATTGGAAGTAGTTGCAATTAAAAATACTTTCAGTCCTCCATGGTACTCTCAGCCTTTCCGGATACAACAAATGCTCTAGTCCCCTAATCATCTTCCTAGCGCTTGACTCTATCCAATATGTCAACATCTGTCTTGCAGTGGGGAGCCCAGAACTGGACAGAGTGCTCCAGGTGTGTCTCACTTTTGTTGAGCAGAGAGGAAGCATCACCTCCCTAGCCCACTGGCAACAGTCCTAACACACCCCAGGATACTGTTGGCCTTTTTTGGTGCGAGGACACGTTGCTGGCTCATGGTCAACTTGGTGGCCACCAGGATCCCCCAGACCCTTTTCTGCCACATTGCTTTCCAGATGTTCAGCCCCCAAGATGTGTTGGTGCATGTGGTTCCTCCCCGGGTGCAGGGCTTTGCACTCACCCCATTTCTCCAGCCTGTTGAAGTCCCTCTGGGTGGCAGCACAAGACCTTCTGGTGTATCTCCACTACTCCCAGTATTGTGTAATTAGCAAACTTGCCAAGGTTACACTGTGCCCCACCACTGAGATCATTTATGAAGATGTATCTAGGTGAGGCTGACTGTCCTTGCAGTTGTAGGAAGGAAGAAGTTGTCATCAATGCATGCTAGGTATTTCCTGGATTTCATATGCCCTTCTATATTGTTTCCCCAGCATCTGTTTGGGTGGTTGAAGTCCCCCATGAAAATCAGGGCCTGTGAACATGATGCCCCTGTGCCTGTAGAAGGCCTCACCCACTTGTTCTTCCTGATCAGGTATCCTTTAGCAATCTGACAAGGCCTATAATGTCACCCATATTGGCCTGCTTTTTCACTATAAACTTACCCAGAAGCTCTCAGCTGGGATCATCCATCCCAGCAAGATAGGTCCCATATCTCCCAAGCACACCCTGATCCTCAGCAAGGTCCAATTGTAATAGGAAACAGACCCCTGTTGCCGGCACCAGCTCCACAACTATTGTTGACTTGCGTTATCATTGCCCTCATCCTTAGATACTTTCCCTTCCTTGGCACAGTTGAGGAGAACTCTGCCTGGGCCCCCACACCCTGACTGTCACCCCCAGAGCTCTGTAGTCACTTTTGATACTCCCCATCTTGTTCCTGGCAGTACCACTGGTGCTCTCATGGAAGGGAAGGCTGAGACAAAGTACCTCATTGAGTACCTCAACCTTCTCTATATCCTTTGTCTTCAGCTCTCCCATCTCGTTTATCACAAGGGATACACTTTCCTGAGCCTTTCTCTTCTAACCTGTGTACTTACAGAATCCCTTCATGTTATTCTTCACATCCCTTGCCAAGTCCTATTCCATCTGTGCCTTGGCTTTCCTAGCCTCTGTAGTCTCCCCAGGTCACCTGTCTCTGCTTCCACTGGCCATGCATTTCCTTCTTACTCCTCAGTTTCAGAAGCAGATCTTTCCTCATCTGTGCCATTTTCCACCCTGCCTTACCTGATTTTGTGTACACTGGGATGGAATGCTCTTGCACTCTAAGAAAAGTGGCCTTAAATTGTTGCCAGTTCTGGTTGGCTCCTTTGTCCCTAAGGACAGGTTCCTAGGAGATCTCATTCATCAACTCCTTAAACATCTGGAAGATCACTCTTCCAAAGTGCAGGGTCCTCACTTTGCTCCACACCAGGCCCACGCTCCTTGAGGTCACTCACTCCACCAATGCATGGTCACTACAGCCCAGGCTGTCCCCACCAGAATTCCTGGAATCAGCTCATCCACACTGGTGAGCACCAGGTCCAGTAATGCCTCACCTCTGGGTGGTTTGTCCAATACCTGGACCAGGAAGTTGTGCTCCCCCATCATACAGGCAGGATTAGGCAAGTGAAAATCCAAATTGACAAATATTGTGATGTGAATATGTGAATGCGAACTTCATTCAGAGTAGTTCCTTACTGTGGATTTGAAGTGGATGTCCTCTTTTCCAAACTCTCCTTAGTTATTACTCAGAAAATCTGTTGTAGATTGCCTCTAACAGTCTCTGTTAGTTTATAGAAGGATACATTTTAAATACTTCTTTTTCTTCCCTTTGTATTGTTTTTAGTGTGAGGAAAACTGTTATATCTGAGTGACCCCTGTATCTTTTGTACTGGGCTCATTGAATTAAACTGCAGTTCAGCAGGTTAAACATGGCTGAGCCCAACTTTTTCTCCACAGCTGGAATCCTTTGCGTTTGTGTTTGGGATAAATTTTGTTCGGAGACTAATGGATTAGTCTGCTGGCTTCTGAGTTTCATGTATTAATAATCTGCAGAAACTTAATGGAGATAAGATGGGAGAAAAGCAGCAATAAAAATGCCAGAAATTAAATGCTTTCAGTCAGTGAAAATAAAAGTCTTCACAGCCTTTCAGAGGTAATTCACGTGTAATTGTGTCTAAAGCTTGACTTGCTTTGTAGCACAGGAAACAGTATTGTCTGAAATGGCAGAACAAATAGCTTTGGATGGTTATAATTTCTTTTCTGATTATAGGTTCAAAGAAAAAGGGCCATAGTGACACAATAAAACATTCAACACTGGAATAGATTTTTTTTGCCTCCTTTACTCAGCAGCAAGACCATCCTGCAGAGCTTTTCACCTTTTAAGTAAGATCCATTAGAACTAAAACAAATCAATTTTTAAAGATTACTAGTGCTAGGCCATGTACAGCAATGGCTCTGGGGAACAAGAGAGCAAAATTAGGCTCCTCAAAAAAATAACTCGTCCATTAAAATCTGGGAAGTGTAAGGAAACCATTTGCAGTTAATGACAGTGTACTACAACTATACATTGGAGTTCATATAATCTTCATCTCTATCATGGAGATGGGTGTAGATGAGATGCAAACCTCTGTTGTGTTTGTGGATTTTGAAATATGTTTGTCTCTCTTTCACTTTGTGCCATGAATATAACGAAGTGTAATTCATGCCAGTTGCTGAGCCAGGAAAAGGGAAGTAATTTTATCAAGTCCCTTGACAATCTGTGCTGTCTTACTATCTTGACAGTACATAGTATTCTGTTAGTTTTGGTGAGCTGAAAGGGAAAAGTATCACCCTTTTGTGGCTGCTGGCTAGTGGCTGTTGTATTTTGCAAAGACTATGAAGTTGGTGGATTGCTGTTGTTGAGTCAGGAGGAAAGTACATTTTGGAGATCAACTGCAAAGTGTGAGTTTGGTATAAATGGGTGCAGTGGTGCCTTCCTCGATGTGCAGGCAGCTTTAGTCCCACTTTCCTTGCTCAAAGCTTTGCTCAACAAGCAACAAATAAAATAAAAATGTGGTTGGTTTCATTTGGCTACCAAAAGGCTGTGAGCAACAAGAAGCACCAGCATCAGTGGGCATTCACCCTCTTTCCCAGCAGCTCTGGTTTTAGACCAGACTTTTCTGTTGCAGCATTACTGCCCACAGACTGACTTGGCCTTCCCTTCTCCTTCCTTCCTCAAGTTCTCTGCCAGCTCTGTGTCTGACAGAGATCTTGAGTACAATCTCAGGCTTTAGGAAGGCACTGTAGGCCTCTCATCCAGCAGCAGTCTCCCTGGGAATGAGAGATACTGACATGGCTTCTACTGCAGGGTCCTTCTGAAAGGAAGCCCAAAGCAATTTAAATTCCTCCATCATGTTATGTGAACCAGGACTTAAAACTCAGATTTACCATCATTAGAAGTTACTGAAGCTGTAGTTCAGTGGTTGCTCACTGGAAATTGCAAAGGAATTGGGTTTGAATTTTATGTAGGTATTGCTTTTTAGAACAGTCTTGGTCAGGATCCAGTTACATTTAGATCCTCTCCCTTTGTAGTGGCTTCTTTTTAAATACTCTTCTACGTAAACTTGTTGTCTTGCTTCTCTGCTAATTTTGTAGTGGTAGTTGTGGGAAGTATTAGAGTGCCATTTTTCTGCTGAGTAGCAGAAAGGAATTGCCTTTTGTTTGCTCAATGTTCACAGGGTGGGGGGCTATGTTTGTGAAATACTGTTCTAAAGCTGCCATTGGTACTTCTAAGGAATTCTACCCAAGCCCCTGGCATTAAATAATTCTTCGAGCACCATTTTTAATAGTTTTTAAGTTTTGAGTTTATAGGTGGTGACATTTTGATCTGGTTTTGCAATATGTTAAGTAAGCTATATTTGGTGTAAAAAACCCCAATGATCTTTGTGTTGGCGTGTCTGCAAAGACTGGCAAGAATGGTCTTCCCAGAATGGTTTTGCCATTTTTAACATATAATGTGTTCTGATGTGCTAGGTAACAAAAATAACAGAGCAGAGGTCTTAGTGTTCTATTCTCCCTTCTTAGTAAGTTGTATGCTTATAGATAATCACATAATGCTAATTTACATGTCTTTTTCCCCAGGGTATGGCCTTCGTTGCCACCGAGCTATTATCACCATGTGCAAACTAATTGGCATTAAAGACATGTATGCCAAGGTTACTGGATCCAAAAACCTGATTAATATTACCAGAGCTTTCTTTAAAGGCTTGACCGAACAGGTAGGTGCACTCTCAGTGGTTCTATCCATTCTATCTGTCAGGGAACAGGAGGGGATGGCTATTGTAATAGTTTGTGGTCAGACAGTCTATATTCTAGGTTTAAAATGATCTTCCAAAAAGCAAACAAAATCAGCAAGGGTATAATTCCTCAGTAGTTTTATGAAATTTTCTACTCAGAAACAGATGTATGTAACTGCCTGTTCCACAGCCAAGTGCCTTCAAGGGACATCTGAATTTCTGGGCTTTCATTTGTTGTGTTTTTGGTGACATTTGAAAAATCATGGGCAGAGGAAGTTGTGGACCAGCTGTGGTTGCTGCTGTTTGTTTCTAAGTTTTCATTGTCCAAGGAGTGAATGTCACAGCTTCTATTGCTGGTATAATGAAGACCTCTGAAATAAGTCAGGGAGGTGGTGTCATTTCCTCTAAGTGCTCATAATGGAGATATCTCTGTCTGAGCCAGCTGCCTGTAGTTGATGGAGAAGGTCCAACATGCAGCATTTCATCTGAACTTCTCTGAACACCAGCCTTAGAATGAGTCAGTCCTTTGGAAATTCCTGGTTATCTCATTTGTTCGTAGTTTTGGTAGCTGCCAAAATGTAGCTGCATTCCAAATATAGCCCTGCTAAGCTCTAGTTGTCAAATCTGCCACCCTGTCCTAGCCAGCTTTATCAGTTTAGCCTCAGAAGGTGAGGGGGTTATGATCCTCTTTGCCTAATGGGATAGTTACAGATCTCATAGCTGAGCAATATCTAAGGTTAATCAGACTTGAGCAAGTCTGGCCTGTATTTTCAGTGCATTGTCTCTGAGAAGTCTTCCACAGAATGAAGAGAAGAATAGAAGAAGGGCCTACTGTATAGATTATTTGAGATATGCACTTGATATATTTTCTTGACCACCCTGAATGGGAAAAAAGCCCTATTACCCATACACATTTATTTTGTAAAATCTGAGTGTTAACAAACACCTTGCATATGAGGAGGAGGTGTAGTTGAAAATAATGTTAAATTCTTTTCATTATATTAGCTAATATTACCTGTGAGGGCAGTAATAAGCACTTTGCTGTTGTCAAAGCAAAATTTATATGCATATAAAGACATGAGAACATTCCAGCACTTTACTAACCTGCCAACCTGCATGCTTATTAGCAGGATATTTTCTGGCCAGATCCTTTCCACAAGCAAGTTCCTCTAGGATGCCATTGTAGTGCTAGTTAGTATATCTGCAGTCTAGCTATCTGAAGTTTTGCCCGTGAAGGTGAGCCTGACAAGTAATTTAATTTACAATTTTAAACTGTTTATTAGTAAGTTATCTTTTTTTTCCCCTACCCTATATACCAGGTAGAGTTTGACCTAGAGTAAACCTTCATTGTGCATCATTGTTTTGGTTCTCTTTCCTCTCTCCTAACCTCAGGAGACTCACCAGCAGTTGGCAAACCAGAAGGGTCTCTATGTAGTGGAGTTCCGTGAGGAGCAGGGCCCTCTGCCCATCGTCGTGGCGCTGCCTGAGGGGGCTGTCCGTGAGGATCCTGAGCCCGAAGATGAGGTCCCAGACACAAAGCTGGAGTGGAGTGAGGTGAAAGAAGCTCAGGGGATGAAGAAATCTCCCTGGGCAAATGTCAGACGGGCAGCATGTTAAAAGCTTCAGTCCCTCTGTCTCTTCAGCTCGGAGATGCAGCTGGGAAAGCCCAGCTCAAATGGACACGGTGTCTTGGCTTATGTTTCATAGGAGGGCAGCAGTACCTCTCATGCCATTCATATTGCTGCTGCCATTCTACCATTCAGTAACACTGTTTGCTTTCCCACAACTTTTCTGATCACTGTTCAACTGGGGATGTTCAGGTGGAAACAGTCTTTGTCTTCAAGCATGTATTTACTTGATTCCAGAAGGCAATTTTTAATCAAGAGCTCCCATGTTTCTTTCACAAGCTCATGGGAAACTTTTGAAAATACAAGGTTGTGAAAGCAATAAAGAATCATCAGAGTGGGTTTGGTGCGGATTTGTTGGGGTCTTTGTGTTTTGCAAAATGTTAATGTTTGGGAGATCTTGAAGGACGCACCAGTAGTGGGAATTAATGTGTGCACCCTCTTGTCTCACTCCCTGAGCTCACTCATTTTGGTAGGGGAACTGGGAAATCAGAAACTAGAAGTTGCATGCCTTCTGGTGGCAGGGAAGGGAGACAGGGTGATGGTGGGCAACAGCTGTAGTTGTGCAAACACTATTCATTCAAATGGAATTCAAAGGAAGCAGAGCCCAAATATCTAAGAACAGCCACCACCCCACTCTCCTCTGGAATATTGTGATATTTTGACTGGCTTTGGAAGTCCAGTCCAAGACTGCAATCCAGCCTTTCTTTTGGTATTCTCTGCAACGTGTCCTTCATTTTCTGCCAATTTGGTACTGAGCACAGTAGAGTCTTGGACCCTACCCAGAACTCAGAAAGTGCTGCAGCTGTCAGGGGATTAAAGAAGGAAGAAGTCCATGATACAGACCAGCCTCTGACTAGAGATGGAATAAACTCCTTCACACAGCAGACCTCCAACTGCAACACACAGGTAATTACTAAGTGTTAGATTAGCTCACTGGCTGGAGGGGATCCTGTTGGTTGGTCATTAATCTAGACATTCATAGTTTGAGGGTAGAAACAGACATTTATTGAACACTCATGCTACTATATATAGAACTGAGAAGCAGGGTATGTTAATGAGGAAGTAGGACATGTTAATAAGGGGGACAAGTAATGTTAACTAGGGCTTAGAAAATTCAGTGACTATATTTCATCAGAGGGTAAGCATTTCTCCACATCAGGACCACCTGGAGAGGGAGGAACAAAAGGTTTCTAGATATCCTGCCACATCTTGAAAGGTCCTTCCATATCTCACAAGGGGAGACGGGGCTAATCCACACAGATAACTGAAAACAGTCCTAATTCTCAGGGTATCTTCTCGTGGCAGGCTCCTGTCTTATTGAAGGGAGGAACCCCTCTCAATATCTGTTGCCCAAGCTTGCTGGACAATCCCTTCAGGTCTCCATCTGTTAATACTTGATTTTCCATCACTCAAGTCACACCATAAGATAAATAGACTCTGCATCCCTGTTATAGGACACAATGCTCTACCTGACAACTCCATGTTTTTGTCTTGGGCATCTCAAAAGAAACAGTACAAGCCCAAACAATGTCTTCTCATAAAGTATTGAAGCAATCCAAGCTATAAAACAAGTTAGGGATTAAATTCTGTGCCTTCCAGTCTGTGAGTGCTTGTCATGGCATTTCCCTGTATACCAAAAGATGCTTGTACCACCCCTTTTGTTAGCACAGGAGAAAATACCTTAAAAATCCTTCAAGACCAACCTGGGAATTTACATCTGAAGTTCTGATGTTAAAGACATTTAGAAGCAATATTTTACATTGATTTCAGTGTAGGTTTCTAAAGACAGCAATTGTGTATATACAAACAGGCAGAGTGAATTTAGTTGAGTTTTACCTCATTCTTGTAATGAAAATTCTATTTCAAAGGCTGTGCCTGCTGAGCAGTTGGCTGAAGGCTTTATGCCTGCTTTATGTCAGCTCAATCTAAATACACGTCCAGTAGGATTGCCAAGTGCAAACTTTCTTGTAAGCAGCCTATCAAACTACTGTTTGAGAATGCATGCTCACATTCAGCTTGCATCTTACTGTTGAGCCAAATCAAAAATTAAAAAACCAGCCTAAAGAAATCGAATATTGCTGCATTTAGATGACCTTCAGTTTGTCTCTGTCCTCGCAGAAACAGGGAGCTGGAGTGAGTTGACTCTGCTGCTGAGCCAAAGCAACCTCAGGTTGAACAGTGAGCCTAAAGTGACTGACTGGATGAGCTCTTTGTCATTTGCTTCCCTGCAGTGAGAGATGGATCATGCCAGCATTTGATGTCTTCTCAGGATCAGAAATCAGTTGTGTGTCAGTAGCAGGTGATTACATGCAGGTTTGGAGATACCCTGCTGCTTCCTTGCCCTCTGTTCCTACATTCCTTCACCCAACACATGTGGAGGAGCCCCCTGTATTCTGGCCTAAGGATGCTGAAAGTGCCACAGGAGTTCATACAATGCCACTGCTGCACAAAAACTGGGGATGTAGGTGATGTCAATGTCTCCAGCACTGCCCCATCTGCCTAGTGAGATGAGGTGGCAGCATTGGGCAGGTTCTTGTGTCATCTTGGGAAGGGGAGAAGAAAGACAAGCTGTAGGACAGGTCCTTAGATAGCAGCACCTAATGCAGTGCAAGTTGTAAGGCCCAGCTCTCCCCAGCCAAACTGGGCCTGAATACTTCCTTGTGCAATCCAAACTGAGACCTCAACACCCATTTTCACAGCTTGTGAGGCACATGGGCTGTCATTTGGCACAAGGGTTCCAGCATGTCTTTTGTGTATAGAGGTTGGCAGACATCTTCCTTGAACCCTTCTTGGTTGCTCAGTAATTTCTGTTCTTGCTACTTATGCAGGGAAAGCAATACGTTGTTCCCAGTGGGTCTTTTCTTCAGCAGCCAAAGCACTTGGAGATGTCTGACTGATTTATAGCTGGTGCCTCCAAGAGAATCCACACAAGACTTGCAGGTCACCTGGTGGGCTAGTAAATGTGAGCTGTAAGATAAGGAAATGGTAGGATGAATGCCATTTTCCTTTTCAGAATTTATGGTAATGTAGGAATCCCAAATCTCCCTTTTTCCTCAAGGTCTGCACACTAGTTGTATCTGATCCCATGAGGGTCTTCAGAAATCCACTGCCTTGTCTCTGCTCTCTGAAGAAGGTTTAGAGTTTTTCTCAAATACACAGGACAATAATTCATATTTGAGCACTTCCTATAGTCAGGAATAATGCTTGATCCTGTTGGCATAAGGGAGACCAGGGAGCAGGAGGGCCAGGATCTCCGTGCAAAGACCAGAGGTGGGAAATGAACCATAACTGAGTCAGGAGAGGGAGAGGCAAACTGAGCTGGCAATGAATCACAATGTTCCCTACGTAGAAGTAATCTTCTGTGGGTTTACTATTTTCATAAGTTTGTTCATATTAATATAGATGCTTGTATAGATGTTTTACCCAGCGTACAGATCGCTCATTGCTCATAGATAAAGCTGGTTCCCTGTGTTTTCTATGGAGCTGGTCATAAGTTTCTATTAAGTTTCTTTGCTTTCAGGAAAATCAGATTCCTCTCCTGCAATTCAGGGGAAGATGGAAGTTCTTCTACCTCATTGCATTGCTGGAGGCCAGGTATCCAATGTACAAATATTTGGGAAGCAGTTAACATTGCGGTCGAGCCACTCAGTTAAGCAAGAGCAACCAAGATTGCAATCTGGGCATAGTTAATGAATATGTCTGTAATTTGTTTTTAACAGGAACCAGGGTTTTGCTTGCCTTCAAGTGGATAGATTGTTTTAACTAGCATGTAATTGCCTGCTCTCTAGATGCCTGCAAGACCTCTTTGTCATGCTGAGGAAGTTGGAGAAAAGTAGAGAGGGGAAACTCCAGTTCCAGGACCAGCTGAAACCTGGTGGTGGCTGCGAGCTCACAATAGGCCCACTGTTTTAGCAGTGTAAATGGGACTTGTAAATGCTCTGGAAAAAAAGGCTGATTTGTGGCTTTTTAAATGGGCTGCTCCATCTAGCTACACGTGCAACAGAATCCCAGGGATGGGGAGGATGTTTTTGAAGATGAGGTACCAGTCTGGGGGGATCTGGCAGTGCATAAGCAAACGCAGAGCATAGGATGGAGCAGCGCCATATATTGGGGCAAGCAAGGAATGCCAGTGCCTGGGGTCAACAAACTGCAAGGGCCAGCTGTGTGCAGGCAGCATTCCACAGGGCCAGCCATCTCACATCCTGGGGAGCCATGCCAACATGCATTTGACCCCATGGAAGTATCTCCAAGGGAAAAGGCTTGCTAACCTGCAGTGTGCATCATGCCCAATGTTTCCAGTGGAGCAACAGCAAATTCTCATGCCAAGGCTGTCCTCGGGGCTCTGTGGCCAAGAGATGTGGTGCACGTGTGGTAGGTGGTCTGTAGGTCCTGGAAGGTTCTCTGTGCCCCAGGCAGCATCTTTCCCTTCCAGAAGCATTGAGGTGTTCCATTTTTCAAAGAGCTACCTTGTGCGGCCCAGCTTCCAGGGCATGTTAATCTTCATGGCCCCGTTGAGATGATAGGAAAGCTGGGCAGGATGGGCAATGGACAATTTTTTTTTTTTTTCATTTTTCTTTTTTCTCTTCTTTCCACCATGCAGGGAACATTTATATTTCTGCCATTCCTCTGGTATCTGACAGGTGCAACTCAGCAGCCTGATGCAACAAAGCCACACCTCACTGTTTCACTGTCCTGTGCTGGGGCACAGCAGCCCTGTGCCAAACAGGGACACTCATTCACCCTACAAGCCTTCTAGCTGCATGAAGGCATTGAAGTTGGGGTCACACCAGGAGGGTTGTGAGTTTTCAGTACCTCTTTGTAGCAGCTCATTCTTGACCCTGTGGTGGTGGCCCTTCTATATGCCCGGCCCTCCCCAGGATAAAACATGGCCCAGGTCACACTGAGGTCACAGAGCCTCCCTCCCTGTGATCCCTCCACAACTGCCCCTGAGGAGCACTCGGCTGATGAACACTCCCTGCCAGCTGCACAGGGCTGTCCTTTCCCAGGGCTGGTTTCCAGCAAGGTTAGGCTAATGCTGTGAGGGAGGTCTCTCAGCAAACTGGGTGGGGACAGAAGGAAGCGGTGGAGCAGCAGGTGAACTAGTGCAGACTGGTGTGAACTGGTGTGTGGCAGGGAAGGGAGAAGCAAAGAATGACAAGCAGAGATGGGAACCCTGCCAAGATATAGGCTGTAAATGTGATGGTCACAAGGGATATGGATGTGAGGGGACAGGCAGCACTGCTTGGTGCTGAGGGGCTGGCCCACCTGGGTGCAGAAGGAAAACAGAGATACCTGATCCCAGGGTACGACTGCAAATGTCTGCCTTTGTAAACAGACCCAAGCAGAAAGATTGAATCATCTGTGTTTCAACATTAAATTCAGGGGCACTGATAGAACCAGGGCAAACCTGGGCACCAACACCCCCTCACACACCCAGTGATGATGCGAGGTTGAAACCAGTTTCAAAAGGTGGATGTTTAACTTCAGAAGTGTGTGCCATTGTCCAAAGTGGCTGTGAGTTCCCTCCCTACTCTGAAAAAGGGTTTCTTTTTCTGCCGCTGTTGCAATGAGCTTCCTGTTGTCACAGTAACGGGCAAAACAAGTCAGGCTGGTTTTCAGCAAGAAAAAAAAACCAAATCCACAACCAAATGTTTTCTTTACATTGCAATTAAAAAGCTTCAACCCAAACCTGTAGTCACAGGTCAAAAGTTCCCCCAGATCTGAAGCAATAGAGTTGCCTCTAAGTCAACTTTTATTCCCTTTTTGTTCTCCAGTCCTTGTTCAGGAACCTCAGGCTCAAAATGCTCCACAAACTGGAAGGGATAATTTGGTAGCACTGCTTATTAGGAACCTCTTATATGTGAAAACATCCCTTTTTGGATCTAAATCCCACTGAAATTAATTCTTTGTCACGGTTTAATACCAGCCACTCGCTCATTCCCTGTGGTGGGATGGGGGAGAGAATTGTCAGGGTAAAAGTGAGAAAACTCATGGATGAAGATAAATACAGTTTAGTAAATAAAGCAAAGCAAAACAAGGAATTGATTCACCACCTCCCACGAGCAGGCCATGCATTCAACCATCTCCAGGAAAGCTGGGCTTTATATATGGGGCATGGTGCCATATGGCATGGAATATCCCTGTGGTCATTTGGGGTCAGCTGTCCCAGCTGTGTCCCCTCCCAACACCTTGTGCACCCCCAGCCTGCTCACTGGTGGGGTGAGAAGCAGAAAGGGCCTTAACATTGTGAGCGCTGCTCAGCAATAACAAAAACACCCCTGGTTTATCAACACTGTTCCCAGCACAAATGCAAAACATAGCCCTGTACCGAAATAAAACATCCCAGCCAAAACCAGCACACTCGAGTTAACACTCACTGCAGTTAACTTGGGTTAACCTGAGCCCCACAGGCTCCCCTTGCTGGAAAAACCCTCTCTTTCATGCCCAAATTTGTGCCTCCTCCTTAGGCATTGCCCTGTTACGGTGCAGTGCTCCTGAGGCTGCACAGGGCTTTGTACCTGTGTGCAGCAAAGGGGAAAATAGCAGGAATGACTCATCTATTTTCAAAGTCACAGCAAACCCACCTTTATTAGCAACATAATGCTACTGTAAGAAAGAGTAGTCATTCACCAAAGACAAGAGTTGATTGCTTATTCAAGTTGTCATTCTAATCATCCATACAATTCTACAGCCTAATGTACACCTTCCAAGTAGTATTTTGTAGGGGGATTAAATACAGTGGCAATACCTGGCATTATTTTGATTATTATTTCAATTATTCAGTATTACCCAATTCCTCAAAATTCAGCAGTACCCTTCAGGGATTGCAACAATTCATATTGCTCCTGTGGCAACTTAAATATTGTCCCCATTTCTCATCACAAGTCAGAGAAGGCATTTTCAGGAACTGCATGAAAATATTCCATTTGGTACATCAGGTTTAGGGAAGGAAACAGATTTAAATGGACAGGCAGCAATGAAAATGACATGGTTTCATGCTCCTTTGTGCTGGTTGTCCAGGTTCCCCCTCACTGCAGTAACAACTCTGAACATAAAGGTACAGTTCAGGGAGATTTTAGCACTTTGAATCCAACTATACTATGTTCTTTAAGGCTGGAGGTTTTTTTGTTTTGGACCCCATTTACCAGCATCAGACTGTACCCAGCCCAGAAAAGACTGAAGGGAAACAGATTGTGCCAGGATATACCTATCTCTGGCAGGCTCCTTGTCTTCACTACCGAGATCCCACATAAAAAGCCACTTGTTCATAGTATTTACATTTTTTTTAAAAAACAAACCCAAACCCTTCCTGGAAGCTGCAGTTGTTCTTGAGGTGACCACAAGGCACATTTGTGAGGGGAGGTTCTCAGGACGATTTCCATCGCAGAAGCGAGCCCACCTTGTGGATCACATAAACCAGCGTAGCTAAGAATGCAAATACCTGTGACAGGAAAACACATCAGCCAGTTAATTTCCTGTTACATGGCATGAGTTTCAGCACTGAGCCAACAACTCAGGATGCCTTACATTTCTACTGTCTCTTGCATGTTTGGAGACATTCATGCTTAGCAGAACTGTGGCTGGTTTCTCTCCCCGCTCCCTGCATGGTTGGTGCAAATAAAGATCTGCACTTGAGGCCACTCCACAGTCACCTCCTGACCTTCCCTCCCCTGCTTGGCAGGCACTCACCACAGCAGCAATACTCTCTCTGTATATCTCTGACTGCTGTGGGGGCAACGAGGCAGCAAGGTAAGTCACGTAGGCTTCCAACACAGCAGCACTGAGGTAGAACAGAGCTGCTGTCTCCTGGCAGATGACATCCTAAAAAACAAGGGTCACACGGTCATTTCCAAGGAGGGATCACATTGCAAAGGGTTAAAAAAGGGAACCCATGCAAGCAAGCTCCAGCCTGAGATTTGGGTTGTCTCCTTTACAGGAGACAATTGTCTGCCAGGAGGGAGAGACCCCGAGGCTTGTCACACCCACTCACCAAGGTGACCCAGAAGCTGCTGCCCCCATGGGCCCCGCACATGTAGAGGAACAGGAGGGTGGTGGACATGACGAAGCAGAACACAGAGACAAACATCACCCAGCCTTGCAGAATAGGTGCTGGGACCCTGGAGGATGCCACCAGGATCCAGACAAGGCCTCCAAAGATCTGCAAGTGAAAGTGGGAGACAGGGTAAGCATGGGATAGAATTACTTATCCAGAGCAGAGCCCAGAGCCATGCATGCCTCTGGTACTAGTACTGCACATGGCAATAGCTCATAAGTTCTTCCTAGCCCCTGCTTGAAACTGGGTATTTAGCTGGGAGCATCTGCCACTGATCTTGACCCAAAATCCTCTCCATAGCCCTGCCTCCTGGTGTCACTGCCATTCACACCCTCCCTGCAGCAGCATCTGAGGGGGCTGGTTCAGACACTTCTGAAGGTTGGTTTTAGCAGACAGGTTGGTTTTAACAAAGAGGCTGGTTACAGAAAGGCATGTTTGCTTCACACCCAGTGTGTCAGACCTCTGACAGGAGCAGTGACAAGCTCAGTTCACCTGCACAAACAGCACAGACATGTGGCCCTCACGAAGGCTACAGATATTAATGAAGGCCAAGTGGAAATATTGCCCTGAAAGAAGAGAGAACAGGTTTAAGAGAGATAATATGTCCAGTTTTACTCTCTGAGATAAGGGAAATAAGCTTGAGGGGAGAGCTTATATTGTTGCTCCAGCTGTTTGGGTCAGCCTTCATCTGCACCAGAACTGTGCAAGGTACCAGTGCTGGGGTAGAAGCAGGCGGGACCCCATCCTCAGCCAGCCGTGGGAGTTTGCCATGGGTTTTCTGGTGGGATGGGGAACACAAGGACAGCTGTGTCTATGCTCCATCCCTTCTCCACCAACAGACTCCTACACAAGAGGATGAGTGCGTGATGTTCAATGTTGTGGAACATCTGGACTGCAAGTGGTGCCTTTGCACTAAAATGCACTCCGTAGCTTCTCTGTGCTACAGAGCAGCCCAGTTGTTCCTTGAACCTGTGCAAAGTTTAGGCTATGCAGCATCCTGAGATGAGGAGCTCCTCAGCTGAACCCACACTGTGATGACTGGTGCTGCTGTCGGGACCTCCTCATCACCAGTTGTCTTGGATTTTCAGGCAAATCTCCAGAGGCAGGAGAGCCTTGCTGACTCCAAGGTCATTCTGATCACCAGTGTATCCCAGGCCAGCCTTCGTCAGCATCCAAATGTACTACCTGTGGCATTTCCGTTTCCTTGGAGGCATTTTGTAAGTGGAAAGAAAGTTTCTGGTTTATGATACTCAGAAAACGTTGCACCATTTGTGTCAGCCCACATTTGTAGGAAAGTTCATTTGTTCCATTATGGAAATTGATACATTAAATCAATTATGTGGTTGAGGTCTTGCAAACACCTGAGTGAAAATAGGTCTTCCAAAGTGCTGCTGTTTCGGTGCCTCTTGTAACAACCAAAGACTGACACTTGAACACTAGTCCGGTCCCAATGAGTGTGTTGCATCTGAAGATCCCAAGGAAAACCTTATACTCGCTCCATTAAAATCAAACACAAACTCAGGTGACATATGAAGTTTGGGGAAGAAGTATCACTTCTTACTTCCTACCACTCACCATCTCCCCTTTCTGCAGGATGTGTTTACTCACTCAGGCAAGTATGTTTGACATGGTTTGATTACTTACGTTGGTTTTATGGTGCTGTTGTTCAGCAGACTAATAAAAATGGAAAGGCTTCTAATAATAACCCACAGCAGGCTGAGGGACAGCAATCTCAGAAAAAACTTAGCATTTAAATACCCTTTTACAAAGCAAACATTTCTGTTTTCACCTTGTTTCAGCTTCTCCACATAGGTCTGGCTATCCATATCTTCAAATAAAATAGATTACAAGAATTAAAGTGAGCCTCACACAGAATAAAAATGGTTATTCTAAATCAGGATGCACAGATGTGGCAATCATTTGAACTGCAGGCAGGATCTTCTGGAAATTTCACAACTGTCTTAGCATTTGAAATGGCAACTTTTTTTATTTTCCTTTTGTTTTGTTTCATAGTTACCGTATTAACCCGTTGTAGGCAAGCTCAGCTTCCACTAAGGAATGAGAAACTCTTTATCCTTCTGAATGCTGTGATTCAGGGCAGCCACCTCCTTTGTACACAACAGAGATCATACAGCTGCATAGCAGAGTCCTACATGTCCAGGAGATGGAGAAATCCAGTTATGCAGCATTCCTCCTTCCTGGGTGGTTCCTGAGCCTTTAGGATGCACATTTCCAGATCTTACACAAACCAAAGGATAGGGTGCTTATTTAAGCAAACTGCCTTGCCAAATCCCCTGGAGATAGGATTTACAAACAGTTCCAGGGGAATAACCATGCTGAGACCAACAGCAAGCTCAGTACCAGGACTAACACAACTCAGGAGCAGGGGTGGCTGGCAAGTGTCTGCCCAGCCAAAAGCTCCACAGGGACTTAACACCCTCCTTCATATAGCTGCAGGAAACCTGGACCTTGTTCTCAGAGCCCAGGCACAGAGGCCAAGCCTCCAGAGCACAACTGGAGGAGCTGAAGCAAAGCCTTTCTGCACATCCTCTTTGCTGGATTGCTGTCACTGGGGAAATGAAGTAAATGCTGTAAATCCCCAAAGTGTGGGCCGAGTTGTGTGACAGGAGAAGATTTGGTCCCAGACAGTAAAGCTGAAGTTTTTAGCATTAAATAATCCGAATGCCATCCTATAATACTCAGCGAAAGCCTTCAGTGCTGGATGCAAGTGCTCAGGCTTTGGAGAAAACCTCTCAAACTCTTGTGAGAAGAGAAGGTTTCATGAGTGGGGCAGAGGGCATAACAAAAAAAGGTGCTGGTTGAAACTTTCCATCTTTTGGTCAGTGGTCACAGCAACTGCTTTTGATCACCTGTGCCAAAACCATTAAGATTATGATCTTCTCCTTCTCAATGAAATTACAAGATGGAAAGAAGTTACAAGGTGTTTGCTCACCCTTGGCCCACCCACACACCCAGCACTCGGTTCCTCCGGCTCAGGAAATTCGCAGCTGAGCAGCACGGCTTGGGCAGACCTGGCTCTTTGCTGCTGCAAACAATTACCCCAGCTAGCCTTAATCCCCTGCTCTAAGCAAGCAGTTTATGCTCTGTCTGATTACCTGCTAAAATCATCTTCTAATTAATTAATGAATTGGCTCAATTTTTCAACCTGGTTTAAACCCACCAGCAACCCCTTCGACTTCTTTTAGGCAGGGAATTGCAAAAGGTTTTCAGATGCGCCAGAAAAATCCTATTGCAGACTAAAGGAGAGCTTCAGAGCCCTGGCTCAGGCCTTGGGGTTTTCTCTGAAGGTGAACTAGACATCGGAGCTGCCCCCAGATCCTGGTGGCTTGGGGACCTGCTGTGAGTCCTGACCCACAGTTATGGATCCAGCCCCATCCCTCAGACACCTGCAGCACGACGTGTGCTGGGTGCCCCACAAGCAGCCACTGCCCTCCCCCAGAGCAAAGTCAGCACTCACAAATTCAGGAATGAACAGCACATCTGGGAAAGTCGTCAGGACCGCCAGGCCACGCGGCAAAGAGCTGGTGGAAGCTCCCGAGGACATTGCAAGGTGATTCCTGGGTGCTCTGGTTCGAGCTTCTGAATGCCTCTCTCCCTTCTGTCTTCTCCTTCCTGCTCTCTCCTCTTTTCCCCCTGCTTCCTGCTGACAGGTGAGGACCGCTGCGAGTGGCACAGGTGTGGCCCAGCCCTGTGACCAGGGCTGACAGGAGTCACATGGCAGGTTTGCAGGAGATGGGGGCAGCCCTGAGGCATTTGGAGCGGAGTTGTCCCTACAGAAGCTGAGCGTGCAAGGCAAGTCCCTGGGCGGTGGTGGGTGGCACTGGCTGATGTCTGAGGGCAATGGGGAAGGTTTGTACCCACACACCTGGACAGCCTCTAGTCCCCTTCTATTTGCCCCATGAGTCAGGTTGTCCCCGGGCAGGTGAGCTGGCCACAGCACAAGGACACGACAGCTACAGGAAACAGCGGGGCCAAGAAATACCTCGCAGGCAGAGGTGCATGCCAAGACACGGGCAACCAAATTGCAGGGTGAGCCACTTCCATCATCTCAGAAGGAGTTTGGATATGCCAGGGTAACACAAATGGCCTAAAATAATAAGATTTCCCAAGCCATTTGGATTTCTTTTTCTTTTTAGTCTGTCGTCCGTGGGAGCAAGGAATTCCCCTTTTCTTTAATACAGAATGTTTACTTCTTTGTAACACACTCACTTGGATACCCAGCACTACCACATAACTCCAGAAGCCAAGGCCAAAATGTGAAACTTCAGGAAAAAGAGCAAAGTACTGGAGCATATTGCTGTGGACCTGTGACCCTTGGAAGAAGTGCCCTCTTCAGCCAGAACCAGTGTGGGGTGCTTGCCCTTCCACAGCTGCTCCCATGCGCAAGGCTCTGGTGCAGAGTCCAGAGCAGGAGGACTGCCCTGCTGCCAACCCCACATTCCTGGCATGTGCAGCTCTGGTAGCCACCTGTCAGCTGTGGCCCAGAGCCTCCAGCAGGCTCCTTCCAGCTGCAGCTGGGGCACATTCAGTCTCTCTTGCTTTGCTCTCTGACTGCAGGAGCTATGCTGGAATAATTGTGGCATCTGCAGATCTTTCTGTCAGGGAGCATGTTGGGTTCATTTTGCAGCAGGCATAGAGTCAGGAGGAATTGGGGAGAGACCTGCAGGCAGGAAAGGAATGAATACCTGCCCTGAATCCAAGGGTCAGAGAGGTGGGAGAGAGAAATTACAAGAAAGGAAGAGAGTGTGAAAACTTTCCCTTGGAGAAAACAGTGGGGCAGACAAGGAGGCTGCAAAATCAGAAAAATTGGACAAATGCTTTTAGCAAGCAATTAAGCAAGGGGGGTGGTACCCACCTTATTTTATACAACATATATAGGTACAGGAGCAGGAAAAGAAGGATCCTCTGGGATATGCCTGACCCCAAGTGGTTTGGAGTACCAAAAGTGTCCAAAAAATAATCATCACTAGGCCTTGCAAGGGCAATGGGCAAAGTGTCTGGGCAGCCTTTGCAGGACATGCCAGATGGGCTCCAGGTGTGCTCAAAGAGGCCTAAGGGGGTGAGGGAGGACTGGGTGGCAGACAAAGCACAGATCCCCAGTGTTGGTGTGAGTGTGAAGGGGCTGCCAAGGGAAGGGCCACCAACAGCTTTCATTCCTCACCACTTCTGTGTGGGAGTCCCACTGGTGGGTGTATGTTTTGGACCTGGGCTCTGACCAGGGGGAGGGTTAGGTGGTAGAGCAGGCACAGTGTGGTGGAGCAGTGAAGGGGTGTGATGGACACCTCTTATCCAGACCTTGACCTCTCCATTTTCCACCCCAACCCCCCCAAGTAGTCCATTAAAGCAGGAACCTTTAAGTGGGTAATTCCCTGTTTCTTTGCCTCTGGAGACCTTTTCTCACCCAAGTGCAAAGTCCATGCTAACCTTCATGACTTCAAAAATGGGAGAGTTTTTGCTGCATCAATGTGTTTTCCTCCTTCTCTGGTGAGATTCCATGTGCCATAAGATGCCATAGGTATACATATGTATAAAAGCTTACATATGAGACAGACCTAAAAACCAGCCAGCAAACAGGGAGAGCAGAAAGCAGTAGGAATGAAGGATGCAGAGCTGCACAGAGATGGCTCCAGAGGGGCTCTAGCTGCCTCTGCAAGGGGCAGGGATGAAGCTACAAAGCTCTCCTGCTCCTGGGAGCACAGGACTGGTGTGCCTGAGGAATGAACAACTGTGTTGTGAGGAGCAAGGGCACTAGTGCTGTTCAGTTCAGGAGGGATGAGTAAGCTTTGAGGAACCCATTCTTTGTCTTATCTACAAAGTACCAGTGATGGATTAAGAAAAAGGGGTTTTAGTAACACAGTTTTTGGTGTTGAAGAGTGCTGAGACCAGCTTGACCAAACTCTCCTAAATTAGACCCATCACAAGGGTGTTTGTCCCAACCTGACTTGGGCATCAACAGGGACGTGTAAGGCCCTGACAGAGAAGTGAGAGACAGAAGTTTTGAGCAGAAGAAACCAAAGAATTCTGCTGAGCAGGAAGAACAACGCAGAATCGAGAAGCTGTAGGACTCACAGTCAATCACTTCATACTATAAGACCAACCCCACTTTTTCATCAGCAGGGATTTCCAGGGAACCTCCCTTAGGTACAGGAAGGTCCTTCCCTTGGGTGGGGACGTTCCTCAGTGAGTCCTGAGTGAAAGGGATGTGCCCACAGTCAGTGCTGTGGGTGAGTAACATCAGTTTTTGTTTCATAGTAGTTAAGCTAGCTCTGATGTTATTGATTTAATAAGCAGTGCACTATATTAGTAATTTGATTGTGTAGCAAATAATTCTGATTAAATCCTTTTGGGTTTTTTGCCCATTTTGCATTTATGTCTCTCTACATTTTTATCTAATCACTGTTATCATCATTTAAGTAAAGCAGTCAAGTTTTATAAAGGCACAATTACACCTATAAAGCCCTTCCAACCCTTGTGACTCATCGGGTGGGTTTCTCTGACTAATTTCATACAAAAGGTCCTTTCAGTCCCTGAAACACGGCTTATCCCGGTTTGTTTCATGTCCTTCTTTGGAGAGGAGCCAAGATCACAAACTGGGAATGTCCAGGAATTGCTTGAATGCTAAAGGTGCCAGGAGAGAGAGCTCTAGCTGGCATTTACCTCCCCTGCTCAGCCTGTCATCTGCACGTGGAACACTGGGGCAAGGTGCTTTTCATTCCCATGTTAAAGCCCTGTTGTCTTCCTTCAGGAGCCCACCACTGAAATTTGGAGTCAGCCACCTAAAAAGAAAAAAAAGGATAACATGACCTTTCCTGAGGAAGAAAAGAGCTAAACTCAGTGCTGGTGGTGCAGATGACACTGTTCCCTAGGGAGCAATAGGCCAGTAAGAGCTTTCTGTCCTGGAAAGTTTTCCCTGACGGAGATCCCTGGACATACACGGTTCTGGAATTGGTATCAAATATTGGAAGTGGGCTCAGAAAGAGGATGACAGCGCCTGTATTTGTTAAGGAAAGCATCCAGACCCGTTGGTGGGGGTACAGACAATTTGCTGCCTGGGGAGGTAAAAACCAGCAACAGCTTTCTTTCCTCATAACTTTTGTGTTAGAGCAGTCCCTGCTGGATGAATTCAATACTGGAGGCAGTATCCACATTTTGGCGCTGGGCTCCTGAAAGTGGATTTGCTCCCACAGGAAAAGTGCTATGAAAGAAAGCTCTTGCTGGCCTTTACCTCCCCTGGGCAGCCTGTTGTCTGCACCACAAACACTGGGGACAGCTGCTTGCCTGCCAAAATAAGTGTATTTCTTTTTGTCCTGGCAAACATTTTGCTTGCCAGTATTGTCTATAAATTTTCAACTTCTGATCTGCCCACTGGTTTTCTTGGGTAGTGTCACGGTACACATTTAATTGTTTACCAAGTGCACAGCACCACATGGTGCAATTCTGGATGGTGACAGTGGGAGGGTAAAAACCAACAGCTCTCTGTCCAGGCACCTTAAGGGTGGGAGCATTTTGTGGAGGGCTTCAATTTTGGGAGAGTAAAAGAAAGAAAAGCAAAGGGTCTCAGTGTTGACAGTGGTGCAGTTTATAGGTTACAAAAGAAAAGGGTGGTCCAGCACTGGCTCTTTCATCTAGGAAAGAAGAAAGAGCCTTTTCTATGGGAGCAGCTGCTGAATTTTTTTAGTTTTGGATGTAGATTCTGTGAAAGACCCTGAGGGTGCCTACAGCTGAGAGAGCAAAGAACATGGTGCAGTTTATGGGCTGCAAGGCAAGGTGAAGGCCAGTGCTGACTTCTTGTTCTAAGATCTTCTGCATGGAAGCAGGTGCTGGCTGGTTGAAGTTGGAGCAGCAAGACTGAAAGAATATGACGGCACAGGCAGCTGGGAAGGAAAGCTCACAGCTCCAGAGTGTGTGGTGTAATTCAGGGGTTATGAATTAAAGGTTGAGCCAGCAGCTTTCCCAGCTGACATCTGTTGTGACTGAGATTTTTTTTTGCTGGATGTTTTCAGTTTAGGTCCAGGATCTCTGGGAGTGTGAAAGAATGTGATAGGACACACAGTTGGAAAGTTCATTGCCTCGCTGTGTGTGCTGCAGTTGCTATCCTTTGCTGTGAATGTGAAACCCAGTAGCCTTTCTCTCCTAACACATTTTGTGGCCTTGTTAAAATTGCAGGGCTGGGCTTCAGGACAGAGCAAAGATGGGAGGGTGCACAGAGCAGGAAAGAAAGAAGCGTGACACCAAGAGTGGTGTTGTGCAGCTTAAAGGCTGCAGGGGAAGGTGATGCCTTTTCTGCAACATGACCTTTCTTGTGGGAGCAGTTGATAAGATATTTTCAGTGGAGCTCTGTGAGACAGACAGAATGTGCTGGCACGTGCAGCTGAGAAGGAAAATGCAAAGCTCCAGGACACGTGCTGGAATTCAAGGAGTGTGAGACAAATGCAGAGCCAGCAAGAGCCTTCTCAGCAGGCACCTACTGTGACCAAGACTCTTGCTGGATATTTTTGGTTTAGATACAAGATTGCTGGGCTTTACCTCCCCTAGGCAGCTTATCTGTAGGATGACCCAAACTGGTGCTTGGTGCTTTCCTTCCCAAGGAAAGGCACTCTCGATTTCCTGGACCACACCTACAAAACGTGGCCAATATTTCCAACATTGAACATATTCAGAGATTGCTCCAACACAAAAGCTGCCAAGTCAGAAAGCTTTTCCTGGCCTTTATCTCCTCTTCACAGCCTACCACTTCCATCTCCAGCACTGGGGATGTCTGCTTGTCTTGCCAAAACAAATGCATTGCCACACACTTCATGAGAGACAGCTCCGTAATTTGACCTGGGCTCCAAAACCAAATACACCCAGAGATTGCTCCCACACAAAAGGTGCCAGGAGATAAAGCTGTTCTTGGCCTTGACCTCCATTGCACGTGCTGTCATCTGCACCACCAACACAGGCACTTGGTGCTTTCCACATCAAAACTAAAGTACTGTCATAATTTTCAGTAGTGCAACTCTGAAACTGGGATTCTAACTTGAAATTCGAATGCATTCAGGGATTGCTCTCACAAAAAAGGTGGTAGGACATAAAGCTGTTGCTGGCCTTTACCTACTTCCTTGGGCAGTGTGTTATTTGAACCACCTAAACTGGCACTAGGTGCTTGCCTTCCCAAAATAAAGGTGCTTTGTGCTTTCCCTCTCTATGTACCATCACATTCTTTCACTCTCATGGATTCCAGCTCCAAAAGAAAGAACCCAAACTGAACTTTCCCTTTCTTTGGCACATAGTAAATGCCTATAAAAGTGCACCACCACCACCACTAGAGCTATTCACTTACCTTCTCAGGTATATATAGTTTCACCGTGGCAAGATCCCAAACTGAACATCTCCACCAACTGAACAAAAAAAAGTCATCAGGCCAAATACTGTTCTTGGCGTGCACCCTCCCAGTGTCATCTTTCAACACCTCCACCAGATGGCGATGGGTACTTGCAAAAACATTGAATGCACTCTGCCACTTCAAACCTGCTGAAGTGAATATCCAAAATTGAAAACACTCAGTGATTGCTCCCACATGAAAGGTGCCAGGACAGAAGGTTGTTGCTGGCCTTTACCTCATCTGGGCAGTATATTATAATCAGCACACCAAAACCTGTGCTATGTGCTTTCTTTGCCAAGGCCCCCAAGGGCCAGTGGACCCAGGAGATGAGCACAGACCATGACCCTGGGGACATGGCCCTGCAGACCAGGTGATTGGGGGGGTCAAGTCCAGACCATGACCCAGAAGTCATTGCCCAGAGGGTCAGCAAACCTACCTGGGAGCTGAGCCCAGACAATGACTCC
Organism: Campylorhamphus procurvoides; assembly: GCA_013396655.1. Classification (NCBI taxonomy): domain Eukaryota; kingdom Metazoa; phylum Chordata; class Aves; order Passeriformes; family Dendrocolaptidae; genus Campylorhamphus; species Campylorhamphus procurvoides. Next base: position 1,024,096 of record WBMV01005958.1, on the reverse strand, counting down.
AAAGTCATGGCCCCAAGGGCCAGTGGATCAGAGAGTCAAGTCCCACAGGGGACTGGGAGGGTAGAGTGAGCACACAGCTCATGGTTAGGAATGGTTCAGTAGGAAAACTATTCCCAAACCACACCACTGGGGGATTGCCTCCATCTTTATGCCAGACTAGCACAGAACGGAGGAAGGGAGCAGGTCCTTGTGCTCCCTGCTCTTTCCTGGGACCACAGTACCTGTGAGGTTTACCTTGGATATGGCCATGAGGCTGGGATTTCCTTAACTCTTCCTTCTCCCCTGCATCAGCTCCTGGCAGAGGTGCCACACAGCACTGGCATCCTGGAGGGACCATGGGCAGCAGAGGGTCCTCATTTCCACAGCCAATGGCTCTCCCTCCAGGACAGCTGCTGAGTTCAATTAATCCATGACTGTGGGTTCCCTCTATCCTAGATGTCTTCCAGGGCAGGAAGGCTGGTGTGCTGTCAGGAGGTTGCCAGCTGCAGCAGGAGCTCACAGCTGGTGTATCTGGAGCAGTCCATCCTCGTGCCCATGGCAGGTATGACATACAGTGCCAGGGTCATTCACTACCAGTGTTAGACACACAAAATCCATTCTTTGGATGGGCCAAAAGGAAATGTCCCAAAATCAAGAGTGAAATTCTGTCTTACCAACTACAGCTCACACATCTCTGGATTAAACATCTGCAGCAATCCCTTGGCTAGAGCAAAGCTCACTCTGCTCCAGACCACCCTGGTCTCCCAACAAGCATTCCAAAGCAAAAGGTGGCCAGTTCCCCTGCCAGTTCCCACAGTCCTGCTCTTTGGTTCCCCAACATCCCAGCTGCATTGCCACTGGCTGTGGCAGAACCGCTGTTCAGTGGCCCAGCTCAGCTCCAAGAACTGACAACAGCACAAGAGCTTGTTACAGCCACCCAGGCTGGGAGGAAGTTGCTGGCAACTTTCTTCTAAATAAGGGAGTCAGCAACAAACTACCATTGCAACCCTGCTTAAAACTACCTTGTAAAATCATCATGGGGGTGTATTTATTTCCACCCTCAATCCCCTCAAACAGAATTTGTTGTTCTCTGGGTATTGAAAGCTGGGAAACAAGTTTTAAAGGGTGCCTAAGCCCTTCTGAGCATCACGGTGGGATTAGTTCAAGAGAGTGCCTCAGACAGCACAAGATTTAAACCACCTTCACACAAAATAGGTGTCATGTTCAACATCTGCGTGGATGTGCTCCCCAGCTTTCCTGAGCAGTGACACAAACTTGGCTAGGTGTTGAATACCTATTGGTAAAGCCCTCAAGCCTTGTCAAGAGAATCCTACGTGGGCATACAAATGAGAAAAACATGAAGAATAAATGAAGAACTAATCACATAGGTGAGGAATGTCATCAGGTAACAGCCCGATGACAAGACTCTGGTTCAGTCTCCCCCCTCCCCTTCTCAAAAACACAGCTCACACACTTCCAACTTTTGTTTAGGTTTTGGGGTTTTGTCTGTTTTTTATTAAAAGGCGGTTTCCAGATACCTCATCATTATTGTGCTGTTTGTGCAGGACAAACAAACTTTAAATACTAAAATACACAAGTCAAAACAAGCTGTTTCAAACTGCTCAGCAGTGCAAGGCTCAAGCACTTACTTGCAATGGCTTTGCTCTTTGTACAATCAGTTCTATGTAGCGATGACTGTATATAAAGAATATAGTACATACTATTGTTTTCATTGTCAATTTACAAGAGAAAAAAAATAAATATTTTCCATTCTTATTATACATTAACACTTCAGTAGAAAGTTACAGCTGTTGTGTTGGCATGACCTGCAGCGTCAGGAGGAAAGGAGGACATGCATACTTATCTATTAAGAACTCTAAACTATGACTTTGTAATAAATTACAGAGGAGAGATAGCAAGAGGATACCAATTATCTGAATTCAGTACATTTGTGATTCTTGCTCCAAGGTAAAAGCCAAAAATCCTGCAAAATACAAAAGCTACTAGCTTGCATTATGTAAATAAGACAAACCACTTATGGTATAGCCTTTTCTTCAAATGTTTGTGAATGATAGGCTTGTGGTTTTTTAGGCAAAGAAAAGAAGATTAAGTTGTTGAGTTGGTCCTTGCATCTTTCACACATAACTAGCACCATAAAGATGCAAGGACCTCAGCAAACACCTAAATTTCATGCTTAATAGATAAAGCATGCATTTCGTAGAGTTTGTGCATGGTACATATTCTGTCCATTAAGGTTACTGTGCAAAAGAAGATTCTCAACCACTGAAGATGTTTCTGTAATTCTTACGTTAAAATGATTAGCAACATTTTTAAAGTTTTGCAGGCCTGTGTGCGATCAACGTAAAAAAAAAAAAAAGAAAAATCATATTTGTGGTTCAGCCCTAACTGCTCTACACAGGCACAGTACAAACTGACAAATGAGACAACAAAGGCAGCAGCCCAAATGTCCAGTGAAGTGGGAAAAAAATGATTGCAGTTTACTAAAAAATATATAAATATTTTCCAATGGCACGAAGCTTTGTACAGGTGGATCTATCAGTGCAAATACGTATACATGAGGTACCAATTCATTCAGGTCTTTTTATAGGCCAGATCTATTTATACGTATCTTACAATGACTCAATTTCCTGTTGTCAGATAAATTCTACAGCTTGTCAGCCTCTAAGTAAAATCAAAGTCAAACCAATTTCAGCATATTCAATATTGTAATTTCCTTACTATTTAGTTTCTGAGCTTTCACTACTGATACTGCCTAATTAATTTGTTTTTAAAAAGCACTAGTGTTAATTTTCTTTTTCAAGATTTGACACGATTATAGGGGAAAGTTAAAACTGTACATGTAAATTGGAACAATAACTGGCTGAATATTTTAACATTGTTTGAAATTTCAGTAAGTACTGTTAGGAAGGAGGAACACAGTTATTGCTATTTGGAGACTTACAAATAAAATAAACCAACCTGAAAGCATAGACAGAACTGCTCCAATGGTGAAAATCTGCTAGATACAAAACAGCATTCTGCCTAAAATCAGTCATTTTGCATTTGAACACTCTTCAAGTTATCTACAGCTTTCTCCTCCAGGTAACTATTGTGACATTTACATGGAACTATGGATTTGAAGTGGCTAACTGTGGGGCACACACAGCTTTTCAACTCTGGCAATTCCCTCTTGAGACGTTCCAGCTGCTCCACCTGGAATATATTTGGTTGCTCAGGATTTGAGTCATATATCCTGAATAAATGAGAAAAGAAAAAACATTGATCAGTATAAGCTGACAGTTCACAGAAATGTACACTAGATGAAGCAACGGAGGTTTTTCTTTCCCAGCAGGGTAAAACTACATATTGGCAAGTCTGTAAAGACTGTTTGCTTGAGGTTACTACCCTACATTTTGCTGCTCATCTTGCAATATAAAATGGTATTCCTTTTACACGGACTGATTAATATTTCATTGCATGTACTAAAAAGCTACCCACTGGCATTTACTCACTTGGTCTCCTGAAAAACGTAATTTTACAGGTGGCACAAAAGAGTGAAGTGAGAGCCATGTTCCAGGCTTCAAACTTAAAAAATATAAGAAGTTTCAGAGCCCTGAGATTATCTGAAAACAGACTGTGATATACTTACTGTTTCAAGAAGTATTTCACCTGCCCCCAGTTCAGAACCACCTTTTTGAAATTACCATGACAATATCAGCTCAAGAATGAAAAACAGAAAACCTGATCTTTCTTCACATCTCATGCAAATTAATTATCTGCATCATTTTAAATAGTCTATCCTCACTTCCCCCTTTCTTATTTTCACACACATAAACAAACCTGCAGGATTTAAAATGTCAGCATCACACAAGATTGTCCAAATCCAAATCACATTCTGAGTCTGACAGCATAAACACTGAGCCTAACTCAAATACTATTGTGGTGTAGTTCATTATAAAGCAAAAGCATTATTTCTAACAGTAATTTCTAACAGCAGCATGTTATTTATATCAGAAATTTTAATCTGGGCCTCCAGTTGTACATATACAGTTTAAGGTATTGCAGGTCTCCAGCTTTATTTCCTTCAAATGAAAACTTTTGAAAGAAGTTACCATGGCTTCTGCCTTAGTCTTTTATGAATATTCATACTTCCACTTATTATTTTTCAAGAAATGAGTTTGCTTTTATTTCATCACCCTTTGCCCTTCATACATTTCCAAGATTCATCCAAAAGCAATGCAATGTCACAATCAAATAACAGAGTGCTGTGTGATAGAGTGCAAGGTGCCTTTTTACCCCAACAAGACAACTTCTGAACTGCGGGCAACTCCAAGACATCCAAAACAACATGCAGCTCAAAGACTGATGGAATAACAGGATTCAAATAAAGAAACACTTCTACAGGAAATTCTGGTATGGATCACATTCTCTACAGTATGACCAAGGACAATTTCTGTGAAGAAACTCCTCGAAGGGAGGATAAATGCTGTCTGTTTTTATGGCATTTGAATAGAAGGCATAGCAGTTCAATTACTGACACAGCACCAGCAATCCCATAGAGGCCTAAGATATGACCCAAACTTACTTATTGGAAGCTACCTACAAAATAAAGGCTCTTCCTTCCTTCCAGAATGCAGGTAAGACCTGTGCTTGCCTCAGTAAAATTAGCTTACACATTATGAATTTCTCTATGCTTTCAAGACATACCACTGAAACTAGAAGACAGTTTTCTATATAACAATACACTTTAGGGACAAAGAATCTCAAGTCCTCCCCATCAGTCAGACAGCAGGAGAGCAAAGGCACATTTCTAAGCCCCTGGATCCTAGACCATATCTGAGCGTATTTCTAAGCAGCTTCTGGCAGGTATTTTATTAGTTCTTTACTACAACAAGCACAAATTCTGTAATTCTTGCTTCATATTAAATTCTTTTCCATTGAGACTCTGGATGAATCCAACCCTCCAAGCTGCTTTGAACCCATCCACTAGAGCCAGTCTGCTCCAGTGAGTATAGAGTGTTCCTTCTAAACCAAAACAGAGAAGACAATCTGAAGCACAGCGACACTTGTACTTCAGAATTTCTTGTCCCCACTTTCCTTTTGGGTCCATGGAAGAAAGCCACCAGTTTGCAAAACCAGAACATAGTTCCAGGACTTTTCTGAATTATTTCCAACATCACCATCTCACTACCCTTCATCCTTCAGCAGGACAATTATTTGTGAGTAGCTACGCACCAAAGTTCCTCCACTCAACTTCCTATTAATGAGCAAGCCCTGCTAAAGACTGGGAATTCCTTTAAATATTACTTTTTAAAATAAGCACTTTCTACAAAAGACTTGCAGGACATTGCAGGGTTATGCAGTGGATGTAAAACTGGTGTGTTCAGCCCCTGTCAGGTGTTTTTGCCACCTCTGCAAACACACCAGACAAGAGGCAGCAGCACTGAAATATTGTTTTCATGCTCAAACAGTTTACTGAAGCTTTTGACTAAAACTTTTTATCTTTCTTTACATCTCAGGGTAAACCTGAGTTTAATTTGTAATTCACAAAGTAGGGAAGACTTAAGACTGCCACTGCACAACATCTTAATTCATCACCAAGTAGATTAAATTATGAATCAACTAATACTAGTCCACTTCCTATATATATCCATGCTGTTATTTAAGTAACATGCAGTTTCAGGCAAACAGGACAGCACAGATTTAGACAGTCTTCTACTTTTGAGAAGTGTTTGGAATGCTTTTGCCTTGACTGCCAGCTAAATTTGTGTCAGATTTTGGGAAGTTACTAATACCAATCAAGCACAGAGCTTTTGTCTGGAATCTGCAAATGCAACATGCAGCATAAGAAAGTTCCCATGGAAAAGCTTTCAGCATAAAAATTACTATTTAGTATTTTTATGTAGTTGTGTATATTATTCAAAACCACAAAATTCAGACCATATAAAGTGAATGAAAAAAGGTAATGCAAGTGTGAGTTAACACCCACCCCCCTCTCCACATTGGTATTTAATATAAGAGCCAACAGGTGTGAAAACATAAGACTGCATTTTTCTTACTAAGTATATTCAAACACAGAAATATTTCCTGGACTGTTTCCAAAACCTTCCCAGGAGAAAAACATCAGATAAATCACTCCACAAATTCTGCTTTAAAATTGATCATTATCTGCCAAACCAGAGAATTTCACTACAAGAAGTTAAAAGTTTCCTCTCTAATTAAAGTCTAGACATCAGACTAATAAAGCATTTTCAGGAAGATGCCCAGTTATGCACATAAAGTATTCTTCTGTATAAGGGCCCAAATAAAAGCCTGAATGCAGAGGTGGCACCTTTCTGCAGATTGCCCTTTTAATGCAAGTAATTTGGTTCCTTTAAACACTGAGATGAATGCCAGTTAAATACAGGAAAACAGCAGAGTATCATCCCAGCAGCTGTGCCAGAACACCCCTTTGGTCTAATGACTTTGGGTGTTTCTAAAAATCTGCAGCCCAAGTGGAGAAAGGACTGGATGGGGGGAGAGGTCTGTGTGTGCTCTTTCCTCTGCCCCAGTGGGATCATTCTTTTAACACTGCTGGCATTTGTAAGCTTCCCAGATTTAGTCTTGCAGCTTTTCTCCATGCAAAGCAAAGTCAGACCCCCTACCTGCGTTGTTTTTTTTGGCCCAGGGCTTGGTATCATCAACTTTTGGTGTTCAGGACACAGTGTTTCTGCCATCTTCACAACTGGCTACACTGTTTTGGCCAATTCTACATGGATGATTAAAGTGCGGAAAAAATAGCTTACAGAAATTATCTCTATGCAGACAGTTCATAAGCTCAGAAATAACTACTGCACACAGTTACTCAGGGCCACATGCAAGCAACCTAAAATTCACTAAAATTCCTCTATTCCCTTCCTAGCTTATTCAGGTAACTAGCATTTAACATGGGATAAGGAAGGGTCTAGTCAACAGCAACACAGAACAGCAGGCACAGTGACTTTTGACAAATATCTGGGCTGAGCCACAAATGCAGAGAACAAAAATTCTGCAGAAACCACAGAAGCAGCACATCTTTATTCAGCTCTGGAAACATTCTGGAATTCGAAGGCACAGAAATAGCATTAACTGGCTTTACACTAATAAACAGATTGCTGCAGTCCCCTACTTATTCCTAGGCCTTGGGACAGGCATGTACATCTCTCTCAAGTTCTGCTTCACAGTAGTTTTAAATTCATGTATTTCTAAACTTCAAACAGCACAGAATATGGATATTTACACTATACCTATGTAAACTCTATCAACTTCATAGTCTCAAAAGATCTGAAAGACTGCCTTTTTACCCAGCAGTTCCAGCTGGGAGTGAAAACACTTGCTGCCAGATTTTACATTTTGATGTTCAGTCCAGGCCCTGCAGGTACCACCTGCATTTCAAGGTGTCCAGCTTGAGATATGTGATGCAATTTTTATAAAGTGTCATATTTCTTCTAAGGGGACCTATATTAAGATTGAATTTAATTTTTTCCAGACAATTAGTCAGTTTCGAAAAATAATGAAGAATTGCAAAGGAAAATTCTACAGATAAAAAAGGGCAACAGCACTTCCCTGCAACAATTATACTGAAACAAGATAATTGTTTGCTACTCAAATTGCAGTTTGTAACTTGAAAAACAGAGAAAAAGTGCAGTACTGAACTATTGTTTTTACACAGCTTTGGAGTTGCTACTAATTTTGGGGTTCCTCTTAATAAAATAGAAAGATGCTACAAAGTGGAAGTGATACAGGGGGCAGGCAGTGAGAGGAAACATGAACACTATTAAGAGTCTAGAGGATCTAACCAGTGTAGGAAAGTTCAGCATTTTTTCTTCAATTAAATCCATAAGGGAATTCAGCCTTCCAAAAAATTGGCTAGTCATCAAAAGGTGAGATAAAAGGTGTTCTGCTATCCTACTACAGCTTAAAACCCACTAAGCAGTACAAAAGGGACCATAAGATGACGTGTAGCAGACTTGAGCCTGGACAGAAATGCAACAGCATTTAAGTAGAGTTGATTATATAAAGCAATAAAAGCATCACCAAGTCAGAAACGAGGCTGTCACCTGCTTTACTGTTTTACCATAGTAGTGAGTATCTGCTGCACAAGGAGTAATTACCAGCTCTGGAAGGCTGGATTAGTAGACATCAGATGAACAGACATCTTAAGAACACTTTATACAGAAGTATTTGATTAAAACACCCCACCTATTCACGGACCAATAATGTATCACTTTAAGTTATGCACATCATAGGATCAAATGCCATCCCTCCAGGACTGTACACTAAAGAGTCAGAGTTTCTGCATTCTACTCCAGAGATATTTTTCATGAATTAAAGGGAGCCTCAGTCATGAGATGCAGAAGAGGTACAACAGGCAGCACTGCTGTGGCAGGAAAGAGGACTTATGTTTCAATGGCTTCAGCCTGAAGCTGATCCCCAATGTAAAAATCTAGTTATTCCTTCTTACTGACAGTGAACAGGAGGAGACATTCTATACACTACAGGAAGTGAGAACTCTGGCAAACCAGAGAAATAGTGAACCCACCATGAGAACCTACAATTCTAAGAGCAAACACTTGATTTTGAGAGGAGCTTTATAACCCAACAACACTTTTGTTCAAATATTTACCACGGCATTCTGATGTCCACCTGAATTGTCTGGATATAGTAGTTACCTTCTGAAGTGACTTAGTTGGCAGTTGGCTCTGGAGTCACTCCAAGGTAGTTTTAATAGGAAAAATGCTCAATTCACAACTTTAACACAGAACAGAATGTTGGCAAAAATAAAGTGATTCACTTAAGTTGTGTTAATCATTTCCACAGCTTAATGTAGAAAGCTGAAGCTTTCAGTCAGTTAAATAACATTCTCCTCACCCTATCATGTACATAACTTAAAAATTACTATCAGGAATATCAGTAGCATCTGAAAAGTGTATGCCATGCACTATTTCTTTAAAGAATCAAATTGCATTTATGTTAATCTTAGGAGAAAACAAAAGTTATTTTGCTTTACATATACAGCTGGAAAAGTGGGAATTAGTGTTAGACTGGATCTGGATCTGCGTTTATGGGCTTCTTGCACTTCCAGTACAAAAACGAAGATATTCTGTCCCCAGTCAACCAAGGAGCAATGTGACATTTCACTAGAAGCCAGATACAATAGCTTCTCATTCTTTAAAAAAGCTGTAATTAAGTACCTGTCATATATTAGCCCATGAACACCATATTCTCTCAACTTCTTCCTGTTATCCGGGTCATTTGCATCGTCACCCCATGAAAAAATAACTAGACCTTCGGATATGGCCCGTTTAATAAACGATGGATTCCTCAGCAGGTCTTCAGAATGCACGTTAATTCCCTGAAATACAGAATACTCCAATTAGAATCCATGTTTCTGAAACACTTTTTTTAATCTTTTGACACTGGCAGCTCCTTACAATTTAAGCCACAACAATAAAAAATAATTTGATACAATTAGAGTTCATTGGTAACACTATTTTTAAAACGCTGTATTAGACATTTGAAACAGTGGACATTATTTTGGTAGTTATTCAATGTTAGTGTATTTCTTTTATGAGGTTAGCTGTAATTTTAAGCATTTATGCCAAAAATGCTAGATTCAAAACAAGCAGCAATAATTTAGTTTGTTTTACCACAGAACCTGTCAGCTTACCAGCAAGTTTTCAAACTGTGCAAAAGTAATGGCAATTGGAGTTGTGCGAGATCTGAGATCCATAAGCTCTGGATAGAGCTTGGATTCCCCTTGGGTGAGGAATAACACAGGGTACTTGTTTTGCTTGTGCCGAATCCTGGGAGAAAAAAGGCTCACAATCAGCAAATGAAGGAACAAGAATTAAAAAATAAAAGGCAGAGGAATTTGATCTTACTGTCTTGAGGGGAATTCCTCTCTTTACTGCATGTTCTTCTAGTTCCTAGCTGGTGCAATGAGATGGTGCTACAGTTTAGCATCAAACTGTAGGACAAACTGCTCAAATTATTCCTTTTGCCACTATTGGAGATTAACACTATTAGAGATTACACAGCTGAAGGGAAGCTAACCTTCATGTTGAACTCAGACCCACATCCTTGGGGTAAAAGTAAAATCCTTGAAGGCTGTTTAATTCTGTCATTTTCTTCTTAAATGCAGGTTAAAGCAATATGAAGATTCATGACAAGAATTTCTAAACATGGTTAACATACAGAACCTAACCTTACTAATTTATTTTTCAACTTGGATACCAGTATGGTCGTATGAAATGACAACAGATGGAAGCAAAATTTTGAGACTGGCATGTTCTTACACTTGTTTCTCAAACCTTCCATCAGTGCCTTGATTTGGTTTTGTCTTGCTCAATGGTATTTCATCGGTGTAGCATCAAATGAAGCTTCCATCAAACCTTTCACTGATAGCCCTTCTGGTTACCAAGCACTGCAGCACATTTTTAGTTCATGTGTATCCCAACTTTCTGTTCACCAGTTCAACCCCTATGATTTCTCTATACCCAATACCTTCAGTATGGCATTCCACAAAGCAAAGTAAACCACTCCATAAAAATCACAAAGAAAACCCAAACCAAATGTAGGTAACAAAGTTTTTTTCGTTTTCTGTTCTTTTAAAAAGGTAGATACAGGGAAAAGTTGTTAACAAGATGATTTGGTTTTTAAGTTGGGCTTGCATAACCCTGGAGAATGACTAAAAAAATAGCTTTGGGATATCAGAAGAAACCTTGACTTTTTTTGCTATGTCAAGAAAGACTAAAGCATTCAGGAAGGCACTTGACTGTGATTTCCTATTTTATTTTTGGCTCATTTCTGATGGTAAAGTGGTCTTGTTGTATTTCCCAGCTATTCTGGCACGTAGAGTTTATGTCTAAGCAAAACATGTCTTACATGTTTCCTGCTGGGTATTCTTAGTTCAAAGTAAATTTTACCAAATAAAAAAACAAAAATCTCTTCTTGACTTACATTGTACAAACATCTGCATGAAAAGAAGAAAATACAATTCTTCTTCTTCCAGCATTCATCAAAACAGTTTTTAGAATGATATCTAGGAAAAGGTTCATATCAAAGTAAGTTGACAAGTTGCCATCCCACTGTCCATCCTAGAAGAAGAAAGAACAAGTTTTAGCCATTTAAATTAATGCTTACTAAAATTATTTTAACCATCATTCTACGTGGACAAAATGAGGATTCACTTTGCCAGTCTGGATGCAGAAACCAACCCTTCAGTCTGCTGAATGCTGGTTACAGCTCTACAGGACTGACAGTCTGAGGTGCAGCTGAATTCTCATAGCACTAAGATTCACTGAAAAATCCTCTGTCTCCCCACCCAAGGAAAGCATTTCTAAAAATCCTATTCTAATTTTGAAAATGCAAAGGAATTCCCTGGAAAATCACCAAAAACTATAGCATATATTCTCTATTGTTATTCCCAAGTAAACACAATCCTGTGTAATGCTTGGGCAGGGAGCCTGGACCAGCTGATCCACTGCAGTCCCTTTCAACCTGACCCATCCTGTGATTCTGTTGAACACACAAATTCAGTGGTGAGATTTTTAGAAATAAGATATCCTTTGGGAACAGCAGGTGCCAGTCTTGCTGCAGCTGACCTGTCTCTGAGAGCACTATCAGCATGTCTCCAGGCATATGGACTTGCACCTGTAACTCTCCTTAGTTTCCTTTCCCCACTCCAGGCTTCCAGTCCTAGCCTTTAGAACCATTTCTTTCTAGACTGAGACTAAACAATCCAGCTGAGTCTGCAGCACTGCTGACTGAAAGGGAACAGTTGCTTGTATTACTGCACCATTTCAAATTGTAAGCTTTAACTGTCAAAGAATTAAAAGTAAATCACATGCATGTTTATTTACCCTTTGCTGGGAGATCCATTTTATTTCTATGTTGAACCCAACATCTTCAGAAACAGATTCCAGGACCTGAAAGAAAATTCATGATGAAGTGATCCTACAGCAAAGGAGGACAACAAAGCACTGTGGAGGTAATTATTGGGTGAACGCACTGGAATTTAATGCCAATTGTGCCTAACAGTAGAAATAAACCCCCAAAGTTTTAACATTTAACACAAGATATATCTGCACCCATTTGTACTCCAATTTTGACTTAGTAAATACATAAAAAAGGATAAAATCCTAAGGACAAGATTTTGACAAGGTACAAATGCAAGCCAATTCACCTTCGGAAATGGGAACACACCAGAAATTCAAGTAACATTTCTGTGCCTGGCCCTGCTAGATGGCCAGTACTATGTGATGAACTGCCTAAGGCCAGGTGGGGTTTTTTCAAAATTAAAAACAATTGTAAAGGCATTAAAATGCAATGCCTCTGTGTACCTTGAGCTATACAACTCGGGTTCATGAATGAAGAAGCCTGAAATATATGCAAACTATTACTTTTAAGCACTGAAAAGCCTCCAGTGGCCAACAATAAAAGCTCATGTTCTCGGTTCCAGCATTGGTATCAGAGGACTAAATGAAAAATTAATATCCCTTGCTACATGTGCAAAGCTGAAAGTAAAATATATTTTCATGTTTCACAATCATCATTGCTCTGTATTCTCTACTCACTCTTTGCAGGGAAGGAAATGGCTGGGTCTCAAAAGCAGAGTTTTCCTCCTCTTTAAAAGATGCTGGAAAGAAATATAAAATATTGTATCAAAATAAACAGCATAATCCCAGTAAGGTCAGCAAGAAAAGGCTGGCTCAGAATCATAAGGGCTTTAGGAATGAAGAATGAAATCAAGCCTACCTTTTGATTACCTACACCTTACCTCTAACACTGACTCCAGTGATGGTGTTGGCAATGCCTGTTTTGCCAGTGTGAAAATTTTTTGACAACCATTTAAAAAGTTGCCAGAATGTTGATCAGAAATGGCTTCTTCCATCCCTCACCACTTCACTCACTGAATCACATCCAGGAGAAGCAGCCTTGCCTACCAAGGCTTATTTATTTTATCTTTTCCTAGACAAGGAGGGTGTGTGAGATACTCTGCCAATTTGCTGTCCCTATAAAGGGGATGAATTAAGGCCAACAATTTACAGCACCAGTAAGACATCCTACAGCAGTTACCAAAGTTCTTGCTGGCAAATGTGAAGGGCAGAAGGCAGAGTAAGAGAAGCCTAAAATGGAAACATTAATGGCAATTTTCTTATGATTCTTCCTAAATATATATTGACCTATGCATTCACCCTCTACTGTCCTGTCCCCTCTTCCCAAGGGAGTAACTTCTGTTCAGGTATTTAGTTCCCAGCAAAGAACTCTATAGCATGCACAAAATTCATCCTATAAGCATTTAGAAATGCTCATGGTAATAAATCAGTCTCAAGACTCTTCCAAACCAGTACATACCATTCTGATCTTTTACTTTCAGGGCAGTCACGTGAGCCAGCTGAAGAGTAAGAGCAGAAGAGTAACATTAGCAAACACTCTACACATAGAGATCTTCCTACGTACAAAATGTAGCTACTTTTCCTTATAAATTTGTTTTAGGTTTAAAGGTCCATTACAGACACAGTTTCATCCATTTGTAAAACAATAAAGGACATCCTAGCACACATCACAGTTTTATTTCAAAGTTTGTTTTAAAGATTCCAAGGAAAGCTCATAAAACCAAGCAGAGGGCTGACTGCCCTTATAACATAGTCACATAGTGAGATGGAATCAGGCCAGACAAAGGGCCAACTCCCTCGCTCTATTTAAATTCCCTCTCCACAAAAAGGAGCAGACCAAGAAATTTGAAGTAAAAAGAATGACACAGGTCCTGGACCAGCCAGGTGCTTCCCTGACTGAAGGCAGTGGGGTCTTTAGTGGCCCAGTCTCATCCCAACTCCTCTTTTAGGTAGACAGGGCACTTCTCTTTGGAAGGTAGAGCAGTTCAATGTAATCCCTTTAACATTTGAAAATTAGACAGAATTCATGTTTTTCTTCAACAAAGACTCCAAAGCATTGGCTTTCAATGAACCCTACCTTCACTTCCAACCTCCCTTATTTTTTAAAAGCAAATAATGTTAGCATTCTGACATGGATCTACACAAGCTGTCAGACCACCTTTCCAAAAGATGCAAATTTATTCAAGCTGTAACAATGGTGCAAAAGTATTTTCCTTGGAATTAACTAACAGTTTGGGAGAGCACAGTTTTAAAAATCATGCAAATAGAGCAGTCTTTAGTTACTCCCAAAAACTCTAAGCTTTATAGACAGTTTGAAGTTCTACACATAGCATACCATACTGGACAAAGTAACAATACCTTCAATAACTGCAGCTGATCAAATGTGAGTTCTTTGACAGCAATTTCAAACAGTTCCAAAGGCTCTGTATCCAGTTTCTTTGAAGAGAAAAAAAATATATAAATAAGCTTCGCTGAAAACTACAAAAAGTCCACATGCTTTTAATATAGTAATATTAAAGGCAACTCATTTTTTTGCTTTTATTGATAAGAGTTATATTTTAATAATAAGACGACCAGTTTTCAGGAGACAACACAGTCACTTAAAAGCATAGAACAGGTGTCAGTTGCAAGAAAAACCCCAGGATTTAGTTTTTCGTGCAAGTCAGAGGCTTTAAAGTTCTTTCTTCACAACAATTAGTATATTTATCCTATAAAAACTTGATTGGCTAATGTATTCAGGAAAAAGTTTTGCAAGTAAAGCAATGCACTAAAAAAATACTCCAAGGCAGTTCAGTTTATTACTGTCCACCCAATGCCTCAGAAACTAATTAAAAAAGACAAATGTCCTGGGGTAAAATTGAGACCCTCACACTCTGCTCCCAAAAAAATAAAGATTTGGTGTCAAAAAAATTCTGCCCATTTCTCACTTTCCCTCTTCACTTACAGAAATTGTTACTGAGCAAGACAGTTCTGACTGGGGGCACACTGAATATGCACTTCCACAGCTGCTCAAACCCAAGCTTCTTATAAACTGCAATATTGCAAAGGCTGGGAGAGTCTGATGACAAACTCAGTGCCAAGAAGACAGGGCAGTGTGCTCTGCCATGCCATCTATCTCTGGTTTCCCTGCAGAGCTAGGAAGGAAGGTAACTAGCACAGCACAGAGGCCAACCTCTTTGCTCTGCTGCTGAATGCAAGAATTCAGGCCTTGGTGGAGAATACACAACAGACCAGACAGAAAAACACTTCAGTGGGGTTTTTTTTGAGTCACCAGGCCTTATGCCTATGCTTCTCTTGTTATTAAGGAGTGGAACGTCACCTTCTGAAAACATTCAATTGTTATGCTTCATAGAACTTGGGTATTTAAGAGATATGGTGATAGACTGTTCAGAGCATCTCTTAAGGAATGCTTAACTACATACAAGTAACAGCACAGTTCAGTACTGCTCATGTTATAGTATTCTTGATGCTTCCAAAAACAGCAGAAAAGAGTTTTTGGTTAAAACCCTAATCTTCACCCTAACCTCAAGAGGTAAAGCTCAGAAAGGAACAGGACACTTGCTTTCAAAAGCCACTTTCCTGCTTCTAGAACCTTGGTCTTAGCTCCTTTCCAAAGTTCCACTAAGCAATCCAAGAGTTCTTCAGCTTCTCTTAGGTATGAGACATGAAGAATAGTGTCTACCTCACAGTAAAGGGAACAGAGCAAAATGCTGAAGAAAAAAAGGGTTAAAGAAAGTTAAAAAAAAACAACAGAAGGCCATTTTTGCCTAATCAAACTCCTTAAATGAAGCAGATCCTTGTTTCTTCCATTTGTCTGCTTTCTGTCTACTGGGATGCAAACAAAGCAGACTTTGGTTTGACTTAAAGAGCTCTCATGAGTACATAACTGTATACATTTAAGTATCAGTAGGAGTGAGAAGTCCTGCTGAGAATCACACTAACTCTCCTGCAGAAGAGAAACAAGCAGAAGTTGTTTTAAGACTGCTCTGGCAGCCTAAAACAGTCCCACAGGCACTACTGAATAAAGTGGAGTCACCTGCTTTTTTCATCCAAATCCTAAATTTTAAAAAAAGCTGAATAACCACAAGGTTGGCTTGAAGAGTGCCAAACAAACAGTGCACCTGAAAAAGCTGTTGCTACAACATCAAAAGAAAAAACTCAACTTCCCTGCACTACTTTACACATACACAGGGTAATGTTGTATATTTATTTCCATTCTTTCCTTTGAGGCCCCAGAACTATTTCTGTAGGAGCTTGGCATTTTAGTTTCTGGAATGGTCACACTTATAAGTAAAATACAGATATTATCTTTACCTTTTTCATGGCCATGCAACATGTGAGATCATGGTATACAATAGGCACATGATCTTTGGAGAGATGTACATCAAATTCCACATATGCTGCTCCCTACAGAAAATTGAGAAACACACAAGACAAACCAAAAAAAAACATTAATTACTTATGCACAAGGACTACAGAACTGCAAACAAGTTGTTAAGTATTTACAGGTCCTGGACATTACACAGAAGCTGAATTCAACTGGTTGCTACCACTGAAAATTATACTCAGGAATAGATAAATAATGGGAAAAAAAATCATATGGGAAGGTATCTTAATTACCATAATGCAGCTCTAATATACATATATAGTATTGTAAACCTGGTTTCAGAGAAAGGCTAAGATGACATTTTCAAATACAGATGTTTAAAACATACATGCCTTTGCAGTGTCCTTCCTCCCTCCACTCCACTACCCCACCAAGGGACAAGGGATGGCTGCATATTGCAAAGTTTTAGGGAGACATTCCATATATCAATGAGCTTCTGGTGTCACTAGAGAGTAACAACACAGCAATAGTGCGCTACATGTGCAAGAGCAGCAATAGCTGCATCCAGTATTTTCCTATTCTTTTCAGCTGTATGTTACTTTTTCTTGAGCTTAAAAAAAGGGAAGAAGGATTCAAGAGCTCTAACTACAATCTTTTTCAAAAGAGGGAGGGCCAGAAAGAAAGAGAAACACACAGTAATAACAGGTTTGGGGTTTTTACTTATTTTGACTGTCTGCAAATCATTCCTTTGAAAGTCCTCCAAGAATACCATTCACCAAATTACCATCCTGACTCACTCACACTTTTTCACTCAGTACAGAGAGAAAATAGGACAGGCCTTTTTCAGCCCTTTCCTCAGCAGAAATATTTTTAGATATGTAGCTTTCAGCCTTTTCAATCCATA
Organism: Campylorhamphus procurvoides; assembly: GCA_013396655.1. Classification (NCBI taxonomy): domain Eukaryota; kingdom Metazoa; phylum Chordata; class Aves; order Passeriformes; family Dendrocolaptidae; genus Campylorhamphus; species Campylorhamphus procurvoides. The sequence goes on along the minus strand of WBMV01005958.1, from coordinate 1,006,968 downwards.
AATAGCTGAAAGCACTTTTCTGATACTTCTGCTGCTGACTTCATAGTAAATTTCTGCCTCAATGCATATTTCTTGTAGGCTTTATAAAAGCTGTCTATAAACATGCAGTGTCCCACCCAGAGATTAAGGACCACTGTTCCAAAGAGTAATTTAGTAGCTACAGTTTTCTTTTGCTCTGCAGTCAGTGCATGCCCCAGTCACCCTGTTCAAATTATACACTGACTTCAAAAAAAGAGAAAGCTTTCAGCTTTGACTCTTGGAGAGCAAAGCACTCCAGAATCAGCAGCCAGTTCCAGATGCTGCTCCCGTGCCTTTAACAACTTCAAAAGGTGTTTTGCAAGCATCTGTATTGGTGAAGAAATACCACTAAGGTATAAAGGCTTAGGAACCATAAGTTAAGCAGCAGGTGATCTCACAGCAGCATGTAAATGAAAACAAGAGCCAGGCAAAGAACCTCTGAACCTCCTTCTGCCTCCAGCTACTCTGCTGCAGATGATCCAGATGTGATCCAGATGATCACTAGATCATCTGGATCAGTCTTATCGCAGATCACTTCAGTGCCCAAGGATCAATGACAGGAATAAAAGTGATGATGACCTCGATCAGAGTTTAGGCAGCATCAGCATCTCCCAAATGGAAAGTCCTGCCTTAGGATTCCAAGTCTTCACTGTAGCAAGCACCAAAACAAAGGATTGCTTTATTCTACCAGCTCAGCTCCTAGGTCACATTTTTGGACACTGAGTTTTGTTACACAGTATGCTGACACATTCTAGCAGTGCCAAAATGTTATTCAGTTGTTCAAGTTTCTTCCAACCCTATGTGTCTACAGGGTCAAGATTAAAATTCTCCCTTTATGAGAACACCACCAGAATATATTACATGGAAGCTTTGATATTTTTTTTTATGAACTTGAGAGTAGCAGTCTAATCTAGCTATTACTTCCCACTACTCAGAGAACTTCCACAGTGCTTTGATAACATTTTACACCAGTGCAATTACCATTCACTGTACTGAATCACAGAAACTGAGCAAACAAGGCAACCTAGTTTAAACTATAGAGGTCCTACGTGTGTGGAAATGTGTGTACATACGTGACTGGCAGCATTCCTCAGAGAGGCGATTGTGTTCTCTTGGACTTTAGCAAGTCTAAAATAACAGCACAGAAAAAGAGGGTGTTAGAGGCAGCACAGAAGTCCACTGAAACAACAGAAATACAAATCAGAAGTTTTTGTTTTGGAGAACACCCATATTTGACACTGAAGTGACTTGAATGACCGTGGGTTGCAGCTTTCTAAACTGCCCACTTCCTGAACCGATGTCAGTGAAACAAAACAACCACCCCAGATTAAAATGCAAACACACTTACTTAGCTGTTGTTGTAGAGTTTCCTGCTCCCCTGTGTCCAACATCTAGAGTTGTTCTTGGTTTCCAGTATTTTGCATAGGAAGCCTTCATATCACAAGCATATCCCTGGATTGGTTTAATAACTATGTAGTCCACTACAAGAAAAACACCAATACTTCACATGTCAGTAGAGAGCAGATGACTGTAAATAAAGTTATCTACATCTGTTGGTTGCTTCAGCTGTACCTCTAACTTTTCCAATCGTCTTCCTCGGATTTCTGCTCATAATAGCAAGTGTAATAATTCCAGCACTCTTCCCAAGTTCTTCAATGGTGGATGACAGGAGGCAGGCAGACCCTACGTGACCTGGGAGTGCATCGCCTTGCACCACCTTCTCACCTAAATTTTCCTAAAAATGAAGAAACCAGAACACTTACTGGTATATGTAGGTGAGAATTTTAAACAAATTCTTCTTCCTTGCTCCTCAGGAAGACAAAAACAGGCATTGATGTAACGAGTTTCTTGTGCACTACATAGAACACTAATTTCAGGCTGAAATTGTTTAATGTGTGTGGCAAATTACTATCAGGAATATGAAAATGTTGATGGAAATCTAAACAACTCAAAACTGTGTTTGAAAATTTAGATTTGACGAGCTTTTCAGATCAAAACTGCACACGTGAAATAGTCTGTCTTCTAAAAAGCCCAAGTCATACTTAGAAAAATTAATTGGAATAATATACACACTTAAAATAGCTTTGTGTTCATCTGCAGGGAAGGAGGAAGGCCACTAATATGCAGAATGTGCACTTGCCATAGTCAAGGAACTATACAGACACTACATTTATGAGTGTAAGTGATCTTAAGGGCATTTTCAGAGCAAAGAGAATGCCTAGAGCTTTCTTCTGCATACACAGTATGAAGAGAGAAAAAGTTGTTTTCTTTTAAAAAGGACTTTGAATATTAAGATCTTTCAGCGGGAAAAACAGAGTGCAAAATAACGGATATAGCAGTGAGAATCCAGTTTTAATTTGCACTGGTTAGTTCAGAGATCTCTTTTGCTTATAACACAAAAATTTAGATTAAATAATTGTGATATAACTAGACTATATACACGTTGTTCAGGTTCAAGCAGGAGATATGACACTTAGCTCTGGTAAAGGACAAATATCAAGCCAACCCAACCACATAAAATACCACACACAGAGATTTGAGTCTAATTGGTACTGACTTCTAAATAAGCAGAACTGAAAAAACTTTGTGTGCCACATCAAGAAGACTCCCAAAACCTTTCTGCAAAATGGGCTGGGAGCCAATAGTCTCATACTGGCGTAAACAAATCCAGAACATCCAAGAATATCAGGCAGTGGCCCTGAAATCTTCACAGTAATTGAGTCTAGCTCCCAAAGGCAGACTGGAGCTGCTGCTTAGGGGTAAAGAGACATACCTCAAAAAAATCAAAGATTAATTCCAAGTTATCAGGCTCCATGGTTTGTATTGTGTACTCTATCCATCGGTCTGGCTGCAGAGCATAACCACAGTCTGGCTGAGTGTGTCGACATTTATAGTCATTATTACTGATTAAGGAGAACTCCACAGTGTTTGCCATTTTCTGAGGTACAGTAGGGGTTGTTTTCTCTTGGCCTTCTTCATCATCCTCATCTTCCTCTAGGCCTTCTAGGGTCAGTTTTACTCTACTCAACCAGAAATACAAAACAAATGGTTAAGTCAGAGGAGTTTCTTTCAAAGCAATAAAGAATTAGAAAGAAGCTTGAGGAGAAGCTCATACAACACAAGAATTCTTCTCAACACCACCATCTACAGGACAGCTTTGCATGCAGTGGGCCCTCACAAGACTCAAGAGTTTGTAGCCATTGCCTAAATCATATTTTAGTCAGATTTAAGTGCTCAAGTCAGTATTAAAACTTGAACTTGGGTAAATATGAAAATCGTACTAGTGATCTGAGAAGCAGCACTCCACCAAACTAACTATTTGGGCTGCCAAACAGACAGCCTTCCTCCACAGGCTGGTACCCACAGTGCCAAAAGGCTACTGAAAAGCACTGAAAATAGCAGGAATAATCAAGAGCAAGACTTGAACATTGGAGGCTGCTGCTAAGCACACACACAACTTTATGTATCTATGAACAGTGGTAAGGCAGGAAAGCACACTCTATTAAACATAACTAATACAGCCCAAATCAATTAAGTCCCTTGAGAAATACTAAATGATCATTTAAACTAAATGCAATTTCTGAAATATCGTGGACTGAGAGGAATAAGCCTCTCTGTAAGAGTCAGAACACTTTATTATACAGAGCAAACCTCCCACACAAAGTGAAGTACGTCAGTGATGTGAGCTGTAACAAGCAAGGAAAAAAGACAATGCTCTAGAGAACAAAATGTAAGTATTAATTCTCACTGAAGAGTGTCATATTAAATAAACTTCCCTCATCAGAAGCTGGAATTGGTGGGAGAGGGAAGGAAGATTGGAAAAAAAAAAAGAAAAAAGAAATCAAGTACCACAGAATCATAGAATGGTCTGGGTTGCAAGGGACCTTAAAGGTCATCTAATTCCAACGCCACTGCCATAGGCAGGGACACCTTCCACTAAACCAGGTTCCTTCAAGCCCCATCCAACCTGGCCTTGAACACTTCCAGGGATTCAGCATCTACAGCTTCTCTGGACAACCCGTGCCAGCACCTCACCACTCTCACACTAAACAATTTCTTCACAATATCTAATCTAACTCCGTCCTCTTTCAGTTTAAAGCCATTCCCCTTTGTTCTGTCACTCCATGCTTTTGTCCAAAGTCCCTCCTCAGCTCTCTTCAAGGGCTGCTACAAGGTCTGCCCAGTCTTCTCTTTTCTAGGCTGAAGAACCCCAACTTTCTCATCCTGCCTCCACAGGACAGGTGCTCCAGCCCTCTGAGCATCTTCGTGGCCTCCTCTGGACTCATTCCAACATACTTCCTATGCTCCCAGAGCTGGACACAGTACTCCAGGTTGGGTCTCACCAGAGAGGGCAGAAGGAAGGAATCACCTTCCTCGACCTGCTGGCCATGCTGCTTTTTGATGCAGCCCAGGATACAGTTGGCTCTCTGGACTGCAAGTCTGCAATGCTGGGTCATGTCAAGCTTCTCATGCACCAACACTCCCAAGCCCTTCTCCTCGGGGCTGCTGTCAATCCATTCTCTGCCCAGCCTGTGTTTGTGCTTGGGATTGCTCCAACTCAAGTGCAGGACCTTGCACTTGGCCTTGCTGAACTTGATGAAGTTCACGCAGACCCACCTCCTAAGCCTCTGAAGGTCTCTCTGTATGCCATCCCTTCCCTGCAGCGTGTGACTGCACCCCACAGCTCAGTGTCACCAGCAAATCTGCTGAAGGTGCCCTTGATCCCACTGTCCATGGCTCCAGCAAGGGTGTTAAACAGCATCAGTTCCAATACTGACCCCTGAGGAACATCACTCATCACTGCTCTGCACGTGGACATCAAGCTGTTGACTGCAGCACTCAGAGTGACCATCCAGCCAATCAATTCCCTATCCACTGAGTGGTGTATCCATGAAATCCACGCCTGTCCAGTTTAGAGACAAGGATGTTGTGCAGAACAGTGTCAAATGCTTTGCACAAGTCCATGCAGACCATGTTAGTCACTCTTGCCTCATCCACCTACGCTGTAACCTTGTCATAGAAGGCCACTGAATTTGCCAAGCATGATTCACCCTCAGCAAAGCCACACTGGCTGTCATCAAACACCAGCTTATTTTCTACGTGCCTTGGTATAGTTTCCAGAAAGAAACTTGCTCTGTGATCCTGCCAGGCCCAGAGGTGAGACTGACCAGCCTATAGTTCCCCAGGTATTCCTTTTTAAAAAGGGGAGTTACAGTTTCTATTTTCCTGTCAGTGGGAACTTCACTGGACTGCCAAAGCCAGACCAACAAAATAAGGTACACGGTACAGAGGTAACCCCCAGGTTATAACTGAGTGATCTGTAAATCACTCAGAGAGCAAGTCCTGCATCTCAGAAATTCAAGAGAGGAAAGAGATCAAACACTTGGGCAATAGTGCAGTGCTCTAAATATCAGGATTAAGATACCCACTTCTGCCAATCAGCTGTATAATAATTATAATCAGTTGTAGTAATGCCTACAGATAAAAGCATCAAACTGATTCAAGTAATAACAAAAATGACTAAAGAATTCTATTATCTCAACCATCCATGCTGACTGGAAATCCATAATGTCAGCAGAAAATTAACTATATATATAATAATACAGAGTTGTTTACTCTGGTAAGGTGAAAAACTAGTATGCTAGAAAACAATCTGGAAGTCTTCTTCCTTTCCTTTCCTTTCCCCCAACTTCCACTTCCATTCTGCTTTTTTCAAGTTAAAAAAAAAAAAAGAAAAAAGGAAAGTGAAGCCTCCTTGAAATTCACAGCAGAGAACTATACAGGTACACTGCAGTTCCAGCCAAAAAGGAAGGAACACAAAGACAAGCATGGAGTAAGTATTTGTGCTTAAATAATTTCCAAGTGGACCAACAGTACACCCCTATTAGCAGCCCAAAATTCATTTAAAGGCTACATTAATTAAATAAAGAAGAATCACTAATATTGCCAATGAACATCAGGTAAATTGCATACTGAGATGATCAAGCTCTTACCTAAACCTTGATGTTTTAAATTTCTTCTTGGAGATCAGTACAGGTGGTTTCTCAGAATAATGCAGACGTAATCTTATTTCTGTCTGACACGTCAGCCACCCAGCATCCACAGTTTCAATACCATCTATCAAAAATCAAACAAAAGCAGAAGACACTTTAGTAACTTGTTTTAGTGAGATCTAGACAGCTTAATAAGCAAAAATATAACTATAGCTCCTCTGACATAATCCTCCAGACAATCCTCCTTATCACTAGCCTTATCTTGTAGTATTTCAAGAGCAACTGTTGAGTGCAGCCTTTGACCAGTCTTTCTGAAGAGGCAACAGATACTGCATTTTTAAGGGTGTTAAATAGGAACAATGATCGTGTGTAAACCCTCTAAGTATTCCAGTGTTAATTTTATACACGGTATCAAGGGCTAAGTTAAGCCTCCAAAGGCAAACATAACATTCCTTTATCCTGGCATCTCTCAATACATGGAGCAACACTGGAACTCTGAGGATTCATAAGCAATCAGAGGCTCCCTGTTTCTCTTGAGATACAGGTGCCAAATTAACTCATCATAACCAATGCCAGTAAAGCTGTGTAGGCCTGTAGGACAGGGTACAGCAACAGTTTGGATAGGGAAACAAAGCATGGCAGAGAATCCTCAACCTCACCATGAGGACAAGGAAAGCCTACAAGCTCATTTGCAAATTTAACACCATCAGAGTGTGACAACATTCCAGCTCTTCCTGGAAGCCTTCTATTAACATTAGAAAGGATTACAGCCTGCGTGTGAATTCACAAAATGCTGGATACAAAAATAACTGTACAAGCAGAGAAAACAATCACGGGCAATTCTTAAAACTTACAATTTAAAATATTTTTCAATTACAAGACTTAATCTTGTTTAAATTAAATTTATGGCAAAGAGTAAAGGTCAGTATGTCTCACTTACTATGGATTCCAAAGAAACCGTCGTCAACAGCAATTTCATCTTCTAGAATTAAAAGGAGGGGAAAAGAATTAAAAAAACTAATTAGTATTCATTTTAAAAAAATCATTGCCAAGTTAAATTAATTCTACTTTTCCACTTCACTTCTAAAAAGTGTATCTAAAAAAGGCAGGAAAACTGAAACAGACAAAGAAGCATGTTTTTTGCAGCCTTCTATAAAGATTTATCCCAACTTACGCTTTTTCTTAGTTTCTGCAAGAAAAAACAATAAAACACACCAAATGCCACATTTTACCTAAAGTAATCTGAACTGAGAAGGGCAAGAAGGTTGCATAATTTCCTGGTTTGCTGCAGTGTTTTGCTGATATCTACATCCTACTAGTCTCTAAGATGCTTTATTTGTCAAAGCAATGTCAAAGGCATTAAAGTTTCTTGCAAACATACAAGAAAGTTATCCTCCTGCACGTTTATAGTTCAAGCTCTTAAATCAAGTTAGTCACAATTAAAATGCTTATCCTGCCCACACGACAGAAACCAAACTAGCATGAAATATTCAAAACATCCAGGTCACACTTACTTTTATCCTTACCCTTTCCAAAGCTTTAATAACTGAAATCTTAAGGCACTAAGTAAATTCACCAGCATGAAGAGAACTGCAGTAATCTGAACAAACAATACATTTCTCAGAACATAAGTCTGCACAAAATTTTGCCTCTCTCGTAATTAATCCTTTTTTATTTTTATTTTTCCTAAGAAGAATCATGGGGCTGACCTCATTTTTTAATAACCATAGGCAACAATTTAGGATCATAATGACCCAGCACTAACATACTGGGTTTGATGCATTTATTCTTAAAGACTGCTTATGAAGCATTGAGTATTACTTGGGGGGAAAAAATGATCCTAACTTTTTGGAATGAGGTTATCTAAATTTAGAGGTAAAGTCTAGATCCCAGCAGAGGATAGGTTGCTTCCCTTGTCAGTTACTGACAAATAAAGAGACAATCTCACAGGAGTAGAAACACAACTAATTCAACTGAAATAAAAAAACAAAGAAAGGGCAGGGGGAGGAATGTGATCATGGTACTATTCATGACTAACAAACAGTTTCTTTGATACCACCTTCTTTCTAAAAGACATTTTCTCAAATCACTAGGGTTTTAATAGATGTGAACTCCTAAATGTGGAGGCAATAATACTTTTCATATCCTAGAAAAGACAGTGCATAAAACATGCCATCCCACAGCAGCCTGAGAGATCTAAGCTACACACTACATTCAAAGGTTATTTCAGTCACTCTGAAAACCCCAACCTTTTCCCTGCTCAGAAAAGCATTAGTAACTTGTATGCAAGTCTGCATGCCACCTTTTCTTCCAGCAAAATACATTTCTGCTATATTGCCAGGTAAATAAGTCCATTCACGTTTCTACTCACATTAATCCATTTACTTAAAAGAAGCCTAATTAAATATTTTGTTTAAATTTTTACTAATTAAATAGTACTTAAACAAAAACAGCAGTGACTTCACACCCTCCCCCACATTTGCTCTAAAAAACATCATATGGATCCTTAGTCTCAAAGAATTGAACTTACAGAAAATTATTACAATTCCAAATTAAGAAAAAAACCCCAACCCACGTAATCTTAAGGGTGACTGCAAAGAATTTCACATCCACTCCATTTTTAAGCCACTTATGTACACAAATATTTTGAGAGTAAGGCCCATGTTGTGCAAAGAAAAAGTCTATACCTCCCACACATTAATAAATAGAAATATTTTAAAACTATAGTTATCAATCCCTCTAAACCAGTGTGCAGCATATCAGCAATCTTATGCATATGCCTCAAACAGATGCAGTTGATGCCCATACCTAAAGGGGTAATTGATCGTGGTTGCAGATGAGTCTCCCACGTGTGAACTATGACTTCGCAGGGACCATCGATAGTCTGTAATTTAAAAGTTAAATGTCTGCAATAATTTTTTATTTTTTTTCTGTTATATCTGATTTTCTACCCATGAAGCTGTTTGGGATGGTCGTGAACTCAGCTTAAGAGATTTCAGGAAGAAAAAGAAGGAGAGGGGAACAGAGAGAGAGAGAATGAAAGAGAAAGAAGGAAAACAGATCAGGCTTCTTACCCCTGCAACTGCTGATGGCACTACCTGATGTGTCACATTAACATATGAGAAAACTTGTGACAGAGTCTGACATGGTGGAGAAGTTACATGAAATTACTAAATCTTTACTGCTTAGAGCTCTTCCTCTGGACTACTTGAGTGCCTCTGAACTCCTTAGGAGTGTGTGCTTTCTTCTCAGGATACTACAGCAGCAGTTTAGGAAAAAACATAATCCCACATCCCTAATTCCAAACAGCACTCAGCATCTCCTCACGCAGGTAGCAGTTGCAGGGGTGGGTTCTCCTTCAAAATTTGCCTGACTCATTCAAAGTCTATATAAGATACAGTTATTTCAGTTGTGGTACAGAAGAACAAATTATTTACCATCTAGTTAAAACAAATACTTGATCCAATCACCAGCAATGAAGCCCCTGTAGTCTATTCCAATTGGAGCAATTAAGATTCTTTCATTTAAAAAATTATTGTCCACCAAAAGACATATTTGTTGAGAAACACAGCCAGAGACTCAGACAGATAACCAGAACAGTAACACCAACCTCTTCTTTCAGAATAATTTAAGTTTGAAATAGCTTCTTTCTAGGTTAAAATTTTCAGGTAACAGCCACTTAGCAGCAGAAATAACATGCCTGATTTCCCAGCTCGGTCCCTCTAAGCCAAGTTTCCCTTAGCATGGCATGGTTGTTCATCAGGTGTGAAAAAGACTGCCAGATAGACAGCTGCAGTTTGTCATTTGGGTGTTTTGGGCCCAAGTAACTCTTATTTCCAAGAAGACTTGCTTCTATTGCCAAAGTCATGGAAGCTTCCAAGCCAGCTTGTCTCAGTACTTCAGGTTCTTGTTTAAAAAGATTTCGGTTCCACAGGGACATCCAGACAAGCTTCAAACTCAGCAGTGTAATTACACAGTACCATAATGCTTTGCTATCTTACAGCTCACCTAATAAATCCTTCACAAGCAGATAGGATTTCTTGACATATATTGAACACATTTAATGTACCATGCTTTTAGATGAGCAAATGCCAAATATCTAAGAAGTGCTCAGTAAGACAGGTTTATTCTGAGTCTTAGCAATTTTCCTAACGAGTTCAGAGGCATCCCATACTTATAGGTCATGTCAGAACATAATACATATGCTTATTGTATTTATATTTACATGCATTCTGCCTTTAAAACATAAGATGATACTATTGTTTTCAATTTATTCCTATTGTAGGGCAGTTTTAGCTCCCATTTTCTCACAGATGCCACAATGATGACCCTTAGGATTTCTAGAAAAGTAAACAATGAGACATTTCTTTCCCCTTCTTTCAGAGCACCTGCACATTGTACACATCACAATCACAGCTTCTAAAGCTGAAAACCACGTTTGCCAGCAGGGAGGATGCCATTTACCAACACCACACAGGCATGCCAGCTCTCCAACAGTAATTCCCATGAACACACAGAGAACCTGTACTTTGTGAACCTGGGCAATTCAAGTCAGTACTAACATGCATGAAGCTGTTTTCTTCTTTGTAAAAAATCCCAATATATGGTATGAAAATACCAACTTCAGTCTATTTCTTACACTACTGTAATTGTCTGTTTTAATTTTAGGTTCTAAAATGATGAATGAGAATTTGAATAACATTATCCCAACAATAAGCAAACCATGCTGGACACACTCAGCAAAATTTCATCTCCTGAAAGGAATACAGTGGACTGATTGCGCATTTAATCCCAGGAACCCTCAACACTTTCCATACTAAGAAGAGTCAAGCAAAGCTACCTGGAAAAAAAGGGTAATGGATTAGAGAACAGGCAAAGACATGACCAAGAACCCTCTCAATTCCTGCTCAGACCATCTCTGTTTATAGGCATTAAAATAATGTTTTAATTACATGTAATAGAAGCCACTGTTACACTGAGGTTAAAATACTGATGTAATTTCAGTGGCATATACTGACCACATTTGAAAAGCAGCCCAGTTCAGCAGCAGGAGTAAATGATGTGTCATCAATACTCACAGCATGGTAATGTTACAAAAAAGGAGATTCTTTGCTAGGACAGTCTTAAAAGAGCACCTATCCAGATGTCACATCAAGCATCTCAGTGGGCAGACACTGAGATTATACGAAGTGGCACTGTATGGCATGGACCCTTCCAGACTAATACAGTCATACTTAATTTTTTTAAACCAAACACAAACATTATATTGCTTTAGTTTGATTAGATGAACATCTGATGCAATTTTAAAGCTCCTTAATGACATTAAGGAGTTTGCTTTAAAAATCAAGCCCTCTTATATTATGAGAAGTCAGGGCCTCCCCAGTAGTCATTAGACACTTGAAACTAAGGGTAAAATGTGATCCAGCATAATGTTCCAGAGATTCAAAGCAATCTGATGTACAATCTGCATGAAGGGCTTGGGTGCTCAGTACAATTAAAAAATGAAAACACTCCCATGGCTGTTTAAAAGATAATTTAGGAGTTCAAAGTTCCTGATTCAAGGCAACACAACAAAGCAGGCATTATGGAAGAAAAGAATTAAAACCAAGTCTTAACACCACCACAAACACATTTATCCAACTGCACCTTACTAATTAAAACTGTGTTCCAAGAATAATAATCCACTTCCATAGTATGAAACAGCTAAATTAGACTTAACTGCTGATGCAGCATTTCTGACAAAGCTCTCTCTGGATTTCTGTACCATGTAAGAGACAATAATTAAGCACAGAACCAAACAATTAACAAAGCCAGCCAGCCATCATAACTAACTTGCAAGGCAATAGGATGTACAAGTTACCTGCCAGGAAGTCCTGAGCTAAATAGAGATTTTTTTTTAATTCTAGTATTATGTAAGAGTTTAACACACAATCTGCTACCTCAGCACAGTCATGTTCCTTTGTTATTATTAGGATAATCAGGGGTTATTCATCTAAGAAAAGCATTTCTAAGGCATTCTCATGTTAAAGAAATTACTGAATCTAGGTCAAAGTTCCACCTTTTTAACTATAGCCCAGGCACTAAATTTATTTACATTTTTAAAAAGTAAATTGTTAAACGAGAGTTATCTCATTTGAAACACCTATAATTAAGCAGCATTCTCACAAGTGTGAAAAATATTCCCCAATGCAGTTTTAAAAGTCCTGCTAGATGCACAGAAGGTTAGTTATTTCACATTTGCATTGAAAGAAATAACCCTAAACTTGCATGCTTATTTACTGTTGGAGAAACAAATACACAATATAATTTAACACAATAAGGTATGCTCCTTACTGAGATTTTCGAATATGCATCATGTAAATGATGCATGTAAAAATATTCTCCTAAGATATAAAGACAAATTCCAAACAAATTGGGGTGATTCTCTCACACACACACACCCATAGCCCCCTATTTCTGCCCCCACAACAAACAGAAGGTATGTGTAGTAGAAAAACCACAGGAAACCCTCACAGTGAGTTAACTGGCACCAGACTATGTTTAAGGAAAGAACAAACCTTGAGCAAAATAGTTAAAGTCACTGTCTTATTTTCTCAAGTGTACGTATTTGTTTTTCTTTTTAAATGCTTAAGATGATTATGCTGTAACGAAATATTTACAACATAGTAAAATCCCTCAACATGCAGGAGTCAAGACCTGGCACCAATTTTACAATAAAATAGTCTTTGTATACATATTATTGGTATTCATGCAAAAATTCTATGCATTTCAAGATATTATTTTTTTTTAAAACTGCCCCACTTACATAACCACAATTATGTTAACACCAACATGCTTCAGTGCAAACAAACACAACTCCCCATCATATCATACTATCCTTCAAGTAAAAAAATTTACAGAGATCAAATGATGGCTTTTTTTTTTCAAAGGGAAGTGAGAACAATACTTTCCTATTTGTTTTTTTTAATAAAACATCAGTTATTCTACCTATTTTCACACCTAGTCTGTAGCAATATTACGGGTAATATGGGAACTATAACTTCTCTGTGCAAACATGTAGCACTCCCACCTTTGCCACAGAAGGGAACACCAACTTCAGCTGGACTTGTCTTCAGCATGATTTATTCAATTACAGGATGCCAAATTCAGATTTCAGTGTATGTTAAAGATTACTGATGTATCTGTTCTGCTACTACAGGCCATGACACACAACATTACCCTGATATAAAAGTTAACATTGTCCGAGAGATCATAAATTGCAAGCCTGTCAAATTTAGGAGATTAATCACATGCAATGCTTAAGAAAAGAATAAATATCAGTGAAATAAAAATATTCAGAATAATTTAACTTACAAGTATCTTTTCCTTAAACTGTTAAAGTTCTCCATATACTGTCTCATTTGCACTATATGGTGCATGATACTCCTGCTAAAATCAAATCCTACTTTTTTGCCATTCTTCAAAAATTTACAAAAAGTGGAAGTTAACATTGTATCTGGGTTTCTTTTCTTCCCACTTAACAGGTACAAGCTAAATGGATAACACTGTACCCTGGCAATTCACATACTTTGCTTTGTAGGGTGGTTTTCTTTTCTTTTTTTCTGCTTTTTATAGACAGTAGCTCTTTATGCTGGTATTCCATAAAATTTATACTTACCTTGGCAGACTCTGCATCACACGGTACATAAAGTGTGCACGATACAGAGCACCTACTTAAAGAAACACACTCACCAATACATATTGTAAACTTTTTCAAATGATAAAACAGAAATTGTATTGTCTATGAGCACATTTTCTGCCAATCTCTTCTCACTTACTGTGCTTTTTCCTACTGTGCTATAGCTTACATTTTAAAATTATGAGCATTTGCAAAAAAAAAAGTATAAAAGAGTCTCATCAGAGCTGCTAAACTGTAAGAAATAATCTACTTTTGGCCTCAGGAAAAGAAATCTATTACTGGCCTGCCCTTCTTCTGCCTCAAAGTACCAATTTAAATATCAGCTTCAGATTAGACTATTTCACATGCTATAAGGAAAAATAGAATTGTGTTTCATTTGAAATTAGGATCCTTCACTGAAATGACACCTCTGTCAAATACTTTTTCAGTGAAAAACAGGCTAGTCCAGCTGACAAAAACTTACATGCTCCTGACAGTGATTTGAAATATTTAAAATATGTAGAAGAGATGATTCTGTAACTCCTTTGCACATTTAGCTACAGCCTTCATAATCCCAGTTTCAATGAAGAACTACAGCCCAGGGTGAACAGCGCCAGGATATTAACAGAATACGAAAGATAGCAAAGGTAGCTTTAAATTTCTTAGTTATTACCTGTTATTAAGAAAAACAGTTTGAGAGCAGCTGCTTATTTTCCCAGCTAAGTCAAACGTTTTTCTGGATGCAGTTTCATCCCATCTGAAGAACCTCCCCCTATCTTAGTGTGATTTTTACAGACCAGGATACTGTCACATACATTCAATTCCTATTCACATACATTCAAGTCACATGCAACTTTTACATCAATACCTCTAAAAACACATCTGTGTCTGTATTGTGGTTTTTCTTTCCCTCCAAGTCATGCACATACCTATATACAAACATACAGAAAACACTGGGATGCCCTTTTCCTTGTTTTACCTTTTCACTCCAAGATATTAACATATTAAATTATGCAGCACAAAAGCCAGCTAATTCTTCTCCTGCTTCACAAAAAATCTGCAGTGAATTTAAAAACTGTGGTAATTAGGCAAACTTAAATACTCCTCCTACACTTGCCATTTTCCCCCACTTCCATGCTAGAAATCCTTGCCCTGCTGAAGTCCATATTCAGTTCTAACTATGAGAACCTCACCATATCATTTAAGCTTTAGAATAATGTCAGGCATTTCATTATCACAGAATTTTTTAAAACACTAACACTGCTAAAAGAGAGAAGCCCATTTAACAAAAATAATTCAAGTTAACAGCACATGGATATGTATTTCCAGAATTGAACTGCTTGTATTTCCACAACTGTTTTAGCGTTTCACATGTTGCAATTTCAGATTTATTTCTAAAAAAACCCTCATGTTTAACTCAGGAAATCCTTTTTATTTCAAATAAGGGAAGATTTACTAGGGATGAGCCAACTTAAAATGGAAAAGGTTGTACATACCTTGGGTTCTAGGAAGTATCCTTTAAAATATCGATACTGAACAGGAACTCCTCTAGGAAGCTCTACAGCAACTTTCCATGATTGACTGCAGAGAAAAGAACAAACAAATACCAAACAAAAAAGTTTCAAAATAGAGTCTAAAAGCCACCTCAGACATATGTCTGCGATAGCTTTTCCTGCAGCAATACACTAAGATTTATTAAACAGTAACTTTGCCCAACATGAACAAAACAAATACTTAGAACTGCACTTCTTATTCTACAGATCTGAAGTGTGCTAACAGAGCAAGAATTTTCATCCTCATTTAACAGATGGGGAAAACATGATGAAATAATTCAGAGACTCATCCAAGATCACACAGCAAGTCACTGACAGAATTATAAATGCCTCCTGCGAGCCCTATTTTCCTGCATCATAAGAAATGCACTAAGGTAGCACCTTTCTAAGAAAATATTGGATTCCTCCACTGCATTTAAACTTTCCTTGTGTATACATACATGTCTCCCTTCTAGAAGTTTTTAGAAGTTTTAATGCAACTCTCATTTTAAGTAATCTTCTCCCCATCACTTTATAGCCATAATAATTTGTCTATAGTGTTTCCTTTCTTTTTAATCTCCTGTCACTTGCTGTACAGTTACAGGACTGAGAATTACCCCATAGCAGTTTCTTATACAAAATATCTACAGCTAAACTTCTGAAATGCAACCACAACAGCAGAAGCAACATCTGTAACTAGAAAAGCTCACCCAAGTTAAAAGTTTTCTTAAATACATCCTTAAGCCTTCAAAATGCTCACGGGCAACACAAGAAAGTCTGGAGTTTTACCCACAGTACAAGGAGCTAAACAGTTTACGAATACAAAGTCAGAATAAGTTTGTTGCTCCAGAGCTCGAGCTACTTCAGACAGAACAAATAAAAATAAAAAAATAAATCTAAATAAAGGAAAATTACAAAACAAACCTAAAAAACCCCACACAACTTACCGATCAGTAGTTTGGAGGACCACGGCACCTTGTGGGTTCCAGTTTCCCAAAGCACTGCAGCTCCCACATATTGCAAAAACCTCTCCTAAGAAAGTCCCAAACAGAAAATAACCCACAATTACCATTACTCCAGTCTATATGGCACTAATAAGTATAGCCTACGTGGTCAAACCTTTAAGGATTTTAAACATACATGTCAGAATCACCCTTTTAAAACCTCTCTTTTCAGTCCAGAAAGGAATTTTCCCTCACCCAAAACTACAATAGCATTTCCTTCACCATCATAAGGAACTCAGAGAGGGGGACTACTGACAACCCCAGCCCTCAAAAGGGTTGGTTTCCAAATTGTTCTGAACTAATACTGCTCAAAAATCTCTAGAAATGAAGCAGGCAGATTTTCACTATAAAATATTTCACATCCAGACAACAGTTTTTTCCTAGACACTCTGTATTTTTGATACACACACAGTACCAAGTAACCTACACATCTAAAAACCCAATTCTCTCAAATTCACACCAACAATTTAGGAAGCACACACAGGAGGTTGCTAGCATTATTCCCAAGGCAACACACTCAATTAATTTGATTCCCAAGAGAAATAGTTAATTTTAGTGCTAGGTTTTCAGTTTTATTGGACATACAAGCATAACACTGTTACACAAAAAAAAAAAAACATGAAATTGTCACACTGTGTCTATCTTAATGCATACATACACATAAACATACTGAATCCAAAAGATTACAGTAGTGTGTTTGATTCTGACATATCCCAGAGGTAAAGTTAACATGGCAATTTACCCCTTTTTTTTAAATATAAAACCTGTATGAATCTGACTGTAACATATTAATGGAAAGGAAAAATTTGTATTTTGCTCTTACACCGTTTCAACAAGAATTTTAAACACAAGGAAAAAAAAAATCTGTTGCAGAATGAAGAAAAAAAAGCCCAAGCTTTCTGGATGCTCACTGTAAGCATGTAAATGGAGACAAAAATCTGCATTATGAGTATACTTACTATGCAATTCACGCACACAATTGCCTGTGTCAGGTGCTTTCCCCCTTCCACCCTGCACTGAGGTACATGATGGTTTGGTTTTGAAGGGAGAGGATAAAGGGGGGAGGGAAGACCACCTGAATACCACACAGGTAGAATTTCTCAATGGAGATATTAAAAATCAGCTAAAATTCTTTTAATACCCCTTTAAAATTGCAGTACTTAATACATCTTAGCATGCACACCAGCCAGCTTTTGAAGTGTCATTTAAATTATATCCCTTTTAATAGGAGCCAGCTAGAATAGCTTTCCAGTGTTCTATTTTAAACAAACATTAAGTGACTACTTCTCACTCAGTAAGGCACAATACACAAAGGCAACATTTTAATATGAGGCACAGTCACCCCTAAGCTCCCTTCGACAATTACAAATTGAGGCTGAATCAGGATCTGTAAAACACTGCTTAAATTATCCCAGTAAAGGCACAAGCAAAATGCATGATAAGCTTCCTTTTCAGAGGCCATTCTGAACACAGTGGGGTTTGTTTTGATTTTGTGTTTGAAGCTCCAGGGTCCTAAACTTCTCCCCTCCAAGGCTGCTACTGGCAGAGCTCCTTCGGCTACAGAAAAAGCTGAGCCTTCTGCTCAGTCCCAAAGCTTGCAACAGCCCCACTGATTTTGCAATTTGCCTGCTTGGGCCAGCTCTGGCAGGGCAGAACTTCTGTGTTTAGCTGGGAGCTAGAAGCTCCCTTATTTATTTCATAACAGCTGATCTTTGGCCACCAAGTCATCTCTTGATATGGGACTGTGTCCTGATGAAGAGCTAAAGGAGTCACACAAGCCAGTAACCAGTGACTCTCTTCCTTCTGCTAGAAAGAGGCAAAAAGAACTCCATGCCACACAAATATACAAAAGCCTGCATCAATATGTTGGGCTTCATGTTGACTCCAGAAGTGGTTTGGCTACAGAGAGTGAGTCAGAGCATCATGCCTATGCTGGTGCTGCCTTTTTATCCTGTTAGCCCCTTTGACATCAACAGGAAGGGACAGAAATTGGGTAGTGCTCAAAGGGAGGCTTTTTATCTCACCAAGCACTCACCATAGTGATCTGACAAAATTAGTATGTGACATTTCTAAATAAACTGGGAATTTTGCTGTTTGCACCACTGCTGATAGCTCTGAAAACTTACCTCCCTTCTTTCATGAGACTGCATTTTGCCACTGCTGCCTCTCAAAGTTCTTCCCCCAGGTCAAAACCAACAATATCAATACTGGCATAAGGTGAAGCAACTTTCTGTGTCACCTCTTTATGCTATACAGGTGGTATTTCCAGATAATTCTTTGTAAGCAGCTGCTGAGGTGAGATCTAATCCTACTTCCTGTTGCAGATATTATAAGCACAAGAAAAAGTCACCCATCCAAAGTCAACTCTGTAAGTGACTGTGCCATCATGACAGTGGAAGCAACAGGGTAAACAGGACAACTAGAGCATAGCTTGCAATACTCCATTCTATAGCTACACCAGTGCTTTATAGATTCATCTGATCTAAGATCACTATACTCTAATTAATTTTAAAGTTTTCTCCAGAATGCTGTAAAAACATCACTAAAGGCTTTGTGTCCCCTCGTGTGTCAGTTTTCAGTTCCCAAATACCGAATCCCAAGGGAGAAACACAGGGCAGATGTCAAAACTTGTACAATGTTTTTATCATTTGCTTCCCTACCAACTACAGTAGACACTTATGCCATCTGGTATTTGCCTGTCACAGGAATTTTGCCAATCTGCACATGTTCCCACATTCATCTGCTCCTGTGAGGCAACCATCCATTACGTTTTTGGTGAACTTCTGTGCTGGTTTTGGCTGGGGTGGAGTTCATTTTCTTCATAATAACTAGTACGGACTATGTTTTGAATTTATCCCAGAAACAGTGTTGGTAACAGAGGGATATTTTAGTTAATTGCTGAGCAGTGCTTGCAGCATCAAGGGCTTTTCTGTTTCTCACCCCACCCCACCAGAGAGGAAGTTGGGGGTACACAAGAAGCTGGGAAGGAACACAGCTGGGGCAGCTGACCAAAGTCAGGGACATTTGGAGTGACAGTGCTTGTCTTCCCAAGTAACTTTACTTCGAGTGATGAAGCCCTACTTCCCTAGGGATGGCTGAACACCTGCCTGCCCTTGGGAAGTAACAAGTGATTCCTTATTCTGATCTGCTTACGTGTGCTTTTGTTTTACTTATTCAACTGCCTTTATCTCAACCCATGAGTTTTCACTTTTACTCTTTAGATTCTCCCCCCCCATCCCACTGGGGGGAAGTGAGTGAGCAGACGTGGAGCTCAGTTACCAGCTGCAGCTAAACCACAACACCTTCCTTCCAAGTTCCTAAAGATGAAGTTCAAGGTAATAAGCGCAATTTGTAAACACTAAATCTCTTGATCTGATACCTTGTATTCCTCACTTCAATTACAGAAACCATTTTACATGTTTTTGCACAGACAGAATAGTGAATTAACCTGCATATTCTTTCTGTCCTTAACTCCCAGTAGAAGTCACAGCTTGTGAGAACTTTCAACAGGGATGCAGAGAATAAAAACCAGAACAAACACAATGAATGCCTAACTCTCATGGTTCAGAATTCAAATGCCCATTTCCATGGAATAACAAGATACTAGAGACAGAAGATTTCAAACCAATCATAACCATTTCAGTTAGCATCAAAATCTCTAGCACATTACGCAGTTCTTGTGAGAAAAAAGTAAAAATTAGTTCCCAGTTCTTATTTTCAAATTCCTATGTGAAATTTCTTAATTAATGCATTTTACAATTATTTATCCTTTTGCTATTTAAACTGACATGTTTTTTTACCTCTGAGGAAAACAGACAAGACAGCCTTTGAACACTCTTCTATTAAGTTATCTTCTAGGTAAACCATACATAAAAGAGAAAGCATGATTTGGGTACCTGGTTCTGCTGTTCCTTTTACTTCAAAAGTGACTTGAGAAGAGGTCATATCTGCAGAGCTTTTGTCTTAGGATAGTTGAAATCTCCTGTAGTGGGAGGAAAAAGATACTGCATTTCAGGAACAATCATTACATCTGTTGCTGTTCTAAGGAAGAAGAAACATAAATCCCACCACTTCCAGGGAAGCAAGCAATTAGTGGCATTACTGTTTGAGTGAGTACTCAAAAGAGAAAGCTCTTGAAAACCAGGAGCTGACTCAGAACAGCAACCAGCTGTAGTTGCACAAGAAAAAGACTACTAAATCAAACACCATAAGGAAGTATCAGTATAACACAGCGTTCATCAGTCTTCAGCTAAGATTCTTCAAAACACTTTTTGACTAACTTTGCTCCCAAATAGGCCACTGGAAGTTATAAAACATTTAATATTACGATCTCTGGCAAACAGTAACTTCTGTCTCATCTATGCTATTCTTCAGCATCCTCTTCAAAACACAAGAAAGTTTTCATAGAGAAGCACTACAGTTACTTGTTCATCACTGTGGACTCTGCTCCCCCACTTCCAGCCTTTCACAGGAAGCACCAAAGAGACTTCAAAACACCACAGGAGGAAGAGACCTCAGGCCTACAGCCCCTGTAGACAGGACAGTAGTTGGGAGGATTGACCCTGTTTCAATTTTCTCCTCCAACACACAACAACTTGATGGAAAAAACTCTGGCAGAATCCCACTCTAACCATTACAGCAGAAACACAACTGGTGTAACACATCCTAGCATAGTCCAAGTATGGATGTTGCTAGACTTGTGACCACCCAAGTAAATTCACTTGGACAAGGGCTGCAAAACAGTTATACTAATTGTATGCAGAATTAACTTTGCAATGGTCTCAACTAATCTATTTCTTTACATGACTGGGGGGGGAGCTTTTTTTTTTCCCCGGGTTTAGCTTTTTCTTTAAACAAACCAAGTAGAACATTTTTATTGCCATTTTTTAACACAACAAAAGGCACTTTATTTCAGTACAACATTGGTCAGCAATCCTTTAGTAACAGCTTTAATCATAACATCAAGAACTAACAACACTCAAGAAAAATCTGCCTCTAATTATCTCTAATATAAGCCCTTGCCTTCAAAGGGCACAGGACAGCTTAACAGATAAAGTCAGAGACCAAATAGAAGAGTTAAAAAAAAAGAAAAGCTCATAATCAAACCTCATTCCTTGGGCAATCAAAGTTATTGTAGATGTTTAAACTTCAGACCTTAAATGTTGCATCTGGATCTTCTCCTACTCCTCCTCTAACTATGGTTGCCTCTACTTTACATTCCTTTTTTCTCCTCCCTTATTTCCCTCTCTGTGTCAAGGAAGTTGACTTGTCAGTGGTAAATGAGAGCAAGAAAACATTAGTAATTTAGCTGTTTCTGGTCACATATTCCAATTCTGCATGTAGCCTTTCACAAGTAACATTTCTGTAAATGACAAAATCCCAGACTACTGGAGCTAGAAATAAGCACACTTGGTAAACAGGAATTCCATGAAAGGGACACCCCTTATGAGCTTTGTCACATGTATGGCATTAGGTGGCCTGTAGGTTAAGTGACACATTCTAGCATTTATTTTTAGCAGTTATTTCTAGAGAGAGAAGCCCAGCGTATTTCAGTGCTGAAACTAAGACTGGGCTCAGGAAACTGGTCTGGTATGACAAGAATCTCAGCTTACTGCAGAGAACACAAATTACTAGTGTGCATTTATGATGACATTGAATAGTTACAGCCTTGATTGTGTTCACCGACTGTCCTTGCCTGGACAACCTTTAACTGAAGAGGAACCAAGGGGGAGATGAAGTAGGCAAAAATGCCTTTCAGAAGTCTATAAAGCAGGTAAGTGAAAGCTGAAACTTGCACCTAATTCCCCAAAAAACACATCTGCTTTCTATTAAGGAGTCAAGCCTATGTTGTATATTATCATGCACTTATAACAGCCTTCTGAACTTTCAAAACATGATATGAAAATATTTTACTTAGAGGGGAAAAAAGCGTAAGTTAAGCTGTCTAGCTAGGGATGGTTCCTGAGAAGAGGGAGTAATTTAATTCCCAAAGGGGAATCGCAAGAAACCTTACACAATCAAATCCTCTGACCACAGAAGTGCTAAGTGTCAGGGATCTTTTAAACCCAGTGCTCCTTCCTTCAGATTTTCAACACTGCCTCACCAAAGGAGTTGTCAAACAGTAACAAAATCCTGTCTGCTCCCCACACCTGTAAAGATGGGTTTTTAGGAGAATGCAAAGAACCCTCAGCTCAGAGGGGTTGTGACCTATCTGTCTGCTTAGGGGGAACTGAAACAAATGCTAACAGTTACATTAAAAATGAGAAACACTTCCCTATCAGCAAATATTAACAGGCAACTGAACAGACTGAGATCACCCAGGCAGATATTAATCAGTATTTGACTAAAAACAATAAATTTAAATTGTTTCTCTACCTACAGATCCTTGCTTTTACAACAAAAACATGTTATTTCCCCCAGCACCTCAGTTCAGTCTCTCTCACGCTCTCCTCCTTTTGCAAAGCAAACCCCAACCTTACACAATCTCCAAAGGTTTCCCCAAGAAGAAAACTCCACAGCAGCATCACCCTGAGGCCTGGGGATGGACTGACCTGCCTCCAAAGGTCTGGCTCAGCCAACCTCACTGTATAAACCAGGCTGGCTGCAAGGCCTCCACATCTCTGCAAGACTTCCACAGCAAGACCACCAGCCCAGCAGGCAGGACCATGTGCAGCCTTGGTTCCCTTGGCACAATAGAAAACTCTCCTCACGGTCTTAGAAAGGAAGTAAAACAACTGGTAATCTTGCTATTTTATTTTCAATTTTCACTTGCCTTCCTATACCCAAAAGAAAAGCAATAAAGATTTTAAGCATAGTATCCCTGCAGGCTAAATAGAAGAGAAAGAAAAAGCACTCTTTGTTCTAATATTGCCTGTGAAGTTTTCCTTTCTCCTCCATTATGGGCTCCTGAGGGAGTACCAGAGTGACAGCAGTAAATACACTTCCCTAAATAATAGGGAACCCAAGTTCTGCCTTCCCAGATTCTAGAAAGGAACTAGAAGATGCAAGTAAGGAAGAAGGGAAGAGATGACATAACACAATCAATTATTAATGTGTCACAAAGTAGCATAGATTTGCTCTAAAATGAGGTAGTATGAAGAAGACCAAGATATTTTTTGGTTGTAGTAAAAAATACACCAGGGCATGGACCTAATTTATAAATTCAAAGCTTGAAGTTCACTTGAACCTTTTTTCTTACAGGCCTGATGATACCTTAAAACCCTTCACCACCCTTCAGCTTTAGTGGATTATTAAGGTAATTTCCTTAACCTTTCCAGTATCTCTTAAGAGGCATTGGCTGTTTGCTCTCCCATACCTTACACACAGTTTTTCAGGTTTAGCTAAATACACACCATTTAATCTGGGAAAATCCTGGACTATATAACAGCCTCACTTACAAACACTGAACAGATTTTAGTGTCATAAAAATTCATAGCAGTCATGAAGCCAGATTACACACTCTCTTTCAATACAAGTGGTATTTTGAAGAGCAGTAGTTTGTGAGGCTGTGATTCTAGCAGTCTATGGGCAATGTTTGAAGCATTAAGATAAAAAATACAGCTTACAAAGGATCTTATTAATGGGTGACTTTTTTTTTAAAGATATCTGAGTAAATAAATGTCCTATAGGTACTTAAAGGTAATTAGACAGCTAGGTACCTAGGTGCCAGGAAATTCCAGGAACGCATTTTAATACTTTCAAACATCTGATTTTTAATATAAGAATTGTTTTAATTGCTGCATGACTGAATTTGCTTAGTTAGCTGCAGAAAAATTAAGCCCATTGTATTGGGTCTGGCTGAGACAGAGTTAATTTTCCCAACAGCAGCCCTCATAGTGCTGTGCTTTGTACTGGTAGCTAGAAAGGTGTTGATAACACAGCAGAGTTTTGGCTACTGCTGAGCAGTGCTCACACAGCATCAGTGCTGTCTCTCCAACATTCCTCACTGTCACCAGTAAGCTGGGCTGGGCAAGACCTTGAGAGGAGACATAGCCAGGACAGCTGACCCAAACTGACTGAAGGGACATGCCATATCATGTGATGGCTGCTCAGGGATAAAAAAAAAAAATACTGAAGCCCTGCTTCCCAGGAAGTGGCTGGACATCACTTGCTGATCGGAAGTAGAGAATAAAATCCTCTGTTTTCCCTTGCTTCCACATGCATGACCTTTGCTTTATTAAGCTGCCTCCTGCCTTGACCCATGAGGTTTTCCCACATTATTTTCTCCCCCTGTCCGACCCACTGAAGAGAGGAATGATAAAGCTGCTTGGTGGCCAACTGGTGCCCAGCCAAGGTCAACCCACCACCATCTACACACAAACAGGCTCTTTCAAAATGTTAACACACATTTCATCACAGACCACGGCACACAATCCTGGTACTGCACAAAGTAAACATATGCTCAATTATTTCAAAATATCTCTCCATTTTCCTGCATATAAAGATCAAAGGGGCAAGAACTAGAAGGATGCAGTATTTTTTCCTTTTATTTCTTTCATTTCAAGCAGATCTCCCCTACCTTAAGGGAATAGACTCATGAGACTGATCAGCACTCAGGAGAGGTCCAACTCCAGCCTGAAGCAGATGAAAGGTCTCACAGTCCCAGCCAAGTCATTTGACAGCTGGGGGCACACACACACACTGATACAGGGCACCACAGCCCCTTGCTGCCTTCCTGGTGACCCACGCATTTGAACACTGCCAAGCACTTCCAGACAAAGGTGCTGTACTTGGATTTCACCTTCTGAAAAGCTCCACCACATGCAGCAATAGAAAACCCACCCAGCATCCGATTTGCTGCTATGCTGAACAAAGAAGAGACACGAGACTAACTAAGGCACAGCTACGTCATTTTTACTCACAGCCTTGGACTCTTGAGCAAAAAAATATCAACTTCAGACTATAACATTTCAATTGTTACAAGTGAAATCCCATTAATGTTGCAGGATGAAGAACAGATTTTGTTGCTTGCAGTCTGTCCTAACAAGGTATCAGAATATCATGGAATACACCTAAAGTGACAAATCAGGCATGTAAAGAAATTATGTAACAAAAGCTGACAACACCTTGATTTTAGAACAAGGTCAGAGGATATCCTTGTCAGGGCATTCACTCCAACAACTCCAGGAGAATTTTTAGAAACAACATTACAGTATCAACTCCTTCCTTTTCACCCAAACAACCAGAAGGTTCCTCCTGCCCCCTCCTTCCCCCCTCCCGGCACTTTGACTGCATGAGAAAGGACAACCAGAAAGTCAGCAGCTCTCTCATTCTGCATTGCAGTACTAACACTGAACATACAACAAACTTGCACACAAGATTTGGACATGCTCTTCTGATTCAAAGGCTGAAATTTTACCAACAGGCTTATACTGACATTTAGAAAGCAATAAAGCCCAAGTGCTACATGTTAATACATAGCAACAGAGAGAAATATCTTTTCAGTATCAATTTAACTACCCACCTGCAAGGCCAAGTCAGCCCTGATAATGAAACATAGGACACCCTGTTCAGTTATAATGCATCCACTTTAAGTAACAGTAAGTTAATTGTTTTCAGCATTTTGCAAATACCTGTCCACGTATCAGACTCTTTCCTCTTAGCTGTGCCTCAGCAGTTTTGTAAAGTTCTTGAGAAAGACAGGAAACAGCTGGGGCATATTTGCAACTAAAATAGAACAGCACCAGTTTGATTTCTCTTTGTTGAAGTGCTGTTTATTATCATAGGCAGGTATTATCAAGATCATAGGCAGGTAGCAATTTAGCTCTTTGTGATCATGCTAACTTTCCTCACTTAGGAATGACATGGACAAATAACATATATAATGCTCCCAAACAGCTCTCAACAAACCACTTTTTTTCAAAGGGCTTCCAAAGCCTGTGTCCATGTTATTGGGGAGCAACATGCTCTACTCAAAGATTAATTACGTGGCAATTTCAACTAATAGTATCTATTCAAGACCAACAGCATTCTGTGTTTTTTAAAATATCTTCTGTAGTTATTTTACAGGAAGCAATGCTAAAATAGAAACACACATGATAAAATATAATTCCAGCTATTGACTATTTCACTCTATTATTATCACACAAAATATTTTGAAGGCTAATCTCCATCTAACATTACATGCTTTAATAAATTACAACACTAACACCCTGACTGAAAAGGAAAAAAGAAAAATAGCAGAACGACTCAGCCCCTCGTCGGGACGCAGGTAACTAAGTCCAGATTAACTTTCAAAGCCTCTATTAATCTCGAGGTGTCTCACCAGTGCCTACGACACCACCAGGATCAAACCACAGGGATGAGCGGTGCGTTCCTTTAGTCCGAGGTAGAGACAAAGAGCAGCCCCCAAGC
>WBMV01005958.1:851762-979056 GCA_013396655.1 Campylorhamphus procurvoides | reverse complement strand
GGTGGCGGTGGCGGTGTCAGTGCTGGTGGCCGGGCCGGTGTCGGTGGCGGGGCCGCGGACCGGTTCCAGCTGCCCCGGGCGGGCCGCGGCACCCACGTGACCCGCCCCGGCCCGCGCGTCACTCCCGGCACGGTGGCCACGCCCCCGCCGCGCCCCGGCCAATCAGCAGCGGGGGGGGGCGGCGGTGCTCCCTGGGAAGGGAAGGGAAGGGGGCTGAGGGAGGGAAGGGGAAAAGGAGCTGAGGGAGGGAAGGGGCTGAGGGAATGGCCGAAGGTTGTGCCCTCAGTGCAGGGGGGTACGGGCTCTGTGGGGCCGGGGCGAGCCAAGGGCTGTGCTGTGGCCTTGCCGAGGCGAGGGAGGGTTCTGCTGCCATTTCCCGGCTCTCTGAGGGCGCCTCGCCTGTGGCATGCAGGACGTGAGAAATAAAAAAAATGTGGTTATTACAAGCAAATAGTTCATTAACTCAGGAATTATTTTGTTTAGGTGCACCGTGGAAGTTGTGAGNCAGGATTTTTGGGGTGGGGGTGTGCCTTTCAGACCTTTGTGGCCTGAGCACCCAGCACATGCTGAAATACAAACGTT
Source organism: Campylorhamphus procurvoides (assembly GCA_013396655.1). Taxonomy (NCBI): domain Eukaryota; kingdom Metazoa; phylum Chordata; class Aves; order Passeriformes; family Dendrocolaptidae; genus Campylorhamphus; species Campylorhamphus procurvoides. The sequence goes on along the minus strand of WBMV01005958.1, from coordinate 978,474 downwards.
CCTTTTTCTGCTACACTTCTTTATCTCACAGATATTTGTATCTTCTCTGAATTGAATACAAGAGATTTTTCTCACAAGGAGCACCGTGGCTCCTTTGTGGCAGTCACCCTTCCTTGAAGGTCACCCTTCCTGCAAGAACTTTGGTGTCTGTGGATTTGGTAGTGGCCATGTCTGTGTGTGTTTTTGCCCCATGCAGGTGTCCCAGCCCTGCCAGCTGGCTGCAGCCTCCATTACCCAGTGAAATGTGGTGCCACCCTGTCCCATGGGACATTCTGTGTGGGAAGGGACCCACAGGGATCATCGAGTCCAGCCCTGAAGCGAATGGCCTATACAGGGGGTTGAACCTGTGGCCTTGGTGTTGCTATCACCAAGTTTTAACCAGCTGAGCTGATCTCAGGGTCACACATATGCCCTGGGGCTCCCAGGAGCACCCCTGCTGTCCTGCAGGCTCTTCCTCTCTCTGCACACACATCTGGCTGCCCACATGCCCAATCACACAAGCAAAAGGGCTGTCCTTCACAGCACAGCTAAAAACCTGCCTTCACAGCACTTGTGCCCAGTCAAACCATTGTGGGAATGCCCTTGCTGGAGTTCTGAAGCCGCAGGCCAATTTTAATTGAGATATTTACCTTGTTTCAGGGTAGATGAGACCGTCGGGTGGAGACCCTGGGGCGACTTGCTGCACTAAAAGGTAGTGTTGTGTTTGGGGCTCAAACCTCGTGGCCTTCCTGGGACCTGATTTTATGGCCATGAGGGAAGCCCACTGGAATTCACTCAACAAAGTGTTGGCAGCTGAAGGGAAACTGTTTTTCTCTGCATTTTGGGAAGACCTTGTGCTGTGTTTTGTACCTGATCTATGAAGTTGTAATAATTTCACCAATTCTGTCACTCTAATAATAAGCTTACATACAGAATTTGGTAAGCAACTTGTTTCTGCTTTACACAACTTGTGTTAGCTGGCAAAGAAACTGTCTTTTGAGTATGCAGAGAAACCATTTATCTTGCCTTGCACTGGAAGTTAGTGGCATTACAAGAATGCTGCTCTATGTTGCCCTTCCATCTGTCATTTAAATAAGGGGCTATTTTCCATTCATTCATCCCCTGCAAATCTAGCCATGTTTAGAAGTAATTTGTGACATAGCCCTGGATGTTGCAGGGAAAAGGAATATTAATGTTGGATGTTGTATATCAGAAAAGTGTGTAATGCCTCTGAATTGCTGAGATCTGTATGTGAGTATTGCAAGATCAGAGCACTCTCCTTAAAGGAATGAAAAGTAGGGGAAGTTGTGCAGTTAAAGAAAATGATAGCTGAAAGCCATTTATTTTGAAGTGAAAAAGATAAGAGAAATTCCTCTGGGTAAGGAGGAGGGAGGGTTGGTAGAAAGTGCTTGTTGGAAAGTGAGGATCTTGTTAAACACGGGTATGAATTGCTCTACTTACAAACCCTTCATATTTAAATAAACATTAGGAGTCATCATTTCTACAGGTGTATACAGCAGTGACCTGAAGAAAGAGGATGAAGAAACCTCAGGGAAAACACCTTTTAGAAAAGCAGTTGTCTGTTTTCTCTTCCCTGTTTTTATGATTCATTACTTCAAGGAATTTGACGTAAAGCTGGGATAGACTTGTATATATTTATTCATTTGGAAAGAATGTTAATAGGAATTTCTGTGCTGCATAAGGAGGAAACAGCTGATTCCGAATGGCATGATTTGTCATGGCAATTTTCAAGGACCATTTTGCTCTTTAAAGATAACTCAAGTTTGTCAAAACCAGAGATTATGTTCTTCATTCTTCATTGATATGACTTTTCCACTGCTCTACTTCTTGGTCTCACTAAATAAAAAAAAAAAAAACAGCTAATTAGGAACATTGATTAAGCTTGAGATCAGTGTAGAGCAAGCAGGGAAAGGGTGGGATGGAAAATAGTGTACTCTATTAGCTTACTTAACCTGAAAAAGGTCGACATTAATGAAGCCTGTCAGCATACTTGTTTATCTCCTACTCCTCAAGGAGTTGCTTCAATATGGTTGGATGAGATAAGGTCAGACTTCACCATGACTCAGCAGGCAAGTCTCAGCTACTCCTTAAGATGATCTAGAACTCTACAGTCATTAGAGCACATAGATGAGTTTATAGAACTCTTCTTAAATATCTGTCCAAAAAGTTAAGATTGGTGGTCTACTTTTCTTGTTTACATTAAAAAAAATAAAGAAACCCAACCAAAATCAAAAGAAAGGAAATGGGGTTTTATATCATAAAACCTGCACTGAATTGAGGTGCTGTTTGCAAGAGTCCTGAAGAGATCCAGAGAGACAAGGTTGCAAGATCTGCTTCAAATGTGCAAACACAAACTCTATTAAAGCTTGTTTTCTTCTTCAGTAAGAATTAATAAGCTTAATAAGAATTGCTGGTACTTAACCAGTAGTGTCTGGCAAAATGTTTTGTCTTTGTTATGACAAAGATACTGTTGTGATGAAGTCTCTGAGCAGGAGTGAAAGAGCTAAAAGATTCATGCTAAAAAGAAGATGCTAAAAGATGCAAACACTGTGGAAGCTGCCTTATAACTGGATCTTGCTCCCAGTCATGAAGGGGCTTGCAGGTGTTGTGTGCCATAGGCAGAATATCAAAGCAGCACTGAGGCTGTACTAGTTGAGACATGAAGTCCAATGGGACTTTTGCAGCCTGGATTTTATAAATAATAAGATGAATACTTGTCCAAGTGCAGAAAATAAGTGGTTGAGGCTAATGTATGCAATACACTAGCAAATCTGTACTAAAAAGGCACTAGGAAATGCCTTCAAGGTTTTATGTCCACTCTTGTAGCCAATGTAATATCTTCTTCAGCTGGCAGAATTGTAGATTCAACCTATAATCAAGCTTCATTGATATTCCAAGTAGTTATAAAGATTGTGAACATCAAATTACAGCTGTGCTTCTTCCTCTTTCATAGTATGCATTATCAGTTCCAGTGATCTGGTTTTACTGACAGCACGGCTTGCAGATGATAAAAGCTGCATATTTAGATAAAATGCTCTCCCTATTTTACTGCACTTTATTTTTCTGCAGTTGTTTTCAGTCCGGTGGGTTATTGTGAGTGAAAATAGCTCATAAAATGATGCAATTGAAGGCATAGCATTAGGCATGCAGTGCCACATTGATGTTTTTTCAGCTTTTTGTGGAATCACTTGAACTTGAAAATGCGCTTCTGACCTTTCCTCTGCCGCTCAGAATATTGCTGTATCATCACCTAATGTGAAATCTGAACGATTTATAGGCACTAAACAAAAGTGATGCTAAGAGACTGGAAAGCATCAAGCAAGAATAAAAATTGCAAGACAGTTAGAACCACGCTGTTAGGGTGGCAAAAGCCTCTCAGTCTCATGGTGAATGATGAGAAAGGATTACTAGAAAAAGGCCTGTTGTGCAATGGCATTTTTTCTGTAATGTATGTACTGTAACACAGTAGAATATATTTTCTCTGTGGACAGGTTAGCAGTTTGTCCAAGCACATAGGAACACATCAGAGAAGTGGGTGATAAGAATTGAGCAAGAAGATAAGGCTGGGTTTAAAACTTTTTAAATGCCTACAGTGGGGAAGCCTAGAAGGTGTGGAGGGAAAGGAGGGATGCTACTCTAGATTTGCCATAGCTCAGATTTCTCTGACAAGGGAAGATTATTGTCTAGTACAAGGACCAGGTGTGCTGATGGTGAATGTGACAACATGTGTCATGGGTTGACACTCTGGAGGGATAGGTTGTCATCCAGAGGGACTTTGAGAGGTGGGCAAAACCTCATCAAGTTCAGCAAGGCCCAGTGCAAGATCCTGCACCTGGGTCAGGGAAATCCCAAGCACAAGTACAGGCTGGGTGGAGAATGGGTTGAGAGAAGCCCTGAGGAGGAGGACTTGGGGGTGTTGGTGGATGAGAAGCTTGACATGACCTGGTAATGTGCACCTGCAGCCCAGAGAGCCAAAGGTATCCTGAGCTGCATCAAAACCAGTGTGGGCAGCAGGTTGAGGGAGGGGGTTGTGTCCTTCTCCTCTGGTGAGATCCCACCTGGAGTGCTGCGTCCAGCTCTGGGGTCTCCAACATAAGAAGGAAAAAGCTCTTGTTGGAACAAGTGCAGAGAAGGCTACAAAGATGCTCAGAAGGCTGGAGAACCTCTACTATGGAGACAGGATGTGAAACCTGGAGTTATTCAGCCTGGAGAAGAGAAGGCTCCAAGGAGACTTTGGAGTCACTTTCAGGACCTAAAGGGGCTACAAGGGATCTGGACAGGGCTACTGATGGGGAGATGGTTTTAAACTGAAGGAGGGGAGATTTAGACTAGAGGTTAGGAGGGAATTCTTTACTCAGAGATTAGCAAGACACTGGATACTCAGGGAAGCTGTGGATACCCTGTCCCAGGAATGCCTCAAGACTTAAAGCCACTCTATGATTCTGTGGCACTTGGTTTATGGACTGAGGGGTTTTTTTCCCAATTTTGATTCCTCTTCTCTGTCTTCCCTCCCCTTCTCCTGTTTCCAACTTTTATGAGGAAGGAAAAGCTAATTTAATATGACATTCCTCAGTAAGAATTAATACTTACATCATGTTCTATAGAGCTTTGCAAGGTGGACTACAGGAGCATCACTAATTGTAAAGTAATAAATAAATACATAAAAATGTCAAATCATAAATATAAAATTAAACCCTCATGTGGCTACTATTAAGAATTGCCAAATTTGTAACACAAAAAGGAACAGTTAAAGATATTCTACTTTCTTCTGTAGGAAATTCAGTTATCTTCAAACAACATTAATTTTCATATATAATCTGGCATCAGTAGTATACAATGTTACAACAGAAAACTTTTAGAGAAACACCCTACAAAAGCCCAGGTGTTAACACAATATAGCAGAAATTAGATTTGGATTAGAAATGAGACATACCCAGTCTGGAGGGTGTCAGCATGATTTACTTCTTGATCTAAGATGGTTTATAGTTTCTGAAATGAAACATTTATCATTTTGATTTTTTGGGGTTTGTGGATTTTTTTGTTTGGTTTGGTTTTGGAGTTGGTGGTGGTGGTTTTGAATGTTTGTGAAATACTTCAAGAACTCAAGTACCACACAACCAAAGCACCACATTTGAACTGCCTGAAGTCAATCACAGATAGGAAATTTTATTTTTTTGTAATATAACTAGAATAAGTTCTATAGACCATTTTGTGTGTGTATATATATATAAACTTAGTTTATATAGTAGGTTATATGCGTAACATTTTTGGTTTATTTTTGTATATAGGAATGTATACGTGGTATTCTGTGATCTCCTAGCTCTGTCAGCATGCCAATTACAAGCTGTTCCCTTCTGTACTTGTACAAAATCTTCTTGTGTTACTCTCTCCATCTTGTTGTCTTTGAAATTGTACTCCAGACTTTCTATGCTACTTTTGCCAGCAGCACCCATTTCACTGTGTAAGAGACAAGGGTGTTCTGCAAATGAAGAACACCAGTTGTGGAATATGACACAGATAATGTTTTTTTTTTAGTTTTCTGTGGGGGTTTTTTGGTGGTGTTTTTGTCTGTTTGGTTTTGATTTTTGTTTGTTTGTTCTTATTTTCATCTCAACAATAAGGAGGAACACTTGCCCTAAGATAAGGGAAGACAGGGTTTCCTGTGATAGCAGGAACATTTGACTCTGTGTGGTTTAAAATCCCATTTCAAAGGTCATGTTTGTGCTTTAAATGAAACATGAGTCTGAATTTTATGCTCTGCCAGATAACAATGGTAGTGATGCAAGTGCTTCCTTTGGACTCTGCAGGTCAGGGCTAGTGATAGGTAATTTGGGGTTGTGGTGTGGGGGTGCCCAGAGTTTTGCAGGAGGGAAGGACAGTGATGCTCCCAGTCACCCATGTGAACACTAAAGGCCCCACAGGGGAAGAAATATGCTACTTATTGTCCATTTAATCTCTGTACTTCCAGATTCAACATTTCTTGAAGTGTGCCTGTACTGAGTATACTGATATGGAGAAAGGAAGTGCGACAAATTTAGTGGGGAAAAAGTTGGCTTTTTCTGTCCTCTCACTTTAATTTCTCCTCCATTTGCCCCACATGCTTCTAGTGACAGAGAAATGTGTTTAAGTTTCAGTTTTTGATATCAAATTGTCTAAAAGTACAGACTGTGACTGATACTTCTTCCTGTTTATTAGGTAGGTATCAATTCCCATGCAGTAACCCCAGATTTACTGCACTGTTGTTCCTGGCAATACAGCCATACCCCAGAGACATAGTTTCTTTCCTGTGAGCAAAGCTCAGCCTGAGGAGAAGTTGAGGGTGTCCCTGCCTTAAGCCAGTCTAACATCTGGCTACAGCATTTTCACTCTACCATGCCTGCTCTTGCACTCCTACCTGACCCCTGTACTCCCTCTGGGCCTTGTCTAAACTTTCGTTGAGCTAGAATAGCTCTGTGTCAGGAAGTGTGGAGGTTTTGTTTATCTTGGGTTTTGTTTTGTTGCTGGTTTTCTGTTTGTTTTTAATTAGGTTAGTCCAGTCTTGGGTCAGTGGGCTGAAACAATTCAAATTCAGGCTGGATGGATGTTGGAGCTGTCTTAGTACAAGTGGGGACATCAGCAGCTACAAGTTGAGTTCTCCCTAACTTCCAGGGAAGTGCTTGCTGTGATAATGGAGCTGTAGAAAGAGCAGCTCCAGCAGAGCTGCTTGAGGTTTAATCACTTGAGGTTTAAAACAGGGACAGCTGTTGGTGAGTGACCTCAAAGTGGGCTTCTGAGGGAAAATGGGAGAAGATGTCACTTACTTCACATTTACTCTGCATTCTTGTATTCTTGTCTCTCTGTCTGTCATGCTCAGCCAATAACTCTTGTAAGCAAAGTGTGCCTATTCTGCCTGCAGCTTTGGAAATATCAAAAAAAAGAGATTTTATCTTATTTATTTTAAGGCTAGCAAGATACAAACCAAGAAAGCCTTTGGAGCAATTCCGCCTCTTACTCTCCATGTTGGGAGGAAGAAAGAACTCACATTTCCAAACTTCTGAAGATAGACATGGGTGTATGTAACTTCAAAGATGACAATATCCTTTGCTGAGTCTGACAGCTCTTCTCAGTGGCTGTCTCTATGTGAAGCTGTTCACAAATTCGCCATTCACATTTTAGTCAAAGCCTTAAAACTTAAGAGCAACCACCATGAGAATGCAAGATCAGTGATAAAAATGACAGGCTGCACAGCTGAACAATGTGTAACATTTGTGTAACAGCAGCAGAAACTGGTTTATCAGGTTCACACAAGGCATGTATAGATAACGTTTTGAAACAGTACAAAATCTATTGGAACACTGGCTGGATTTCTCACAAAAGAAAAAAAGGTACTAGGACTAATAGTAGCAAAATAAAAGCTGCATAGGCTGTAACTGGTGTGAGGTAGTGAGAACTCAAAAGTTAGCTGCTTGTTTGTTGATGGGAATGCTTTTCTGTGAATCATACAATAGCACTGAAAATCTTCCCCAGCTGCTCTCAGCCATGAGGCCAAAACATGTCGAGGTGTGCTGGAGCACTGGCCTGATCCCCAACCCATATGCCAGGTCAGTGCAGGTAAAGCTGCAGACAGAGAGATGACTGAAGAACTGAAGTGGGTGAGGCTCTGTTTTGTTGGTCTGGCAGCTCTGCCAGGGAGATTGCAACCACGAAGCTCAGCTGCTATTCCCAGTCTAGGGAAACTGCTGGTTGCTGGAAGAATCACAGAAGGGCAAAACCTCTGTGCTGTATTGCAACTCTTCCTCTAGGGATCTGACCCTGCTGAGAAGTCAGAGGAAATAGTGATTAAAATTATCCATGGGGAAGGCTCGCAGTGAGGAAGAGCTGTGCTGCAGTCCCAGGCTCAGTTTGGTCATCCTGAACTCCACAAACTGCAGCGTTTTCCCTCTGGGTGCTACTTGCAGGAAAGGGGGCACTGTTTTGAGGTGCTGTCATAAGTCACTTGAAGATGTTAGTTACATGAGTTACTCTAGAAGACCATCAGGGCAGAAAGTATCTTTTTGTTGCCCCTTGCATTTCTCTGGGGTGCAAAAAATCCCTCTGATTTGCAGGAGATAATCTGAGGCACCTACCAATTTTGTTAACAGTTGCCTTGGGCTTAGACTGTGTTGCAGGCAAGTCTGCTGCTCCATATACATCTAATCCCAAAGTGAAAAAATATTTGCCCTTAAATTCTGATAGTATTGAATTATGGCCAGTTATGCGCTGTATTACAGAACTTTCATATTTTTCAAGTACAAATAAATGTGTAGCATGAGGAGTAAAGAGAGAGCAGGGGAATGATGCCTTAGTGTTAATGGCAAACCTGTGGTGTTTCCCTGCTCTGTTCCAGAGCAAGATGCAACTATAATTATTTCTGCTGTTTTCCTTCAAAGTATTGTTCCACAAATAGTTACAGCCCTTAAGAACTGAACCAGTTTTTAACATTATTAAAACAAACTAGAATTCCAGTATCCTGGGAGTTCAGAACATGAGCTGTGTTAAAGGGTGATATGAAACTCAAAAGACTTTTTTTGGAGACTAAACATTCATCTTTGTTCACTGGAATTAGAATTGCAGAACGGTTTGGGTTAGAAAGAAGCTTTAAAGAACACAGAATCATGGCCTGGTTTCTGTTGGAAAGGACCCTTGAAGACCATCTAGTCCTGCCATGGGCAGGGTCACCTTCTACTAGACCTAGTACTAGGTTACTCAGAGCGCAATCCAATTTGGTCTTGAACACTTCCAGGGATGGGGCATCCACAGCTTTTCTGGGCAGCTTGGTCCAGTGCCTCACTACCTTCATCATAAAAAAGTTTTTCTTTATGTCCAATCTAAATCTGCCCTCTTTGAGTTTAAAACCATTACTCTGTGCCCTCTCATTACAAGCCCTGGTAAAAGGTCTCTCCGTGTTTTTCATAAGCCCCCTTTTAACTATTGAAAGACCACAATAAGATCTTTTAGATATATGAATGCTGAGAATCAAACAACAGAAACAAATGTGATCACTCAGTGGGTTTGTCTTTCTCAGGACTGTGTGCATGCAGTCAAAATCTGTGAGGATTCTTAAATGCTGACTGAAACAAGGAGTCTTCTAGGGAGTGCATGTCAAAAGGACCTGCAAAATCCTTTCTGCCCAGGGATGGAGTTACTGGGAAGATTTTGAACAGAGCAGGCTGATTCTGAGACAGCAGACTGCCTTGCCTCAACAAACTTATGTTAGTTTTCTAACACCTTTATCCCATGGATCTTCTGCAAAGGATCCTGAACCAAGCCAAAGATCAGGATGATTTCAGTCAGAGTACTTGAAAAGACACTAAATGAACCAGGGTTTGACATATTCTGAAGTGCAATTTTTGACTTGTGCATAGGGATTATCACCCCCAGCTGTGATGTAAAGTTTATTTATTTTGAACTTTCTAGAGGTCTAAGGGGAATATTCAACTAAAGCAGGAAAGGAAAAGCAGCAGTCACAGGAGGAAAAAAAAGAGAAAGAAAAACTCCTTGAAAAAATACACATTGGGAGAGGTTATAGTTTAAGACCAAAGCAAGGGGAACTGACCTTAATATGTTGTGACTACACAGTCACTTATTTCCTGTTTATTTCTGTTTGCTTTGTTTTGCAACATGCTCCAAACCTTTAACATTTTCTAATTTAAATGAAGAGTTATGGTTTGTTTTGTCAGATAACTTCACACACAGCAGATGTTTCGTATTCAGAAAATCCTTTTTGTTTCAGTAAGGAAATCATTTGTCAAACTACTGCAGAGACAAAACAAAGATATCTTGTTTTTCCAAATCATGCACGTGAACAAAATGACTGCACTGCTTAGAGATGGTTTTATATTTTTTAACTGAGTTACAGATTTTTTTTTAAAAAATTGTTTTAAAGTTAACTATTACAGACTATGGAGTTGAAAAAGTTTGACTGTTGGCATCTCTTTCTCCCTTGTGTGTTTTAAAGACTAATCTTGGCTGCAGGCTTTCCCTCAGAAGTGGCACATGAGCTGTGCTTCTCCTGCCCTGAGCATGTACTTTGTGTCCTAGGTCATCAAGATCTTGTTCTGCACCACTGGGAGGGTAAGAGGATGAGATGGTGCACAGCTTTTTCAGATCCCGATAGGAAAATCCCAAGAACAAGTGGCATAATAACATAGATATTTTAATACAGTAGAATAAAAACAGGAATACAGATAGCCAGTAAATCCTGCATCCCTTCAGGTGCTGGGAATGTGGCTTGCAAACAGCATGGGAGAGACTCCAGATGGGTTTTGCCATGGCCTGCTATGCAGATCCTGTCCATGACAAGGCTCTGCCTTCCATGGCGCCTTTCAGTCTGTGTAATAAACAAAACCAGGTATTTTCTCCTGACAGCCTGGATTGTTACCTCTGTCAGAACACCCACTAGTGCACACCACAGGCTGGCACTGAAAACTCTGTTCATGGTTTCTAACTTCTCAAATATAATGTCTTCTCTGTGGATCCCAATGCAGATCCCAAAGACCCTTGCCAGTTCATCATTATAGTACAAATCCAGTGTGTGGATTCAGAAAGTAGGAAAATATGAACACACTGCCTAGCCAAGTAAACCTTGATTTTTCTAAGGGTATTGAGCAGAAGAAATCAAGCATGTTAAAAAATAAAAACCAAATTTGTCACCAGCTGAGAAGATAGCAGGGAGAGTGCCTTGCACAGAATACCACTGAGCTCCTGCTTAACTTTATGCCCTGGGTGACATTGTCACCTTTATTTTCCCAGTCACAGATAGGTTACAACCTCAGCTTACAGACAGTAGCTATGTTTAAAAATAGCACCATGGCTTTGCACTGGGAACAGTTTTGCTTATAAGCTCAGGAAGCAGTGAAGCCTTGTGATTCATGACTGTCCTGACTTCATTATCTGCCTATTTGTAAACATGACTCAATAGCTCTAATATCATACTTTATTCACTCTGCATCTTATTTCAGGGTTTCATCCTCCAGCCCTTAACTGTATTGTAATCCTTGGTTCAGTAGGATTGTTGGCACAGTGGAAGATTATTCATGTGAATAAATTACTAGCTGGAAAGCATGTGTTCAAGTCCCCTACAAGTACTCCACTCAGCTGTGCCCAACTCAAGAAGCAATTAGCTATTTGCTAATGGCCTGATCCAGCATCTGTATCCAGCCATGAGCACATGTTGACTTCAGTATGTTTTACTTTAGGCTTTAACACTGTGGTCTCTCATCCTCTGATACCTCGTAGTAACCCCACATTGAATGTCTCTTTAATGGAGGACAAGGGTTGGGAACATCATAGATATGGTACCCACAGCTGTCATGGGAGAAAGGAACCAGTCCTCTTCCCAGGTCAGCAAGACCTTCAAGGCCAATGTAATTGCATATGTTCTTCAAATTTAGCATGTTCCTAGTGTTTTGTTGAATCCAGACCTTCATTCCTAAGTGGTAGCAGTTTTCAGGGGTGTCACACTTATTACCTCCTGGCCCATGTAATGACACGTGGGACATAAAAACATGGAGCTATTTGTCTGCTTTCCAGTGTTATTTCTGGAGGAGTGCTGGGGCAGGTCCTGCATCTCTTCTCCAGAGGAGTCCTGCCATGGGTGACTAACTTGACTAACTTACCTGGCAGAAAGCCTGGCCTCATAAAGGATCCTTTCCCCAGGCAGCAATTTAAGGAGCGAGGTTGCAGCTTTTCCATCAGCAGTTTCAAATAGTTTGATCAATACTGCAGAAGGCTGGTGTCACATAATGCCAGGGGGAAGTGCAGGAGTGTCAGGTGAATATATTCCTTTGATGCTGGAGTTTGCAAAACCATTGCATGCCGAGGGTTACAGCGCCTTCCCATCACCAGCTTCAGACAAAGCCTCCCAACTGTATCAGACTTGCTCGGCAGCAACCAAGTGTGACCTGCTACAATGGCAAAATACAAATCCTTGCATTGAGCCCCACACTGATAATCACATCAGTAAATCCCACACACTGGCGGCAAAGCCTTCATCTTTGTCACCTCTGCATCATGCTACCCATTTCTTTCTCCTCTTCCCCACAGGGTATCTGTTTTTGTCTGTGCTGTGCTACACATCTCACTGGGAGCCAACCCCACCCAAGTGGAGAGCAGCTTGACCAAGGAAGACGTGGAAAAAGAGAGGGGAAGCTAAGGTAATGAGGCTGAACTGTGCCAGATTATTTGGCATATTGAGCTCTCTTCAAAGTTTTTACAGGTTAAAGCAGCCATTTTCTGGGCAATGGCTTTACAATGTCCTGAGCCATGAGTTCTGAGTGGCCCTGCTTGAGCAGGGACTTGGCCCAGATGACCTCCAGAGGTCTGTTCTCACCTCTATCCCTCTCTGATTGTGTGATCTCAGTAGACTGCTACAGATTTCCTTTTGTAGAAAAAAACTTCCAGCTGGTTCGTTAAGTCAGAGAAGCAGGTTTTTTCCCATCTGTGCTCACAATACCATCAGGGAATGTGTTTAGGAAGTAAGAACATGGAGGAAACATGGAGTGGATCTCTGCCTCTCCAGCTCCAATCTTTTATGCAGTGACTTGGTGGTATGGGTTCTGAGGAGACAGTGGAATTAATTCAAGATTAATATCTTCTGGCAAAGATAGAGAAATTAATTTCTGATTGAGGCTCAGACACCACAAGGATTGGCTACATCTGGAAAAGCAGGTAGAATTAAATGGCCATGTCTTTTCCAGGACACAAAAGGGATGCAAGAAATGGCTGTGTGTAGCAGCATAACACTAACATAAGCCATGTTACTAATGATTAATCTAGAAAATAGAAACAATACATTCCTTTGGAGATCTTTGGGTGCTTCATATGTCAATGTGCAAAGAGATAAATATGACCTGCCTTACAAACAGTAAAGTACCGCTTTTACTGCAAGAGGAAGTCATTATCATTGTTTACATCACACATTGCCTTGCAACTATTGTGTTAAGAGAGCAAGTCCTAGTCCTAATCAGTGTTTTATAGCTGTGTTTTTTTCCTTCTAAAATGTCTAATCGTTGTGTGTCCTATTTCTCCTGATGTGATCATGTCTTGCACAAAGGCAATAAGCTTTAGATAGATAAGATCTATCTGAAAGTTTAGAATCAGGTGAAGAGTTCATGAGAGCTGAGAGTTTGGAAGGAGCCACCTTTGTCTTCAATCATGGTCGTATTGCAAAGAACAGACATGATTTTATGATTCTCCCAGACAAAATACCACATCACATTTTGCACTTCTAACAACAGTATCTTGGATAAGGACAGCAAAGGAAGCATGGGATATGAAGGCTGACTTGAGAATAGTGTCCTGGCCACTGTGCTCTGTGGGCTTAGGAGAAGCAACCAGGCTATGAGTTGTAGGCAGTGATGTCTCCCACGATGTGACAGACAGACTGGTGGGTGTCTCCATTGTTTCACAGAGACTTACAGACAGCCTCTGTGAAGTCTTAGCACTACCTAATGGCCCAGGTGGGTTTAACTCCCAGTGCTGAGCACTATTTCACCCCAAGGTGGTCTCTGCTCTGCAACAATGCCATGGATTTTCCTAAGGGACTGTTCTTTTAAAATATGGTTTAGAAATACAGGCTTCTTTCCACTGAAGGAGATTTTATTTTTACAACCTGTCAAAAAAACTGCCAGCAATTTTCTGTACAGAGGAGGAAGAATGAATATTAGCATTAGGACTTCAGTTACCAATGGAAAAGGCTTAGCAAAGGCAAAAATGTAGGATTTGATTGCAAGTTTGTGGCAGTCAGTCCCAGAAGTGCTGCACAAAGGCATTTTCCTTTGGATACTGAGAGTAACAGGTACACATGAAGAACTGAGAAAATGATGCTTGGTTTTAGGACTCAGGTGTATTGTCAGCACAAAATGCACAGCTTCAGCTGCCGGGGTTTTCCGGTGCAACACTGGCAAGTTCCTTCACTTGCAGGGAAACTGTTCTGATGGCCAGCTAGGGGACAACCTCTGTCTTTTTAATCCCTAGTTCAGCCTATCTGCTTACCATGGTCTTTGTAATTTTACTACCCTGGCAATTATCTTGTTTGATCTCTTCAGTTCTTCCTCATACATCCAAAGCAAGATATAGCATTTTCACAGTCAGAATATGTCATACTTTATTGGCACACTTTGAAAGAACTAGTGAGCATCAGCACTTTTTTTGCCAGTTTTGGCACAGATCTATCCCAAAACAGGAATCAGATTCTTGCCTAAGTTTTGCTGCATAGAGATTGCTAGCTCCACACTGGCAAGGTCTGATGGGTGTTAACCTCCTTGTAAGTGATAGGCATCTGGAGCACACCAATGGAGGAATCTGCAGTGGGTGGCCAGTAATCCTCAAGACAAACCGTGCCTTGGTTTCTGGAAGCTGCTCCATGAATGCAAAGCCCAGCTCATTGCCAGCATGGACTCAAACTTTTCTAAGGTCACCTATGTCCTGTGAGGTGCTCAGGGAGCCAGTTTCCAACAAGAAAGCTGGAAGAAACTAGTCTCTATTTTAAGGAGATTATCTGCAACAAATATTTGTCAAGCTGAACTACAGAACAGGGTGAAGCCAAGGCACATGTTCCTGTGACCCACTTACCTTCCAGAAACCCAAGCAAGATAGAGAGGATTCTGGCTTCTAGCTGCAAGAGAACAGCTAAGCATTAACACATAGTAACCTAATTAATTTATTCCCCCAAAGGATAATTAGTCGCAGTTGGTTTTTCTCTTTTGCTGCGAAGTAGCAGCCTAAGATTGGTGATGGTTTTAATTAACTAGCCAATGGGAGGCTGGATGGGCCGAGGAGAAATTTCACACAAACGTTAATTATTGCTCTGACCTAGTTTAAAGTGTTGCCTGAGTGGAAATTAGGAGGAAGTTGATATCAACCAGTTATGGGTCTTTTAACACCCACATTACCGGTCATATAATGAGTCTTCCCACGTGATCCACAGTGCTTAAATTAGCAACCTGGAAGAATTTAGTGAACACACAAGAAATAAGTCATTTCCAACTTTTGCATTTATTTATTTTCCCATTACTTAAACACTTCAGGATCTTATTTAATGTTTGTGTTTCTTTGGGAAATAACAGATGATTTAACTTACTGATCATCTGTAAATTCGTGATATAAAAGTAGATTTTTTCCTTATCTCTGAAAACCGGGGCTCTCTGTGATTCTTGCCTTGGTCCCACAGCAATTTATAACCACCAAATCACTTTTGCAAGCTGATGCCAATGAATGCAGGACATTGATCATTGCTTTATTATTCTTCCTGGGCTGTGTTTTGCTTTGCTTTGCCTTGTCTTGAGAAGTTACCATCTGAATGGGCAGAGTAACACATTGTGGAAGAAATGAGGTTTTAGTTCCCTCGAATTTCACAAGCAGGAATCTGAGGCACAAGGACATGACAATAATTTACCAAGGTCACAGTAGTGGAGACAAACCATCCCAATCCTTTGCCGACTCCTCAGCATTACATAGTCTTCCTCTCAGCTGGCAAAGTGCAGTTAGGATTATTGCAGTGAGAAGGTCACAGAAAGATATAATTTTAAAATTCAGGTGAACTACAGTCTTGTGAGAATCTCTCCCTTTTCATAAACAACTTCATCAAGGTAGTTAGGAGTCAGATCCTGTACCCAAATGTTGTGAAATGTTGACTCACAAATCAAGCAGCTCTTTTTCAATCACTGAAGCAAACTATTATCTGGCAGCGGAGCATCACTTCCTTGTTTAGGTATCCATAGATAAGGGGTGGCTTAAACACTCTGCTGGTGGAGCCTCACAGCCTTTTCTAGGTCACTTCACAGAAAAACCATAAAATTCCTCCTCTGCAAATCACGGCTCAATCCTAGGTGGGGAATATGTTTAAACCTCTCTGAATTCCATTAAAACCTCCTTTGGTCAAGGAGACAGCAAATGCCTATTCTCTCATTTTTTTTCTGCAGGAACATGTAAATAAGACATTCAGAGAACCACAGGGCTGGATAATGAGTTGTGGCCTTGTCTTTAGCACCTGATTTGGGTTGTGGAGAGAAGGGAGACTCAGGTACAGCTATCTTAAGGAGTTGATCAGTGTTTATATATAGCATTGGATGTGGGGGAGGCTTTAGATTCTTGCTGCTGGGATTTTTTCCTAAATAAGGGGCGAATGACTTTCAAAGAAGAGCCTAAAGGACTTAGGTGCTGAGTCCTGGGTTGTAGGGAAGGTAGGCCTCCCACCTTCTGTTACCTATTTTTTCTTATTTTAAGTATTGCTGCTGTTCCCTTTCCCCTTCTGTATTGAATATTCCACCATTTTATCTAGTTCTCCCATATTTTTTCCCTGAATTGAGATGCTCCTACTGCCTTCTTCTGGCCCCCTTCACCCTTCTGCTGTGGGGGTGACTGAAGAACAAAGGTGTACTGAGTAGCCTTGGTGCAAGCAGCTTCCTGCCTGTGCTCTGGTATACTGCAAGACCCCTGTCTTGCATCTCTTGGAGCATGTTTGATTTCCATCAGCTAGTTCTCCCTGGGCTCTGGTTGCACAGGAGAAAAGGGCATGGCCTTTTGTAGGGCCCAGCTGATCTCTTCTCACTGTGGCTGTGCACACCAAGAAGGAGTGGAAGTCCTGGGGATCAGCATGCCCCAGCCATGCCTGTACAGCAGTACTAGTTGTTCTGATAGCTGTTAGTTGCCCTCAAGGAGTTGATATATCTACATGAAGGAAACCAAGATGTGGTCTTGTTGGGTACCTTCACTTTGTGAGGAAGATTTTGCTGTGGCAACATCCTCAAAACAAGACACCTCTCACCTGCCAGGGAGGAGAGCGGGCAGCTGAGACCTCTTCTTCATGGAGCTGCTGATGTCCTACCTTGCACATCCCATCTCTCCTCTTGGTTCCTGACTGCACACCTTACATACTTACACACTTCTACCCTCTTGAGAAGGGCATCCCATGAGCTCTGTCACTAAAACCAGTGAATGATGGTGATCATGCCCATATGGGCACTTCCTGAACACTGACCTTTGCTCTAGGATGATAGCAGTCTCCTTTGCACCAGATTTCTCTGAACATGGATGAGTTAACCTTATCCTGGAAAAAAACATCCTTCAGTGATGCTTCTTGTCTGTATTACAGGTTTTGGTTTTTTTATTTACATGATGATGCTTGATGAACCTCTGAGCTCAGAGAAATACTATCTCACATCCCTCCTCTCCATGAAGGATGCAGAGAAACTGAAAGAGCAGCTGCTACGAGATTCCTGGCAGAGAACCTTGCCCTTGGCACCCTGACTCAAGGCACGTGATTGTGTAACACACCCACTTGCATGGATGCTACGTGGCTTGTTTGCAAATACAGGAACTTCAGCTGAAAGGTGCCAAGTGCTCTCAGTTATCCAACAGGATATTGCTGGTGACCTTCTTTGTGAAAAATGTCCCATTGTTAGTGCCAGCAGCAAAGTACTGGCATGACCCGGAGGCAAAAGGGCAGTGTAATAGTATCCACCAGCCTCTTGAAGGGCAGTTGAAAAGATGACAGAGCCAAACTCTTCTTGGTGGTGGCAAATGGTGTGACCAGAAGCAAAGGTCACTGATTGTGGCGTGGGAGGTCTAAGTTGGATGCTTTGGAAAAAACTTCATCATGACGAAGATGTGCAGCCCTGGGGCAGATCACCAAAGGGGTTGGGGAACCTGCATCCTTGCAAAAGCCACAGCAGACCTGATTCAACATTGGCAATCATCCTCTTCTTAGCAGGAAGTTGGAATAGAGAGAGACTTCCAAAGGTCACTTCTGACAAAACATTCATAGGATGACAATCTCGCCTGTTCTCATTTGCTGTGGGAAGACCTAGGGCAGAGCCTGTGGATTTGTAACCACAAGTCTGAGTCTGTCGTGGGAAGAAGGAAGAATCCAAATGGCAACAGATTACCAGCTGGCTCCCAGGCAGCTCACATGCTGTTCCACCAACAAGCAACCCCTCTGGCCTTTCTCTAGACACAGGGCAGGGGCAAGGACAGTTCTGTGGTTTGAACATACTCCTTGCAGCATGGCAGGCAGTAAAGCTACAAGCAGACAGATCAGGTATTTGCATGTCATGGGGGACGGGGAGGACAGAGCTAAAGAGCACCATGGCCAGTGAGCCTGACTTTCTGTGCTAGTTAAAAACCAATGTAAAAGTCCAAGTGTTGGTTAAAACCCATTATATGCTCCCTGTCCATATCTTACCCAAGTCTGTCCAGCATGTGTGCCTGCTTAAAGTTTGTGCTGACATGTAACAGTAACTTCCGTATCTGCTCAAGGCTAATGACTGGAATAATTGAGAAGCTGTATTTACCTCCAGAAAAGGAATACCATCCCTGGATGTACGTAGCACATAATTTAGAGACTATTCTGGGCATCATTTTGTCCAAAAATTATATTTAAATGCACCTTTAAAAATACCTAATACATCACTATGACTGCTAGTCTCCTTGGCATTCAGTATAATGAATCAGTGGTCAGTTATTTCTTGGCAGGGAAGTAAAGACTGTCTTGGGTCATATTTGAAATAAGACAGCATGTGCAACCTAAAAGCTAAATGAGCAAGAGATCATGTAAACAACATCTCATTTAACTCTTTTTTTGGGGAGGGGAAGGGGCAGGGAAGATGTAATTTAATTTAAAGCATGCTAGGCCTTTGAGGAAGAAATTGGAGCACTGCAGAAGCAGCATATGTTACAAAGGAGGCAGTTGTTTGCTAGCCTTTGGTTTGGGAAGATTGAACCTTATCTGTAATTTTAAAGGCTTGCATAACACACAAAGAAAGTATTTTCAAGGGGAAAATTCAGATGAATCGTGCATCTTGGGAACTGGATGGGTAACTGTTATTAGTGCTAATGTAAAAATCCACTGCACTCAGCATGATTCAGGGGCACCTAAATGTACCATTAGCACTAAAAAGTCTCAAATTAATGAATTAATGTCTGTGCTTGTCCTGAGTGAGGTAATATTTTTCCTGCTAAGAGATAGTTCTAGACAAAAGGAGCAAGGAGCAATCTCTGCATGGTGAATTTTTGTCTCTCTGATTGTACCTGAGGTAGGAAGGGTAAATTTGGGTTGCTATTGGTATCAATTGACAGCCTTCACTGCAGGAAGTTTGCTGGCTGTTTGCTGGAGTTGACTGACTATGGAAATCCATCCTTTCCTCACTTCTTGGCACAATCCAGCTGCCTCTACAGCTTCTGGAGCCAACAGCACTGCCAGTCAGCGGAGCAGGTTGCCCTGTTTTGGCCCTCTTTGTGCTGTTTCATCTCTGGCCATTTTGGAGCAGAAGGGGCAGATTTGGCAGTGCTCTGTTCCCTGCTCTACCTGTGACAGTTCAGTTTTGGATGTCAGATCTAGGCTGGCATTTTTAGCTGTCTCACAGGCCCTCTCTTCTCTTCTCAGGACAGGATTTCTAAAGGGAACATTTTTCCCATCAACTCTCAGGGAGTTCCCAGCAGGGATATTCCACAGATATTTTGCATTTTTGTACTGCTTCGTGTCTGGTTTAGCTGCCTTTCAGTTCCCAGTAGTTCCTTGGGTTTGTGATTACAGTCTCATTTAACATCCCTTGCTATGGAAACTTGTAGTGGTGCCAGGGGACTGCTAAGCAAATGCCAATGCAGATTTCAGAGTGGGAGGGAAGCACCATGAGACATGATGTTTATGAGGGAAGTAAACCCAAAGGAGGAGCAAATGGAGGAAGGCAGGATCTATTGTCGAGGGAGGATCTATTACCAGAACATCTATAACATCTATTGCCAGAGTAATGGTCTTGCAAGAATCATGTAGCTGTTTTAATTTCAGCAATACGCAACATGCTGTGTTCTAAAACGACAAGATTTCTTTCTGATCTATGGGAAGTTGCTGTTATTTAGTAACTCCAGGTTCTCCTGATGGTGAGAGAGCAGCTGTTCTTAAGATTCAGTGACAGATCCCACTAAAATGTTACATATACCGTTGTTCTAATTTAAAAGGTCTGATTTAAAAGGTCAAATGGAGGTAAAAATATCTCCTTGGTACTTCTAGGCTACAGGCATGCATGGTTTGGCTGTGACAGTTTTGCCGTAGTAGGCACAACCTCTTAATGCAGTAGGGTGAGAGACTCACTTGCTCTCTAAACAACATTGTGACACTGGACAGAAAGTCACAGACTTCCATGTGGCCAAAGCAGGAACTGGTCGACCTCTCTCAGCTTCAAGTGACGGGAGCTGCTGTGTGTCTATCAAAACTCCAGCTGGAGAAGCAAACAAATACTTCCCACCATATGATAAATGAAGAAAGAAAGTTGCAGGAGCTCTAGTAAGAAAAAAACACAGTACAAAAGTAAAAATGGATACTGTATAGAAACCATTCCAGTCCTTGCTTTTTACATTAAAAATATGAAACCCCTATGCTCTTTACATACAAGCTTCAGCAGTGGTTTGGAGGACTAAGTGCAGTTACTGCTTAGTTCCTCACTGGTCTTCAGAAATACATTAAAAATCTCTTGTCTTGCTTGTCAGTACTGATGCTGCTATTTGGAATGTACTCTTGACTTGAATCTTGCAGAGTTGTAGGAAAAATTGCTAAAGGCATCTGCCCTATAATGCTGGGTACTGACTAACTTGTGTCAGAAGAATAGGACCAGCTGGAGCTTTTGGGGTATAATCAAGCCTTTTTAGTTTTCTCTTTGGTGTAGCTGGGGAATAGTTTTGGGTTTTTTTACAGAGATTCATTGTTGATGCCAAGATCATGCATCAGAAGCCCTACTTGTGTATTCTTTCCTAGAGAAGATTAGCAAAAAGTTGATAAACTTACCTTTGTCAGGTTGAATACATATATGACTTCTATAGAGAAGTTCATCTGCTCCAATAGCCACTTGAAAAGAGGCAAACTTTTCTCCAAATTGTCTGCATTCCAGAAATTCAGTATTTCTTCTCAGTTCAGTCATCATGTGATTTGGAAACATTTGACTTTGATCTTCTGGCTTTGGGTGTGAAAGACTTGCTCTGCAAAGCCTCAGTGACTGTCGGCGTGGTTTGGTCTCTGTGTAACTTCCAGACAGAGCTGTGGTGCAGAACAGGCAGAAGGCTGCTTGCTGTCTTCTCCACACAGAAAGGATATGTGAGTGAATCTGAGCACTTGGGGTCCAGCACAGTTCACAGAATCACAGAATATTCTGAGTTGGAAGGGACTTGCCAGTGCATGGTCCATAGGGGGAACAAACCCACAACCTTGGTGTTATTAGCACCATGGCTCTAACCAACTGAGCTAATCTCAGGATTGTCTCCATTAGGAGGAAAAATTGGTGGTAACAGCCTAATAGGCTTTTGTGGGCTTATAACAAGCTAAGAGAGTACTACATGAACACACAGGGATTTCCTTTGCTCAGGTAGCTGAGTAGCAGACAGGCATGTCCTCCTTCCCGGCTTTTTCTGATGCCTCCAAACACGAACACCCCAGACCTTCTGCGCATTTTTGGAGAGGGGTCATGACCTGACAGGTCCTGGACCTGCCATCCCTTGGTTTGAAGGCCTGATCCAAGCAGAGAGACACAGCCAGCTCAGGCTTCTCAGGTTTCAGGCTGTGCTCAGGGCTCTGATGTTTTTTTCCTCCAAGGCTAGGGTAGAAAATGAAAAAAAAAAAAAGAAGTGGTAACAGGTTAACAGACATTCAGCCTGTTGCTGTCTTGGGATCAGGGACTTGGTGATAAAAACCTTCAGCAAAACACAAGCCTCTGCTACAGGGCATTTGAGATGCCCTCCTGGGTGAAAAAAGGGTGACAAACTTCTTCATTCCCAATCAGGTGATCCCTCACTGAAACCACAATGGTATCCATGTCTAGGCACACTTCTCTTTCCTTTTCGGTACAAAGAAAGGGGTACAGAAATCCCTCAGGCTGAGGAGCCGAGCACTATATTTAGCCATGCTTCGTCTGAGTCTTTGCTGCATGAGCTTGACCAGATTGCAGAAGAGCTGCCCTTGCAGAGGCAAGGCTGTGTGGAGCTGGGGAGCTCCTTGCAAGTCTTGTAGGGCCATCCACCTGAGCTGGAGGTGATGAGAAACTGGCAGCGATGACAGGAGGCAAAGTCAGTGCAAGTGGCTTGGGTGATGCTGAGAAGAGGTGACTGGCACTGGGAGCTGGTGATGCTGGTCCAGCAAGTCACTGCAGTTGGTAGATGTCCATCAGCAAACTCAGATTTCTTTCTAAGGGAATACAGGGGTATCTCTGCTCCCCCTCCCCTGTTTTTTGGGGAAAAGTTGAAAGTTTGAAGTTACAATTGAAAATACAGGAGGAATATCTGCCAGCATAACATAGCCCTGAAATACATTGCCAAATTCTATTTATTTCCCCCTGGTTTTAAAAGTGCTGAAAGGCCAAAACTTGCAGATTGCATCACCCTTGGAAAAGAAGTCTCCACCCTGGGAATCTACTCTATTCTCAGAGTAATGTGAATCAGTGACTGAGTCACTGCAGCTTTGAATTCTCTTTTTTCTACTTTTTAATAACCTGGGTTTTTAAATTAGAGGTCTCTGTTCCCATGCCTACCAAGGCCAAGTTCTGTGATCCAGTCAGTAGACAGATAAGCAGTGCAATGTAACTGCAAAAAAACCAGTGTTCAGTACTGAGAAATGTGAGCATCAAAAACTTCTAAGTAAGTAGGCAGCAAGCAATCTTTTAAAAATAGCTAATCTAAAAATAAAAGATTAGGGAGGGAGCTCTCCAGAAAAGTGGTTAAGGAGCTTACATCTGGAGACTAAGAACAGTGCTCTGTCTGCAAAGTATATTTGCCTTGAGGCAATAAATAAGCCTTAGGGCAGGGCCTCTTCTGTATCTGCTCACACACAGAGCCTAGGGCAGTCTCAGTCTGATGCTCTTACCCAGGGAATTCAAGGTCATCTTCAGCTGACTTAGGAACATAGTGTATGAAATCGTGCTCCAGTAGGTCAGAGGTCTTATGGGGTTCTCCTGCCTCAGCCCAAATCCAAGGCTTTTGTATTCCTTCTCCTGAGCTGTGTGAGCACTGGGAATGGAAAAGCAGGCTGAGCAGCAGTCGGTATGTGCCAGCCCTGGAAGCTGCATGTCTCTTCCTACTCATAAACTTACTACAGGATGGACTCTATACTAGTGGGAGGTCATGGATGAATGCACCCAGAAGGACACCAGAGACACTAGCCTAAAGACGGCAACAAGGCTCCAATCTATTTAAACAAAACACTGTTGGCTTAAGTCTTTCAGTAGTGGTGGGGGCTTTTGGAGCTGTGAGGATTGAAGTGGGAGGCAAGAATGATAGTTTGGTGTTTCTTCTGAGCGGCTCATGTAGATTTATGACACAATAGTATGTTCTTGGTGTTGGTGACACTGGATCAGGGCAGTTCATGTAAATACCTGCCAGAAATCTGATGACTGACACAGACTGAGGGGAAGATCAGTTAATGCATTAATATATCACTCTGCCAGGTTTAGCTGGGCTTCCCTCTTGATCTCCAGACTGGGGGACAATTTCCATTGCGCTTCTGCTCTGCTGACAGCTCAGAAAAGGAAGGCTCAAACCCACTCTCTCACTGCTGAATAGCCCAAAGCAAAAAGGTAGCAGTGAAGACAAACCCTTCCTTTTGTTCTGGTATAACTGCTAGGCCTCCCAGGGAAACCAGCAGGACTTTGTCAGCATTTCACAGCTCAGGAAAAAGCCCTGCCTTGCCCAGCTGCACTATTGGAGAATACCTGGAAACCATATGAGCATTTTCTTGCCATTTTCCATCAGCTGCATGTCTCTGCAGAGAGTCACAGTTCAACAGTATCCCTCTTATATAGGAGCACTGAGACATGCCTGGCTTTTGGTGGTCTTTAGTCTTTAGCTGTGACTCAGACAGAATGCAGGGATTCAAAGTAGACATTTCTTCAATGAACCTTACAGAGGGCCAGACTTCATCTAGAAACTATGGGAAAATGGGTAACTACTCCAAAAAAAACCCCAAGAGCCCCAGTGTACCTCACCATAATGTATGGGAATAAGACTGCCCTCTCAAGTGGAGAAGCACCAAACAGGATCAGAATGAAGCTTTCATTTTAAGTTATAAAGATGCTTTCCTAGAATTGGTATGCAAAATTAATACCAAAGCCATTGTCAAGTCTATGCCTCATGAGTGAGAACTCAATTAATGTAAAATGATATGCCCACAGCTGCAAAAACTAGTTAGAAGCTCCCTGAGGCAATACAGTGGAGAGAATATCTCAGCTCTTAGGCACTGGAGAATGGAGAAGCACTCTTAAGCACTTCTAATGGAGAAAAGTGCATAATTACTGCAATTGACACTTCTTGTTGGACCTCTGTACTGTATCAGTAGAAGATTCAGATGAGAAGCCAGACTGTTTCCTTTTCTCCTGTGACTTATTTACTTCAAGTGAGACTGGAAGCATCTTTTGGAAATTCCCTAAAGGTCCAACAGCATGAGAACATGACATATCCTTGGTGGATATTTTTGTGTGTATAGATGTATGTAGGCCCAGCTGTAACAATTTCCATCCAGATCCCAGGAGTATGTGAACTGGAAACTCAGACAAATCCCTGCCAGAATTGAAGGAATCTGGTTGCTGGCTGGTGTGTATGGTGACTAAGAAGCTAAAGAGATTGCTGACCACTGACTTCATAGTGCAGAAATAAGAATGAAAGGGGACAAACAGCAGAGGATAAACCAGTGGTTAAAGGGTTATTTTGCCCCAAAGAGAGACTGAAACATGAGCCTGCATAAGACCTGTCCTCTTAGTCCAGATGTCTCTGCTGTGTGTGCTTCCTTCATCACCACTGCCAAGCGCAGGATTGCCATGGGGCAGCAGCTGCATCAGAGCACAGCCAGAGCCATCAGGATGGGCAAAATCACTGGGCAGCAGGAATGCAAGGTGTGGGTGTGGAGACTTACCCCGAAATGCAGTGCAAGAGGAGAAGCCTGGCAGCAGGAAATACGATGCAAGTTAAGACCAGACCAAAGCTGTGCTTCAGTGCAGGATGAGAGCTCAGTTACAGTGTGCTTCACGTGTACCCTTGAATCACATAATGCCTGTTTTATTTTTAGGGAATTGTGATGCAGAAGGGCTCTTTGTAGGGAGGAAATGAGGCCCCCCAGAGCCCTACGTCTGCATCCACTGTGCTAAAAGCTTAGGCAGGACAAGAATAATAGTGTTAGTGTCCTAAAAAGCTTTCATTCAAGCAGCAGCAGATGCAAAGTAGGTAGCCCAAAAAAAAATTGAGGTAACATCAATCAGAGCGCTAGAAGGAAGGCTGCTGCACACATTCCAGCTGAGGCTCTCAAAGAAGAGAGAAGGGATTTGGTACAGGATTGTAAGAAAAAAAATTGGCTCCTGTTTGTCGTGGAATATCCCCAACATTCACATTGTGAAGCCTTTGCCACAGAAACCTACTTTTTGAAGGGGGAGCGAGTTTCTCCTGAAATGACAAAATTCCAAGATATAGTATTAATACATGAACTGGCTGCCATGACTTCATATTTAGTTTAGAAGTGACACCTTAAAAAGTCAGATACTGCTGACAGGCCACAGCAAGAGATTCATTAAAAGAAAGAAGCAGTCAATTTATTGGCATGTGGTACAGCAGAAAATAAAATTCCATCTTCAAAACTTCCTGTACGTCAGCATGTTGACTGCAGCAAGCAAAAGGTTTAAACTCCTAGTTACTGAAGGGGGAACTAAAAAGCATTACTTGTCTTATGGCCAGGGAAGAGAAGGCCAAAAATGTTTCCAGATGCTTGGCTGACACACTTTTTGTAATGCAGATGACCATTTGCTGCTCAAAGACTTCACCTGTCTTGAGAAGCACAATTACCAGAACACAGTTCCTGGGTTGGAGCAACTTGGTAGGTGCCTACTTGACTATGCATGCGAAAGACAAGTAGACCTTAGTTGACCTTAGTATTAACCAGGAACCTGAATCAGCAGTAAGTTCTCTGTGATAGCTCAGTGCAAACTCTGCAAGGCATTAGCCCTGCAGTTATTGCTGTTTGGAGACAGTAATGACAAGGAGGGGTATTTCAGTGCAACTGACCCTTTAGAGGGAGGTTTGCTGGTTTGAATGTGATTGCCTTTGATGTGGCAGAACATGAAACACACTGTGTTTTCTGATGTGGTCCTGAAAACTTACCTTTGACAAATTTGGAGAGCCCATAATACTATTCATCTGATCAGCTAACACAGTTCAATGAGTTTTAAGGTAACCAACCCTGGTTTGGTTTGGTTTGGTTTGGTTTGGTTTGGTTTGGTTTGGTTTGGTTTGGTTTGGTTTTTTGGGGTGTACACAGGTATGGTTTGTCTTTTTTTTCCCAGGTAAGCAAGTATATTCCTCCAAGTATGCCTGGGTCTGGCCTTGGTGGGAATCAGGATGAATAACACAGCTTTTATGTCTTTCGCCTCTACAGCTGAGCTTCACTTTCCATGCTGTACTATGGTGTGCACACAAAGGGCACAGCTATAGGTGAAGGAATGATGATCATGCAAAAAGTCCCTTGAAAATGCCAGGGGTCTTGCCTTTTATGGGATAGCGGGGTCATGGAAAAGAGCTTTTCTTCCAGCCTTCCTCTACATTTTGCTATTTGCGGTGTCACCAGCAAACATCACTGGTCTGGAAGGAGTGGAGATGAGTCGCTGTTTCTCATCTCAAGGGTTTGAAGAGCTGTTTCTCACAGTGGCTAGCCTGAAACATATAAATACTCATTCCTGGGGAAACCATAAGAGGCTTTTCCAGAGCAAAGGCCACTAAAGCACTGTCTGCAATGCTTTGGGAGAACTTCAGAATGGCAATCCAGTACAGCCTAATCCTCCATCTGTTTTAGTAACAGTGTCTAGAGCTGAGAAGTAAAATGCATACAAATAATAGATTTAAATATACTGATATTCTTTCTTGCTTTCTGTTTTGGGAAAAAAGGACAGTTCATTGTGAGAAGTGAATGCAAAACACTGAAGTATAGACTAGAAACTTTGGTTTAATCATTTCTGTTAATCAACAATTTTTGTAAATTCAACAATGAGAAAATCAGTCTTGTTCATGTCTCCTTCAGCCCACTGCCTGGCTTGGCTTCTATTCAGCTTTTATTCTGTTTTCATATATTAAATTAACATCTAGCTATTGTGAAAGAAAGAAGTAGAGTTGCTTCCCTGTGGTGTGACAGTGGGAAAGGCCTGAAAAGACAGGAACTTGCAAGTTCTGCTGTTCATGAAGACAGACCTTTTTTCTTCAATGTTATATATTAAGTATTTAAGATGGTAAGCTGGCAGATGCACACTGGCTTCAATGACATGAAACTGTACAGCTTGAGCCTGGCCCCGAGGCTGGCAACACGCTGAGAGCTCCCATTGCGGCAGAGCTGCAATAATCAGAAAGTGTATTTCCTTTTCCCCATGTGTGACTTCTCAGTATTTTGATCTTTGGTAAATGTCAAACGTGGGATTTAATTCTGCATTTTCTGGCTCTCACATACCTTCTGCTTTAACCTAATTCAGCCATGACTGCTGGTGTAGTTTTATCATGTGCTAACATTAATACACTGATAAAAAAGAGTGTAGTATGCACGTAGAGACTTGCCCCAAATACTGTAGGCAAGCTTAATCTCTTTGCTGATAATGCAGTTCATAAGGAATAAAGGTAGAGAGTGTAGATTACAGTGGCAGGGGGTGGTTCAGGGAAGTGCACTGCTCTATCAGAAGGTGCAGGACCTCTTCATTCTGGTGAGGGAGAGGAGGGAAATGACATAAGTTCAAAGATTTGGCTGTTCACCTAATATGACAAATAGAAACTGCTAACCTGTATATGTTTGTTAATAAGCACTGTGACTTCCTTGTCAGTTCTGTTTGCTGGATCTTCTTGCTTTTCCAGGACCCACTGGCGTTCACCACTGCCAGAGCTTTTCTAATAGCAGAAATTTGGCATGATTCAGTGGGGTGAAGTCA
Source organism: Campylorhamphus procurvoides (assembly GCA_013396655.1). Lineage (NCBI taxonomy): Eukaryota > Metazoa > Chordata > Aves > Passeriformes > Dendrocolaptidae > Campylorhamphus > Campylorhamphus procurvoides. The sequence goes on along the minus strand of WBMV01005958.1, from coordinate 950,536 downwards.
CAGAGACAGCTGGTTTCTGGATGCTGTAATACTGCGAGTGCTTCCATGGCTAAGTAAAGTGGATCTGATGATGTTTTGCATTCCACAGCTCAGCCCCACTCCCTGCATGGAAACAAAGTGCTGTGGAGTTCTGCTTTCCAGGTCACAGAACTCCCCCAGAGGGATGGGTAGTTCTTGGGCACAAACATGAATGGCAAGAGGTAGCAGCAGAGTCCAGGTTTATTACAGCTCAGGATGTAGCTAGGTTTGTATCTCTACTTGTGCAGTGACCTAAATGCCCAGGTCTGGCTCGAGAGACATCATAAGGACAAGACAGAGTCACAGCCACTGTGTCTGAAACACAGACTTGGAGACTCTCCCTGTGGGAGCTTTTCCCAGCTCAAGCCAGCTCACCTGGAAGAAAAACTAAGCCCTCTTGGCAGCCACAGGACTCCAAGTTTATTTGACTTCCTCCTAAACACATCAGGTTGCCATCAGTAACTCTGCAGTCCAAAGGCGCTTGGAAAAAACTCCCAGCTGTTTCCTAGTCTCACTCTCGGCATGCATGACAAAGAGCACAGACAGCTCTCCCCTAGCATCACTCCTTCCCAGCAGGTCAGTCAGCAGCTTTCCTCCCAACCGCCTGCCCAGACAATAAAAGGGCTGATCCTTGACCTCTGCCAGGGTCTGCCTGTGCCATGCACACTCTGTCAGGCAGCACAGGAATATGTTCTCTTTGCTGGAAAAGTATCCAGTGTGTGTCTGCAAGCACCCTGTTCAGAGGAGCAGGATGTCTATGTCACTCCCCCAGGACTGCTCAGGCACTCCTGATTGTGCCAGATGCCAAAGTGGTGCATAGTTTGTGTCCCACTTTTTGGTCAGGTTTGCAAAGCTTCCAATCTGCTGTCTGTTAAACTACTCTGTGCCACATGGGAGGAACATGGATGCCCTTAGTGTGCAATAGCCCATTACTGGCCTGACGTTTCCTTCATGAGCTCTGTAAGCCCTTGGAGGAAGGCTCACAGACCACCACCTGCTTGTGTCCCAGGTGAGAATTGTGTTGGTTTTTTCTCAGGCCCCACTGCCATGTTTCCACCCCCAGACCCTGCACAGCTCTTCTCTCCTGCTCAGAGCTTTTCCAGGCTGTGCCTGTGAACATGAGCCAGCATATGCCCAGGTGGCCAAGAAGGCCAATGGCATCCTGGCCTGTATCAGGAATAGCATTGCCAGCAGGACCAGGGAAGTGATTCTTCCCCTGTACTCAGCAGTGGTGAGGCCACACCTTGAGTAATGTGTCCAGTTGTGGGACCCTCAATTTAGGAAGGATGTTGAGGTGCTGGATCAGGTCCAGAGAAGACCAACAAAGCTGGTGAAGGGACTGGAGAACAAGTCTTATGATGAGCAGCTGAGGGAGCTGGGGATGTTTATTCTGGAGAAGAGGAAGCTCAGAAGAAAAGGGGTTGTAGCCAGGTGGGGTTGGTCTCTTCTCCTAGGCAACCAGCAACAGGACAAGAGTGCACAGGCTTAAGCACTGCCAGGGGAGGTTTAGGTTGGGTATTAGGAAGAGATTTTTTTCAGAGAGAGTAATCAGGCATTGGAATGGCCTGCCCAGAGAGGTGGGGGATTCACCGTCCCTGGAGGCTTTAAGATGAGATTGGATGTGGCACTTGGTGCCATGACCTAGTAATCACAGTGGTGTTGGATCGAGGGTTGGACTTGGTGATCTTGGAGGTCTCTTCCAACCCAGCTGATTCCATGATTCTGCATGGTGACGATGTAGAATGACTGAGTGCTGGAGCATCCCCAGAGGAACTGGGGATCCTGCACATCCCTGGGCTTCCCGGCCCTCCTGCTCCATGCATCCAGGCTCTTCCTGGCTCTCCCAGTCCCTGTGTCCCTCCCCTTCCCCCTCATTCCTCCCACGCCGCCTGAGGTGCAGCAGCCGCGTTTCTGCTTGGGGAATGGTGATGGGGTGTGAGCAGCAGGATGCTCCGGCACTTTTGGGGAGGCCTGGCTTGCATCACCACGTGTGCAGTGCTGCTCTGGGCTGCTCCTGATGTCCTTTACTGCTGAGGGAGTGGCTGATGAAATAATACATCTCTGCCTGCAGGAAAAGGGGGAAGAAAGGGGACCGGGAGGAAGAGAACTGCCTTCACCTGTATCCCGCAAAACCAGCGGAGCAGGGCAGTGGGTGAGGCCGGTGCCTCGCACCCGCCCGTATCCATCCATTGCACATTCTGTGGGATGCTGCCAGCCAGGAAAGCCTGTGCAGGACCGGGCAGTGCCTGGTAGCACTGCAGTGCCACTGGCTGAGGGTGGCCCGGAGGAAGATCTGGTTTCCTCCTGTGTTTGTCCCGGTTGCTCACTGAGTGTAATTGCGGTGGTGGCAGAAGGTGGGAAACAGGATTCGGGTTTTGTGAGTTTGTGGTTTACTCTACAGGGTGGATTATGTGGCACCCTTAAAGCACATTTCCTGGTTGAGGTTTGACACAGGCTATCTGTTGACATCAGGGCACCTCTAGATAAACCTGCTGGGGAAATACCTGCTCTCCATAGGAGGGAGGGAAGGTTGCCAGCTGTAATTTGCTTCTCTGCTTCATGGGTTTTGAATATGCAGCCCATCTGGCAGCTTCTCGTAAAGAAAATCTTGACTTCATTTCTAGAATGTACCGGCCCCTTTTCAGGAGGTCTCCACTGCTGCCAAAGGCATTCAAGGGCATTATTACACGTGCTGTTTCTGATTCCTAGAAAAAGCTTTTCCTCTGTACCAGACCCAACAAGCAGGGTGTACGTGGTGACTGACTGTTGACATTGGCTGGCATATCATATTTTGAAAGGTCACACTGTCCATCAGCCAAACCAGCTGGTGCAAAGCATCTGACCGACCTGTTTGTTTCATTCCAGCAAGCTGGGATTGACAAACCACAAAGGAAGAATGAGGGAATCCTGAAACAGTCCCAGGCTATTTGCTCGTGGACTCTGCCCAAGAGGACTGTTTGCACACCAGTGCTCTTACCAGGTATGGCACGCAGGTAGTAGTGCCTCTGTTTCATATACCTGAAGGCCCAGGGCTGAGCTTATTCTCACAATCAGTTTTGGGAGTAGGACTGCTGTGTACTTGACTTGAGAGGACTAGAGGGAACTGATCCAAGGGAAAACTAATTTTTTAAAATTTTTTTTTACAGCTGATTTGCTTTATATAAACCTGATCCAGACATGGTTGCATATGTTGTTAGTCCTGCTGTGGCAAGACAAGGAAGGGGGCCAGCACAGGCAATTGGCAAAGAGAGCCAGGACCACTGTAGCCACATTAATGACAGCCTTAAGCTGCGCTGGTTCACAGCAGCAGCTCCTATTGCTGTAATCTGCTACTTTCCCTTGGAGGGATAGAATTATTTGGGGTTTTGGTGTGAGTTTTTGGGGTTTTTTACTTGACCAAGGACTGAAACAGTCAGTTTTTTTCTCTAAAATACATTTGTTTGTAAAATGTAGCACACATCCCAAACACAATATTTGAGGAAAGTTTCTCCTTCTCTATGTTCCTTACATACAAAGGAACATATGTTTTGGGACTTGAAGAGCAGTGGAGAAGCTTCCTTCTGCAGTGACTGTTGTGGGGAAGAGGGTTGTGTACTTTGCTTTGTTTTTAACCTTCCACTCCCTTTTTCCTGGAAACTTTCTGTGAATGCACGGACCTTGTCCCTCCAAGGAAAGTCAGCTGCTCTTCTCTGGTATCACAGCCAACATCTCCACTCTCTTCATTAGCTAGTTGGTCAGCATTTTGCAAAGGTCAGAGGTGCATCTTAGCTAAAAGTTTATTCAACACAGAAGCACCTGAGGAATGGTGTATTTTTATTTTCTTAAAATCTTCATGGGAGTATTTAATTTATTTTTCAGTACTAATCCTTTCTGATGGTTTCTTTGCCTGCTGTGGCCGTAACATTCCGTACTGATAATACCCCTGAGACAAGAATTTGTTGTCCTCTTGATTTTATATGAGAGAAGATAAATGTGAGTGTGCTGGGTCACAGGCTGTTTCCTGACCACTGGATCTAGTTCCTCTGTTCTCTTGCTCTTTACTGAAATAAAAGGAGCTCCTGCCCACCAGGTTTTTGCATTTCACTCCTCCCCTGCTGCAGACACTTGTGTAACCATGCTTGCAGCTGCTGGACTGGAACTCTTTAGTTTCATCCTCTCCAAAAGAGTTGCCCATCCACTGTGGCCATTGATGTGCAGCTGAGTGGCACCAGCCCTGTCCTGCTTCTCCACCCAACTGTGTGTTCTTGCCCTCTGTGGCTGTGGACTGGTTGAGAAAGGTTGACAGAAGGATGTTGGGATGTGGGGATGCTTCAACCAGAGCTTTCCAAAGTGTTGTGCACAGGGTAAACAACAACACAGCTGCCCTAGTGTCTCCACACCAGGAGGCCTTTGCCATCCCTGTGAGACTAAGGCTGCCAAGTTTCAAGATACTCCTTCTTTCTGCTAGTGAACACAGCCAAGAGGGGTGGGTTTAACCTGGGAATTCTAGAAGCATCAGTGGAAATGGACCCTGCAGAATATGTTTCCTTTTAAATTGCACACACAGTATACCCTGGAGGGAATATACTCCATGGCTTCCTAGTTTTGGTACCTGCATCTGTACTTCTGGGAAGCCTCTAGGAAAGGCAGATTTATTGTGGGCTTCTGGCTATCCTACTTAGGACTGAGGGCTGATGTCTGTGGAATTTGCCATTGTTCTTTCTTTACATCTTTAAATTTACCCTTCTTAAATGAAATATGATTATGCTAAAACAGCTTCTCACAGCCCATAAAGTCATACAAAAATGCCAAATCTTTTGTGTTGACTTCTACTGGGATTTTCACGCTCTAAAAAGCCAGTTCAGTTGCATTTATCTCTGCAGTGGCACCATGGAAGGAAAAGAGATGTCACCAAGTCACAGCTCGGAGGAGAGCAGCGTGTTGGACCTACCCTCTGTTTGTGACCTGGCAGAGCTCTTTCTGCCCCCACGCAGTGCAGAAAACACTGAGGAGCTTTGTCACTCTGTGGATGTTTTTCCCTCTCTGCCCACAGGTAACAAATTTCTGCTTGTCCACATGCTGTCTCTTTAGCTAGTGCATTATCTGTTTAGGCAGTGTGTCATTTGACTAGGTCAAACTGCAGTCTGATGGTGGTGCATCTGCCTGTCCTAAAACACAGTTTAGCAGAACTACAGTCTGTTCCAGCTCCACAGATACAGTGTGACCTGAGGGTTAGTGAGACACGGGAGAGGAGTTCAGAGGATACTCTCAGCTGCTAACATTTTGACAACATTCTTTCTTCATGTTTGATGTGTTCTCAGAAGCAGTTACTTGAACTAACCCACAGAGCAGTCCTTCAGCCATTAGTAGGAAATACTGTCTCAAATTACCATAGTCAGTAAGAAGTGTTTTTAAACTTTTCCTTATGTTCTTCATGTGCTCTTCCTGTATTTGTGGTCCATTACTTTAAAATTTTAACTGAATGTTTGCCTGTGCTAATGACATGAGTGTGGTGAGAACTGCTTCAGTTCAACTCCTGGGCGATAGCAGTTTCCTCACTCAAAAGAGGGCTAATTCCTGCAGAAACAGCATTTTAAGTCAGCCACTACTCCACATTCTTGGGAGTAATGCTGTATCTGAGAGGATAAGGGGTAGCTGACACATGCTCAATACTACCCCTCAGGCCAATCCGTGTGAATACATGGCAAGAAATGTGAAATCAAAATGCTCTGACCCAGTGGCACTTCTTGCCATATATTCATGCTGTCTGGGATGAAGGTTGTAGTAATTATTTTTAATATTGGGGAGAGGAATTTATTTCAGCAAATAACCTGTGGAGAGAAATTGTCAAGACACCTGAGCAAGAGAAACATCACTAATGACATTTCTGATTGCTTTAAAATCTTAAGTAGGGTAAAAGTAGAGTTTGGCTCCTTTTTATTCTGACATTGGGTGGTTTTCTTTGGCCTGCTTCCAAGAAGTTAGCTTGGAATTTGACAGGAGAGTTTTTTCAGCATGAATTCCACTGTTTTGCACACTAAACAGGTGAGCAGTGGGATCTACCAACTAATTAGCTCTGTTGATGTTGACTACTTCACCACTAGGTGTGGGACATTCAGAACTGTAATGAAATCTGCAAACAGCAGATACCAAGCCTTGTTTCGGTTTTGCTCTGCAGATGAGGAATTCACACGTCTTGTGTGAATAATGATGGAAATCTTCTGCTGTTAACCTCTACTTTAAACCATGATACGTATCACATTCCAGGATCCACGTTGCATTAGAGGAACACTATGTCTGGTTTGAGGTTTTCCTTTATTTCTTGTGCATAAATGTAGTGATCACCACTACGAGGAATGTCCTGAGCAAGCCTTTTCCACTGCTGTGGGAGAGGAGGATGGAGAAGTTCCTCTGATAGTGAGACAGGCTCTAAGGCTTTTGTTGACTCAGATTTCACAAGCCCTGTGTCGCAGGTATGAAGAAATTCTGGGAGCTGTGAGGCAGTTTCTGCAGCATGTTGCTCAAACACCGTTTGGTGTGGCTCAAGGCAATTGGCCTTGATTGGTCTGTTGAATGGGGTGCAGGGAAGAACTGCATGACCACTTGGCAGTCCTCAGAGTGTCTGAGGCTTAGTGGAAGTGACATATGTGGAAATGACAGCACTGGGAAAGTCATTTAGGTTGTATGTATGGAATATGTAGCTGAAGCTCAGTACCAAGGTATGCTGAGAGGCCAGATCCTGCCTCTTAGCTGTCTCTAGCACTCCCTGATATCAGTGCAGGTTCCAGATGTGCTGAGCAGGGCAGATTAGGCCCATGAACCCTCTCCTTTGGTGCTTGTTTGAGAGACCACTCACAACTGATACCACTTGGCAATAACTGTGGGATGCATGGTGTATAATGGTTCCTTACCTTGTGTTCCTGGGAGTAAAATAACCAAGTATCACAACATAACCAGTTCATGCTCTGAACATCTTGGTTCATTTCTCCTTATAACAGCATCAAACCGATACACACACTGATTTAAACTCTCTTTTGATGCAACTTCAGCTTTCTAAGCTGATGAGTTTGGCCAGTGTGGCAGAAGAGGCAGGAGGAGGTTTTTAAAAACAATCTGCCTGTGTCAGATGTTCTTGGACAAACAAGTTCTGTCAAATGTATCCTGGGAAAGGAAGCTCCTTTGCTTGTTTGTTTTCTCGTGAGACACTGAGAGCTGCTGCTGTGGCACAGTGTAAGTTAGGAGAGCAGGAGTGGCTATAGGTTATATGACCAGAAGATTTCATCCTAGGACTTGGGCAGGATGGATGGTGAGTCTTCCCATCAAACTTGAAAGGTTTTTTTTAGGGGTGAGCATCTTCCTTAATGATTCAAAAGCATTTCCTCTGGGAATGTGACAGCTTCCTTGGGAAAGAAACAGACTGACAGGACAGGCTGTGTTTTCTGACATCTGACATGTGAACTGGACTGAGACTGACTAAGATACCATGCCATCAGTGCCTCAGGTGAGGGAAGTGGTTATGTGGGTATTGCCAGTAACTGAGTCACTAATAGGTCTTATTAATCTAAAGAGGCTCCATCACTGGTAATAGAAGATAGTACCCATTAGCCATGGAAACAGGGCTTTCTGACAGCAGGCATCCCTGGGCAAGAAAACCGTAGTCCTGTAGGAATAGTTATGTATAAATGAGTAGTTTTATGATTTGTGTGGGAATGAGGGTTCTGCTTGTGCAACAAGCATGTCTACCTTTAGCTTGTTATCACAGTAACTTCAGGTGTATGAGTGGTGATAGACTGAGAAAATTGAAATGAATCGGTGAACCTTTCAGTATGCTTCATCTTTTTTTACCCCATACTGGAAAAAAATTTTAAAAAATTAATTATCATTTTTCTAACCTGCATCACTCAGTTGCACATTACAGCATGAACACCTTAACACTTCTTCTGCATTAAGAAAAGTTGTTAGCAAAAGTTCTTACTTGGCAGGCAGCACTCAGGTGTTTGTGTGGGAAAGCCTTAAAATGTTTGGATTAGTATTCCAAAGGAAGCTAATGAAGGTTGTTTCCAAAGAAGTAAACCACTGACAGTGTAACTTTTCATGTAGGACACAAACAGAGAGTACCAGGGACAGTGGAAACATAATATTTACCGGGAAAAATTGCAATCTAAAAAGGGGATAGAGAATAGATGACAGATGTGCTCTACAAGTTGGTTCAGGCAGGGTTCTGGGCTCTGCACGTGCACTGTGATCAGCCAGAATTGGGTTTGCCAGTGCAGCCCTGGAGTAATTCTGCTAAGTTTGGAGGCAGTGTTTGAGAGCTCAGCCGTGGAAGCACATTTGGGAGACTCCTGTGTGAAGCATGGGCAAAGCTCAGCCCCATCTGCCTTCATGGCCCTTCCCTAAGACTGGTGGTCTTGGGGGGGTGGGTCTCCTTGTTTGCCCTGTAGCTTCTGCCTTAATCACTTTTTCTTTGTAAAGAAAAGTAATTAAAAAGCTGTGTCCTTAGGAAAATGGATGAGTGGACAGGGTCACCCACTGGAAGAAAACAGGGTGTCACAGGAACAAAGAAAGTTGACACTAGGAAAGGAAGGATGATGCTGGAGAGATGTGGTAGGGAAGGAATACAGAGCTTACTGTGGGCTTGAAGAGATTTGCAATTATCTAAAATTATCTGGCTAACTTTTTTAGAAAAGCAAAATTAATTAAAACTAGCTTAGGTTGATAGAGAAGCAACCTTTAGTTGCTTCTCCAAAAGTACTACTGTTCCTGTAGTTTGCTTCAAGGCTGAGCCCAGGCTTACCTTTGGTTATTGTCCATGGACATCCCTGACCTTTAATGCAGCAAGAATCCCAGGCTGCCCCTGACAATGCTTATATTATTCCTAGTCAGTCCTTAGGGCTGGTACACAGGTGGCCACAGGAGAAGTCAGCTTAGGGAATTGGTCCAGCTTTTTGGGCAGCCACGTGAATATTTGTGTGGGTGAGATGGGAACAGCTGTTTCAGGAAGCAGCACAGGTACAGCCAAGGTACAGTGTCTGCAACGTGTCCTGTCTAGCCCATGTCTTTGCAGAATGGTGGTTTCTGAAAAAAAGCAGAGTATTAATCACTTTTCCCTTTGGGTAGCCAGGCTGTAGGTTCTTTCTGGTCAGTTGTGGAGTTTTGTAGACTTTGTTCAAAAACAGTTCATTTGGAATAAGTTGTGAGAGCTTGGGGAAAATGGAACAGACCATTTCACTGGAGACTCAGTGGCTTCAGGCAAATCAGTGAGCCTGGGCCATGGCACTGCTACTGGAATTGCCACTCAAATCAAGAGCACATCTGATCAACAAGGTTATCCCAGTTTAAAACTAAAAGCCTTCATGATTTTTTGACTGTTCTGTTTGCTCTTGGGGTTTTCAGTCAACCAAGCTTTTATGTAAAAACAAACCAGAGATTTTCAACCTCTTAGCACAGCTGTCAGTTCTATAGGCAATTGGAATTCCTCTGAAAAAAGTGCTACATGTGCCCAGTGAACGTATAGGCCTGGTTTTGCAGTGGGTAGATGTGTCTTTTATTAGCAGCTGGGGAGTGATGCTAGTGTTGGTGCATGTGTTCTGCCTTGTCCTTACATGCTCTCTTCTGTTTACCACGTCCACTGGCCTGTCAAGAGTTGCTTAATCTGTTTTTCAGAAGTGGGTTGTGTTTACTGAAGAAGTCTGGCGTGGCTTGTGCTTTTTCTGTTATGGGAGTTCACGAGTTCACAAGTGCTGACGTAGAGGGAGAAAATGAAAGGAGTGGACTTTGTCACGTCAGCAGCAACCTTTCCAGAGCTTGGAGGTTCAATTCAATCCAGAACTGTTCATTACTTGGTATAGAAATCATAGCTTGGCCATCTGAGCTACCAAAAGTTCCAAAATTTTCAAAATTACTTTTTGTCTGGCCATGCTGATGACAATCTGAAGGCTAAAGACCTTTACATATAGTCTCTTTAAGAGGTCTGTTTAAGTCCAAAACATGTGTGATAACTTAAATCACTCTTAGACTGAACCTAGGCTGAGATAAAAAGGGCTCATACTTGCACTCTCGGGTGAAATCTGATAGTTTCCCTTTACCAAAAAGTTATAGATCACACTAACAATATTTTGCTCTTTTGAAGGGGAGGGTGCTGTACAAAGGTGCTTTGCGATGTTGTGAAAAGCCTCCTTCCTTGATGGAGAACACGTTCCCTACTTTGGGAATTAGTGCGTTTTTATTGGCTTTGGTTTGTTTCCTGCTGCCCTCTAGTGCTCAGTGTTACCCATTTCTGATTCCCTGCGGAGAGGGCTGGTGTCTGGGGGGTTTTTCAGCTGGTGCTGGGAGTCTACATCACTGTGTGGAGCTCAGAGCCGTGTCAGGGTACTGCTGTTGAGAAATGATGCTAAACGGCCCCCAGGGCTGATGTGGGAATAATCCTGAGGAGTGCTGGCTGCTCGTTGTTTGCTGCAAGGCCTTGGGTTGCTATTAGTGCCTGTTGGTGAAATACTTGGTTTTATCTGGCAATAGACAGGTAATACTTCCATCTGTCACAATTGCAGCTGTGCTAGGATATAATTTTGCTATGGAAATGAAGAGTCTTTAAATATGGATCATATTGTGCTTTTTTTGGGTGCAACTGTCAGTTTTTTAGTCTGTCTGAAAGTTCTGGTTTTTGCATTTATCTCTTTTATCACTGATACTGATATAAACATGCAGTTATTTGTCAAAGCAGATGATTTGTTTAGCTTATCAAAAACAAAGAAGCACCTATTTTCAAGTGGATGTATTTGTTTTGGTTCTTTAATTGATGATTTTTAATCATGCTCAAGTATGATAAAAATACTAGATTTTTTGTAGACTCCAGTCTTGCCAAGAGGACAAAGGAAGGTGAAATGTTTCAAATGCTAATAATTTTGTATACATGGTGTGATCCAGTGGGGCAGTGGGCTTGAATTTATGCAGCTCCCCAGAAGCTGCAGGCAGGCTCTTCAGTCAGATAACTACATGGCTCTGGTGAGTTTGGCCTCATGAACTCTCCAAGCATCTCTTTGTGACGTGGTTGTGTTGAGTATTGAATGCAGCTGCAAGGTGGAATTCGTGCTGCTTTACATAAAAGGAGTACAGGGAAACTGCACAGCACACAAAATAAAGCACTTGGCACCTCTGGGTCCCTGAAGGTCTTACATTTCTTGTAAAATGTTAAATAAAGCATCCAGCCAAAAATAAATCCTAGAAGAGAAAAAGGCAGTGCTTTATTCTTCACAGTTGGAGGAAGAAAACTAGCCCTATTTTAGGAGAACTCGAGCACTATGCGTACATTAGTATGGGAAAAAACTTAGACATGTGACTTGCCTTTTAGACTTTAATCCTTCAGAGTACCTCTGTGTTCTGTGAAAGTGAACAGTTTGTATTAACCATTCATAATTAGAAATCAACTACAGAGGAAAGGCTTCACTAACAAAGACAAGGAGTTGTGCTAATGCACAGAATTTGTCTGATTGGATTCCGCAGCTCTCTGCATAAAGGAAGTTTGGAGCTTGAAAGTTTGTCTCATGGAGGTGCTGGGAAACAACTGTGCAGCACAACTGTGTGCTGTAGTCTGTGGTTTTGACTTGTCTTGTTTAAAGTTGTGCCTTCTGCTCAGGATGACTTTTCTTGTGCTACACAGCTCATATTTTTTCTCCAGAAAAAGAGGGTTTGGATTCGGTAGGTTCATTCATGTTAGGCATGAGCTGTATCCACCAATCTAGTTTCCAAACCTTTCAACATGGAAAGGAGCATAATAAATGTCCTTAATGTTGTCCCCAAATCTTTAAGGAGTGCTGGCACAATACAGAACTTGGAATTTGAATATTTGAGGGTGACTTTGAGGGACCATCGCTGTTGTTTCCTTTCATTTACTGTTTTTGTATGAGCATATACTGCTAATTAAACCTTTGCCAACCTCTCTACGTAGAGGCAGAAACAGAATGGGTTGATTTCCACTTTGAGATGTTGCTGTCAAACTCTAAACTGAAGTGGTTTCTAAACTGTTTTAAATAGTCTAAGTGGTTCTAAATGTTGGCAGGAGCTTTGCTTCCTCCCTAAAGCCAGTCCTAAGCAGTTGCCTATCAAATTTATAACTGGATGCTGTAGCCTTGTACTGTTAACTCTTGCATGATGACAGTAGAGCCAGGAGCTAGTGGCTCATCCCAATGGTAGCTTTAGGAGAGGGTGTGACATGTAACAAATTACCATTGCTTAATCAGTCACCTTTTGTTAATGAACGCAATAGACTAAGTATCTGTGGAAGATAATGGGGGAGAGGGGGGAGCGCTGGTTTGGGGGTCCATTTTAATGATGTATGTATGCATGTGTTTGTAGTGCTGGATTTAGAGCTTCTCCAGCTCTAAGAAGCATGGCAGAGATGGAGGTTATGTTCCTAGTACTGCATGGTGACTTTCACAGGTAGGGACAGATCCAGAGCTCTATCCTGATGCACATGAATACTGACTTGGGTCTGTAAAACACAGCCCGGCAGAGAGCTGAGTGACTGCACCACCCCTGAACTGTCTACAGTTGTCCCATTCACCACTGAGATCAAGATGTCTGTCTGAGGTAGCACATAACTCTTTAGGTTATTTTCCATTTTAAATGTAAAGTCCCTATATTGAGAAGATGATTCAGACTTGCTGTGGTGCAATGTATGATATAGAGCGTGGAGTATAGAGTTATATATCATATATCTATATTGTATTTATCTATATATGATATAGAGTTGCCAAATGTGCTTATACATTGGAAGACTTACTAACTGAATGTATGCTGCTGCATCCCTTATGCTGCTGAAAGGTTTTTAGTTGGGTTTTGTTTTCCTGTGCACAAAAGTGAGTCAGATTATTGTATTTGTTCAGACATGATTCACTTTGTGTCTGATTTCTAGTAAATGTTTCAGCTTCCTCATTTGCAAATACTGAGCCACCTTGCCAGGAGACATGAGGTGTCAAAGTCTGATTGACAAGGCCTGACTCACATTATCTTTGGATTTAAGGACTTTTGTCAGTTCCAATTGACACACAATAGAAGAGGAAGCATCTCCACAGAAGAAAATGTGTGACAGGGTAGTATGAGAAGACCCAAAGTAGGTCAAAGTGAAGATTGCTTGGGTGGTAACTTGTCTTTAGCAGGTAACAGTGATACTTCTGTGCCTGAAGGGGGCCTATAAGAAAGAAGGAGGCAAGTTTTTTAGCAGGGCCTGTTGCAATAGGACAAGGGGTAATGGTTTTGAATGGAAGGAGTGTAAATTTAGATGAGATATAAGATGTAAGTGTGTTTACCATGAAGGTGGTCAAACAATGGAACAGGTTGCCCAGATAGATGATGGATGCCCTATCCCTGGAAACATGCAAGTTTGGATTGGATGAGGCTCTGGACAATCTGATGTAGCTGAAAATGTCCCTGCTCATTGCATGGAGCTTGGACTAGACCACCTCACCCAAGTGCTCTGGGTGTTGGAGCTGAGGATTCCCTTGCAGCCCATGAATATCCATGGTGGAGCAGAGACCCACCTGCAGCCCATGGAGGAGCCCCACACCAGAGTAGGTAGATGCCCAAGAGATGACTGTAACTCTGTGGGAAGCCCATTCTGGAACAGGCTTCTTGCAGGACTTGTAGACTTGTAGAGAGAGGAGCCCACACTGGAGCAGGTTTCCTGGTTGTGACCCCATGGGGAACCCCTGCTGGAGCAGCCTGTGCCTGAAGGGCTGAGCCTGTGGAAAGGGACTCACAGTAGAGCAGGTCATGAAGAACTGTAGCCTGTGGGAAAGACTCATGCTGGAGAAGTTTGTGGAGGACTGTCTCACATGGTAGGGACCCTATGCTGGGGCAGGGGTAGGAGTCCTCACTGAGGAGGAAGAATGGCAGAAACATTTGATGAACTGACTTATCGTAACCTCCATTCTCCATCTCCCTGCACTGCTGTGGGTTGAGGAAGTAGAACCTGAGAAGGAGAGAGGGATGGGCAGAATGTGTTTTTATAATTTATTTTACTTCTCACTGTTTACCTCTCATTGCTGCTCTGATTTTGATTGGTAGTGGATTCAACTAATTTCCCCAAGCTGAGTCTGTTTTGCCCATGACAGTATTCGGTGAGTGATCTCTCTCTGTCCTTATTTCAACTCAATAACCTTCCATTATGTTTTCTCACCCCTGTCCATTTGTGGAGGGGAGTGTGGCTTTGGGGAGCCATGGGGCATCCAGCCTGGGTCACACCACCACACCATCAGTGCCAAGCAGTGGGGCCTGTTGGGTACATGGGGCAGTGTCTGCCCACTGGTGGGACTGGGGTCTTCCAATCTCACCTTGCCCTGCAACTGTGGTGTAAGTATCCCTATGGGCCATTTCTTCCTCACCTTTGCCTAAAGTGCCATTCCAGCCCAAGTTTTTAGTTCTCTCATCATGGCCATCAGTGTTTGTCCATTGTTATGACTGAATTTAATTCAGACTGTGGTAATGTCATTATGACAGCTGTTCCTAAGGTAACTGTGAGGCAGTTTTGCACATGCTTTTGCCAGTGCTGTTTTATCTTACCAGTGAGGATTAACCATTTAAATAAGAAGAATTTAAATCTTCTAAATAAATGACAAGAGTTCATTCAATAGATAAGAATGGGCAGGAGTTTGTTCAGTTCTTTATGAATAATTTTCTATCTTCTGAAGTGCAGATGTGAAGGCCTTTGAGATGGAAAATTATAGACTGGGAACAAAAGCCATGCAAGTATGTGTTTTACAGGGAAATAATAAACAAATTTGGACCTTCTAAAGCCTGTGACTTTCAGCCATCATTTGTAACCACCATGATGCCATTAAATATTATGGGAGCAAAGAACAATTTCTAGGGTAGAATAAGAAAACCTCAGGAGTTCTTACTGACTAAGATGCAGACTGGGATGGGGGTGTCTTTGGGTAGCCAGATGCTACTGGTGTGGCAAAGCTGCAAAATACAATGCAGATATGGCTGAAATGCTGATCCTTTCTTGGGTTCCTCCTCAATGGGTGCTCCCCTGGGCTTTCCCATTCCATAAATATTTTTTATCACATAAATAGTGCCATGTTTTTTCTGTGCTTGAAGCTTCTTTTGTATTCCTGCTCAGCTTTTCCAAAAACATGAGCTCTGTCCTCTGCCCCAAGAAGTCATCAGGGAAAGTGGATCTATCCTGAAGTAACTGGATGCTTCTGGAGGCAGCAGAGTGCTTACTGAATAGTCCCCTGTAAAACAAAGTTTCCCTCGGAGTGGCTGCCTTCACTACACTGAACTCTCATCAGAAATGTGTTTGTAAATTGTCTTTAGTTTGGCTCCAGAACTTTAAGGGAAAGACTGTGTTAACAGGTCTATGTGGCATCTGGGAATGCAGCAACCAGCTTGGAAGCTGTGACCTAGGAGAATATTTCAGCAGGTGAATATCATTCCACATCTAGTCCTTCACAGTTTTGATCCCAAAATGCACAGATGCCCATGGTACCAGTTTCACACACTGGTGCTGGTGCTCTTCCATTTTTCTGTGTATGGCTGCAAGGGCTGTGCTGAATGCTGCAAGCAGTGGGGGCTGGAGTGCCACGACATGAGCCTCTGGCTTGTTACAGGCAGGGAGACAGAGGTTAGGGATCCTTATTTTGCTGAGGTAGTTACTTTAGTGCAAAGCTGTAGTGAAAATTCTTTGAGTTTTATTCTTTTTTGAAAGAGATAAATGCCTTGTTTGGACTCATCACTGCCATCCTGCCCTGGGACTGCTTTTACAACCTGCTTCTTACTCAGGTGCTGGCTTTGAGCAAGCAGTGGGAGCCATTTCCTTGGCACAATTAGAATTGAAAGCACAGGCTGCTCTTGGAGAGATCCTCATCTGCTTCACTGCCTAACTCTGCTCTCCCCTTTATCAGTATCTCTGTGCAAAGGTCTGAGGTGTCAGTAGAAAGGATATGGGTTGAATGAAAGTGCAGGATCCAGCAAAGGGAAAGAGGAAATTAAACTGTCAGTGGCGTTGAGGCAGAGGGCAGGAATCTAGTGCAAAATGGGTTTTGTTGTTTATTCATTAGGTCACGTGTCTTGGTTTATCTTGTCATTATTATTATGAAGATGAGCAGCTCTAGGAACAATCCCTGATGTAGCAGTGGGCCTGGAAGGGTATGGGAAGATGGATAGCAGTGACATCTCCATTGATGTAGAGAATATTTTGTGTGTGTCCGAGAGCTGAGCACCATTCCCTCTTTACCTCTTTTTCAGGCAAGTTACATTTTTATATGCTGAATTCCTGGATAACCTGCGATAAATGTGCTTCTTACTGTTGAGAAGTGACTATTGATTAGTGTGCTTATGTTGTTTGGATCCAGACTTGGGAGAATGTTTTTTTGTTTTCCTGCTGCAGTGGTGAATTGGGATGCACTTGTGTGCAGTACAAGATGACAGTTACTGTTTTTTCTCTCAGGATTCTTTGCAGACTCTGGCAGAAAGCCATTCTGCAAGAAGACAGGCCTTCCTTCTCTGCTATGTTCTTTCCCAGCTTTGAGGATCTCTCTTCAGAGATTCACAGGAGAGCATTTCATGAAGTGACCCTTTTTTGCAACACCAGAGGTTTGACAGTGTATCTCCATGATCTGATGCAGAAGCTGTGACACCTAGATGAGCACATGGATTGGGAGATGCCCATTCCTTTCTTTCTGATGTGAAATCCAGCAAGTGTTCCATCCCTTTTGCAATGCTGTGTTGCTGTAAGAGTTTAGTTGGCCTTTTTTGTGTTCTTATATCTCTAAACAAGGATAATATGAACAAAATTTGAATGTATGTGTGTACACTTAGTGATCTAGGTTTGAAACATTGAGAAGCAACGAAAGTTCATTTTACTACTATGGAGAAAAAGGTTTGGTTTCCCTTTTTTTTTTTTTTTAAGAAAAAACATGAAACCTTTAGGGTGTATTTTTAGCTTTAAAACCATGCAAGAAGTTTGCATAAAAAGATTCACAGACACGCGATTTATACAAGGGACAGAGAGCACAGAGGAGAATGGGAACACAAAAGATTTGGGCTATAGCTCCTGCAGACCCTGCTATAGAGTGCCCAGGTTAGACTTGTCCATTTTTCATTCTGCTTTTAAAAAAGAAAAGCATCGTTCGTAGGAAACAATTTCAGTGGAACTTCCAATTTTCTCTAACAGCTAGAGAAGAGAAGCTACAAAGCAATCTTAAAGCCTGTAAGCTAGGCTAGTAATTTTCATAACAAAGTGCTACAATAATACAGCAATAGCAGTTGTGAAGCACGTTGGTGTGTGTATGAATGGTTCCATTTACTTTGGAGTGCAAGAACTGCTGTACATCTGAAACACCTCCCCAAAATTCTGTATTTTTTCTTGGAGAGAAATGAGAGTATTTGCCATGAATCCTTAAGTAATTTAAATAACTGTGGAAAGCCGTGTAAGGGTGTGGTTGTTCTTTACCTGGACACTTGCTCATGGCATCTTTTTGTCAATGTTAGCTTTTGTGTGGTCCTCCCAAGGTGTTGGCTCGTGTCTTATACAATAAAGTTGCTCTTTGCATCATGGTCTTGTTGTAGTGCAGATAATGCAAAAATGACCCAAAACGTGTATCTGTGTTGAGCAGCTCTCAAATGGCAAAAGATTAAATGCCTCTGATAACATCCTTCTGTAAAACCAGCATTACCCTTCCCTGCTGTCTGCAGAGCGTGGTGTCTCAGCTGCATCCCTTGTGTGTGGGTGGTAAAAATCTGTGAAAATGGCTTTAAAATGACAATTTAAATCATGAAGGATGTCAGGCTAGGGCAGAACAATGGAAAAGGGCAACTTGACTTGGAAAGCAAGGCTGAGGCCATCCTGTGCCAGCCTGCCAGGATATTTCTTTGTTAGCCTGGTGCTGTGTTGGTCACCCAGGACAGCATAAGCATTTTGGGAAGCAGTACAGTTGCATTGGCCTGAAGTGCAGCTATACTCAAGGCAGGGAACCCAGGTAAACAGTGTTACAGAGCTTCCAATAAACTCTGAGCCTCACACATTTATTCAGGTGCTCTGGGCACATCACCTTCAGTCAAGTTGGGAACAGTGTTTGTAGTTTAGAAGCTGATTTGATGCTCTTATACCGCTTAAATAAGAAATGTCACTCCTCAGGTCTCTTTAAAAACTCTTGTTTTTGTGTTAGTTCTTCTAAATATGCTGGTTTGCTGTCAGTGGCCTCCATTTCTGCCTCATTTTCTCGAGTGTATGCCTTTGGTGGCCTCATGTTTCACCTGTCCTGCCCTAAGCATCGCTGCCTGCCCTGAGAAGCTTTGCCCTCTGGCTCAGTCCATGGAAAGACAGTTGTTTGCATCATGTCACATGTTGGAGTGTGTCTATGGGAGCGTGTTCTTCCTATTCTAACAGTGCTTTTATGTAATTTGTCATAGTTACTGCTGAAAACAGCCCCCTGGAGCTTAAATAAATATTCAGGAAATGTTCTTTTATTGCCAGTTTGCAGGGGTATCTTACAGAAGCACCGTGTGCCAGAGCACTGTGTGCTGAAATATTGGTATTGCTCGAGTGTTTCTGAGTGTCACTGAGGTGAAGGATATGAGCCTGTATGAAGTACCTATGTGGCCTAAGCAGTACAGTATTTGTACAGTAATGAGGGATGTTCCTTCATTACTCTATTAGCAAGATTTGTACTTTTTTTCCTCCTGGTCTGATTCTAAATGTATGGGGTTTGTCTCGTATTTTATCAGATTCACCTCTCCTGATACACAACACACCCTGGAGGAGCCTCAGAGTCCTAATTTTGGGGCATCTTTTACACCAACAAGCCTTTATACACAGCCTGACTTTTTTGTTTTCCCTGAGAAGCTTTCACTACACTTATCCGTCTGACATTCAAATGTTTTTTCGGATGTAGAGTGGGACTTTGTGGTAGAAAAATCATCTAGAGTTTATTGGACCTAAGAGGCTCCACACTGGCAGCTGTTGAAGTGCTGCAACAGAAAACAAGATACCTCTGCCCTGATTGCTGTGGTCTCTTATTGCTTCTGAATTTATTCCCTGTCTTTGCAGCTTCTTTAGGTGCTGCTGTGAACTGGCAACAGAAAAACACATTTTGGGGAATCCTCAGTGCCCAGTGGCATGGAGGAGGACAAAAAAGTTATACTGGTGCTGTTGAAATGAGAAGCTGGATTTCTTGCTGTGCTCCCAGCAAGCAAGCAAGCAGTCACAGACTGACTGCTGTGAGAGGATGCAAAATTGTTCCTACCCAATTTTGCTGTGGCAGATTTGATGTAAGATGAACAGAAGGCCGTGGGCAGGGATGCCTTTGTTTCATGTGCATGAGTGGGTGGGTCCCACTTAGGGTGGATCCAGTGCCTGGAGTGTTGCAGGGGATGCTCCATAGCTGTGTTGACAACTTAGGACATACCACTGCTGCTTGGACAGCCATTGCCATCTGGACTGGAAGTCCTTTCTTTCTGCAGTGACATTGCCTGGATTAATCCCAGGATTGTGGGGATCACTGTGGAGTGTTTTCCTGTGTTTGTGTGTAGTTATTTAGTCCCTGCCTTTACATTCACATGCTGCTCTCAATGTCTCCTTGCTTCCCCTCTGTAACATCTGGCTTGTACCACACCACATAGATTGAGTCCAGCTGAAATATTTCTAAACCTCACAGCTCAGACTTCTATCACCACTTACCTGTCGGGCATCTGGCACTGAATCTAAACCAGTTCTCTACGTGTCTTAATTCAGGCCTCTGAATATTTTTTTTGCCTCTTTCTCTGGTTTACTTCAGTGAGCTCACTGGTGTGCAGCTGATGAGGCTGCAGCATAAAAGCATAAAAAATAGTGACTCATCACCCTTTAGTAGCAGACTGCAAGTATAAAATACAGCACACTCCGTCATCCACAGCATTTTTTTAACAATACAACACAGGCCAGTGATTCAGTGTGGGTTCTGGTACATGAAGTTTTGTCCTGGAGCCCTCCTGTGTCTGATTTCTGCCTTCATTTCATGAGTTTAACAACCCTCCACCCTCCTTCCTTCTTTGTGTTGTGTGCTGTAGATTTCCTAGTAGCTGAGCCTCTTGGCTGACGCATGCACATGTATATTCCTATAAAATCCCCTGCACAGACAGATGGAATGCTGTCAGGATGAGCAGTGCTTCTGTGATTACAGCGAGCCCCCACGCTCAGGATGTATATGTGAAGGGTAGCAGGCAGCTGGTTATTTATTGCCAGTTTCCCTACTGGCAAGCAAATGACAGTATTTTGTGCTTTGTGCTGCTCGCTGTTCTTTTCAGCCTGTTGAGGGATTTCTAGCTATGCTCTGTTTATGTTCATTCTGGGTAGAGGTGGAAGCAAGTGGCAGCTTGAGTTTTGGAAATGGACTGTATTTTATAAACATAGCACTGCCTATGTTGCAGGCATTTTTTTATTCCAAAAATTATTTGTTTTTGTTGAGAAAGTAAGCCCTTTGCATTCTTGCCTTCCATAAGGACCTACTGACTGTTTTATACGTGTCTGAGTAATAATGTGATGTGTGTTAACACTAAAGGCAGTCCCAGCTTTGTACAGACTGTGATGCCCAAGAGGCAAAGTTTTGGGTTTTTGGGTTGTTTTGGTGAAGGTCTTGTGAATATATGTTTTATTGTTGTTTTTTTAGCTTGTTTATTTGTTATTTAATCTGAAAAGATAAGACAAAAAGAACAAGAAAAGGGTAAAAACACCAGGTAAGTACTCTGTAATGTCTTCTAGATAAATGGAGGTTTTGGTACTTCTAGTGGTCTTGTTTTATATGTGTGCTTCTATCTCAAAGAATTATGCAATATTTTTTTTCTCTTTTTTAATTAAATTTAAATCCACAAAACTGTAATGATCTTTATAGGAATCTGTTGGTTCTGTGTGTATTGGAAGACAAGGAAATAGAAAGGTAGTAGAATCAAAAGGAAGCACTTTTTACACAGCAGGTAATTAGATTATAAAACTCAGTGCAACAGGAAATCATTGAGGCCAGGAGCTCAGCAGTATCAAGAAAGGGAACTACTCACTGATTTGGATAGTAAGAGCAAGCTAAGTCAATACTTCTTGCTGATACAAATGTTGCTGAGGTATTGAATACACAGGATGGTGTTTCAAGGCTTGTGCTAATCACTGTCTAATTCCAAGTGTCAGATCACACCTGTCAGATCCCCATTACAACAGTGTCCCCCAGAACAGACCACAGGTGGAGGGGATGTGCTAGACTGGGTGCACTTCTGATGTGATCCTGCCTGGCACCTCCTTCCTTTCCCCTTTAGAGAAAAGTATTCCCATTCTGCAGACGGCGAAGCTGATACCAGTGCTTTAATATGTACAACTGTTGCCTTCACTGGTCTGTACCTCTTAAGAATTGTTAGTTGAGAACAAATCCTTGGATAACATGCCCAAAAGCAGAAGGGGACTGTTGGAATAGAGAAGCAGGCAGTGCCGAGTTGGAGGAGGGGACAAACTTTTTTTGGATTCACATCTTAGATTATATTTGTGTATGAGAAAATTTTACAGTGGTATTTTATGTTGCTAAAGAGTAACCCACAGATAGCATACATCAAAAATACAGTAGCTTGTACTGACTTAAGGAATACTCATCCTTAATATGCTGACCTGGTGCCTTGCCCAAGTCCTTCTGTATTCGTGGTACAAACTTATTTTAAATTCAATGATTTGGGTAGTTATTATCTATAATGATTGCAGAGAAATATATCGTCCCTACTCCTGGTCATGGTGCAGCACAAGCGGGATCTGTTTCATGATATCTTATATTTCAGTAGCAATTTCTTGCAGGGGTGAACTTTCTGCTGAAGTGCTGAATTGAAGCAGAACCTGATTTACAGAGCTGCCATCTGCAATCCCAGCTGAATTTAACATTGCTCTACATTGCTGCTTCTCTGGATGTCTAATGAGGTTATTTCTAGGTTAATTTTTCTCCTGATGCAGTCTTAATTAAAATATAATGAAGGCAGTAGAAGTTGCAAAATAAAATAACTTGAGAAGATCCATTTCATGCTGCACCAGTGCTTTGTGGTAGGATGTTTGTTATTGCTGCTAATTATTATTTTATATGAGGCACTTGCCTAATAGCATTTGTGTGTGTGTGTGTGTGTGTGTGTGTGTGTGAATCATCTGCAGAGCCTGTGACAGCATTCCAGAAGTGGAGTCAGCTACAGTGAGTGAGACCCTGGGTTTGCACCAGCAGGTTTTATTCCCGTGTTGGATTGAATGGAAGGAAATATTAGTGTTCTTTAGCCCAGGAATCATGGACTATAAAGGGGAATGCATTTGCATTGTTAAGAAATCTCATATTGCAATTAGCTTTCAACAATCCACTGATAGTTAACGGAGAAAGTGATTTATTTCTGATGAAGGTCTAGCTGTGATTTATTTTATTTCAAGAGAAAGGAGACGAATCATTCTTTTGCAGAAGATTAAAAGCAAAAATGAAGTTGATAATTGGATCTGGTGTTCAGAGCATAAGCATCATGCTCTGTAATTAGCAAGTGTGAAATGCATACCCACCAGGATGAGTTAGACCATGTGGTGAAGGAGGGTGAACATGCGCTGTTGGAAAATGGGGTTCTTCACACAGCAAACAAAATGCTGGTTTTGCCTGTGTTATTCCCATACACATGCACAAAATATTCACTCACTTAAATTCTTCATGATTTCTCTTGTATTGACAATACCTGGCAATAAAATATTTGTAGATGAATCTTCATGTTCTGTTCTGGGTTAGTTGACTGCTGTCTCTACAGCATGCTGAAGAAGTGATCA
Organism: Campylorhamphus procurvoides; assembly: GCA_013396655.1. Taxonomy (NCBI): domain Eukaryota; kingdom Metazoa; phylum Chordata; class Aves; order Passeriformes; family Dendrocolaptidae; genus Campylorhamphus; species Campylorhamphus procurvoides. The sequence goes on along the minus strand of WBMV01005958.1, from coordinate 927,747 downwards.
TAGAATAAGGGGGTATAAAATCTAATTGCATCTTTCAGGTGGTAATCCATCTTTAAAAAGTGCATATGACTGGTTTTAATTCTTCAGTCTAGTAACCTGCTTTGTTACATCCTTAGTTTGCCAAAATCTTCCTCCCTCTAGCATAGAACAAAACCTGTGCTTTTTCTAGATGCCAATGTCAATTGTGCTTGTGTTGAAGCATTGCAGCCAGTGCTTTCTGGAATTATACTGGTGGTTTCCACATCAATCCTCATCCTAAGTAAACAAACCAACCACTTTAGCCACTTCTAAGGTGATTTCAGAAGGAAATCCTTCAGAGAGGATCTGGCAGGAATCTGTCCTGCCAGTTTACCTTTTCTCAGCTGCACACTACAACCAGAATTTGCCTTTTTAAACTGGTACTAAATGGATATGTAGTGATCAAACTTAGCCAAATGCCCTTTACAGCTAAGCCATGGAAAGAAATGCATTATCACAGAGCTGTACTACTGCTGCTAGAGGAAAGTTTGGCCTCTCTAGAAATATTACAATTCTACATGCCACAAGATCCTGCTCATACCATTTCCTGTGGGATCTTGGAGCAGATATTAAGACCAGAATAATCCCAAAACAGTGGGGTGGTCATGTTTGAGAGAAGACAGAGGGCTTGCTTTGGTTCAGCAGCTTTGGTGAAGGTATTTAGTCTGAACCTTCCAAGCTTCTTGAAGCCCTTCCAGGCAGTACTGGGCCCTCCCTCTCTCCTCACCTCTCAAACAGACCTCCATAGCTTTTCTCAGCCAGCAAGTTATTTGCTTGTTGCAGGAATTTGGTCCCTCACTTGATTATTGCATGAATAATAATCAGGCTTCACTGCTGTTTTGGAGGCTGTTACATCTGGTTACGTGTCTGGGGTTTTCCTTTAGCAAAATGCTGTTTATTGCCAATCTGATAACAGTTGTTTTGTCTCTGAGGAACTAATATGTTCCTCTGGATTTTATTTCCCCTTATGTGTGGCAGTATTCTTTGATAGGAAGGTTGCAACAGTGAGAGGAACTAAAATGGACAAAGAGATGGGTGTGCTAAGTAGCACTTTTTGGTCTTTATTTCCTCTCCTCATGGTTGAATCACGACCATGGATCTGAGTGATACTTGGTCTTGCCAGACAGGTTGCTGCCATTAGTGCATGTTGTCACAGAATATAACTGATTAGGCAAGAGCTAAACTATTTACAGGCCTTAAATGGTATCTAGAACTATATCTGGTTGTTGATAAGTCATTAACATTTTAATATAGTTGTTCCTGCCCCTTCTTGGTGCTGTTAGTTAACCTGGAGAAGAGGTTGATAAATTAATCTACTGCCCTTTTTATATCTGTCCAGACACTAAATGCAGTGCAGATAAGAGCTGGTGGGTGTGGATGCTTGGAAAAGATTTCCAGCCTTGCTCTAGTCAGCAGTGGTCTAGGAAACAGCATTGGGAAAGTTAATACGGGGATATGTTGGCATCTCTTGCTAAGCACTTTTTCAAGTCTGTGGATTTAGAGTATTACAGAATATTGTTACCTAGATGTTCTGCTCTTGGGGTAATATTGCAGAATGAAACAGCACATTAGCTGTAAGAAACTATTTTAATAAAATACTTCCTAGCTTGTTTCCTGGCAAAAAACTTTTCAAATATTCTCCCTTTCATATGTACTCAGTAGCCTGTTGTAATCTGTTCATCTGTTTTCATAATATTTTTAATATTTTTACAAAGCTGGAGAGTGTTTTGGGGTTTTTCTAAAGGAAATTAAACTGTTTTCAGCTAGAGGCCTTTCATTACACTTGGTCTCTGTGTCTTTGACATCAGGAGGTCCTGATACTGGGCTGTAATTGAGTTTTGCATTCTGTCTGAGCAGAGTTCATCTCAAAACCTAAAATCTGAGGGAAAAAAAAAGTAACTTGTGCAGATGGCCTTCATAAAACAAAGGCAGATTAAATCTGGAGCTGTCACAGAATTGCTCTTACAGATGCATCTGCTGCAAAATAATTACCTCTCTTGAGCCCTCTAAGTTAATCAGTGTCTTTCTTTTGTGTCTGTGGTGGAAACAATTAAAAGCTCATTTCCTGTTTTTTAGGTAAACTTACAGATTCTCTGATTTTTAGGGGTAATTAGATTTGTTTTGATGTGTATCACAGTCCAAAGTGTTCCTGTTGAACAACTAGCTGTCTGTAATATAATTTACCTGTAGCCAGGATGTAATTTCTTTTCAATCACCTTTATAATTTGAGATGGTTTTTTTCTAAAGAGTTCAAAATCATTTTGACTCCTTTCATTGCAAATTGCATTTAAAAGGCTTAGGGCTTTTTGTACAAACATAAGAAATGCCATTATTTGCATTTATTTCAAATTTTCTCCACATTAATTTTCTTCAACATGAGAAAAAAACGTCCTGTAATGTAATTGAGAAAATAAACACGAACTACCTTAGTTGTAATCTATGAAAATCTGTGTTGGGAGGTGGATCTCTTAAAGATAATGAGATGTGTGACTGGGTAAGTGCTGGCAGGGAGAGAGGACCCCACTGAAAGGGGTAGTGCATATAAGAAAGCAGCTACTGGCAGTGCCACCTAATTCCTAGAAGCACATCTGAAATTCCACCTGTGAGATTTCCAAGAGAGATTTCACTCAGTGTGATTTGCCAAGTCCACCAGTACGGCCCAGTGTCACGGTGTGGATTCAGGGGGATAAATCCCACCCCTCCACACTGAAATACCATGAGCAGGGTAGACAGTGGCAGGCTGGAAAGTGTGCTGTTCTGCTTGTGGCCCAGAGCAGCAGAACCTGCATCTTCTGGACCTTGCATCTTGCCAGGGAGCACAGGGATGGTGCTGTGCCCCACCTGTTTTCCGCTCCAAAGGCTCCCTTGGATCCTGGACCAGGCAAGCATCGCACCTCACGTGCATGTGCTGGTTTAACCACGGGAACACTCATCACACCACTGAGCTCGCAGTGTGAACAGTGCCACAGAGAGTGTCACGTGGAAAGGGAGCAGCACAGGCTGATGACATCACTTCTGCTAAACCTCTGCAAGGTGGCAAACATGCCTTTGTTCCTGCTTTGCACAGTCCCTGCTCCACCAGGACAGACCACTCCTTTGCTGTCTTCAAATTGATTCTGTGCTGCCTGTAGTGTTTTGGTTGAGTTGACCATGAGCAGATTTAAATAACTTTTGCCATGCCTCGTGGTTTGGCAGGAGCATGAATAAGCCTTTATTGTTGAGGTGAAAGTTAAAAAAATCCACCTAAACCCTCCAAAAACCACAATATCTTTTAAACTCTCTAGTACATGACAGTGATGATGTGCTTGGGTTTAAAAGGAAGTAACAAGGTCACACCCCATGGCTAACATTGCATGCCTTCTTCAGGATGGCTTCACTTTGCTCTTTGTGCTTACATGTTGGCATTAGATCACAAGTGCTGCTGTCACTAAAATATACCTTTTGTCTCCCCCTCTGTTTGAAAACCTTAATCTCTGAATTGTTTCAAGGCTGTGCTGCAGCAGACTGACCTCCTACTTCTTTATTATAAAGAATGAGTGACAGTAGCTACAGAGGGGGCACTAAGCCTCTGCACAGACAGACAGATATTTGTTTTGGTTTAATTCTCTATGACCTTTATTTTATCTTCATTCAGTTGCTTACTCAAGGACACCAGCATTTTTTGTGCCCTTAATGCATTAAACATTTTTCCAGCTGAAGGAAGTGTCAGATTTATCTCCTGTTGTCTTAAGAGTCACGATTAACCTTCAGCAGTGAATGTGACCAAGGGAAGAATGTGAAAGTGGAAAGTGGATTTGTTTGTAGAGTGAAGGAAGTAAAAAAACTTTTGTGCTATGAACATAGCAGTTTTAAAGCCTCAGAGCTGAGGGATCTCCTGAATGTCAGTTTTATTTTCTGAACTGCTGTTCCTAACTGAATTTCATTAATGGGAAATGTGCATTACCACCTTTTTTGTGAGTTAATAATGTTCAAGTCATCTTTGGATATGAGCCTTTTCTGGTACACTCTTGTTTGCACAGCTACACCTTCCTTAAGGGGCTCAAGTGACTACACACTGTGCAGAGTGTCCTCTGTAGAAAAGACACTGAGGCTTTGCAGATGGCTTTGAGAAAATGAAAGAGATTAAGGAAGCAGATTGTCAAGGCAGGGGAATACAAATTAACTACTTAGATCCTCATGCTGTCCACATTTGATCTAAAAATAACCCTGTTATGTAGCCTTTGAAGACCAGTCCCAAAACTTGAGCTGAAAGTGTTCACTGAAGCCTGTGTTTTATTTATAAATAAAACAGAAGTATTTACTACAGTCACAGAATTCAATCTGTTTGAATTATGTTTTCTTTAGGCCGTCTAAAACAGAATTCTTGAGCTGATCATAAATTTTTGGGATTAAAAAAAGTTAAAAGAAAATTGCCCCAATGAATGATCTGCTAAATTGGCTGGACTGTCAAATCTCACCCACCAAGCAATCTCAAATAAGAACCAGAAGATTTTAGCTTGTACTGGAACACAGCTGTCAGAGTTATCTCCAGTTTAGATAGAGGGAACTGACCAGTGCTAAACTTCCATTTTATTTGAAAAATTGAATCTATTGTCACTGATAAGGATATGTTTTATATAATGCATATATCATACTATCCAATTTTGTCATTGAATAAAAATACCCATTTTAAGGCATTCATTATGTTAAATATTTGCTTTTTCCTCTGAGTAAGTGAATGGTTATATTAATATGATTAATATTAATTATATCTATAATAATGTTTACCAGGAGAGCTATTCAGTGGCGACTTATCATTAATTCATTGACATTTTTAAAAGAAGAGGAAGTGTTACTCTAAAATATGTGTGAGCTTTCATTGTTTGAACACCTGTCTATAAAAGGAGATTTCATATCTGAAGTTGGCACAATGTCATTGCTGGTATGAGTGAGTTTCACAGTTCAATCAAAATTATGTTCAATTTTTTGTATTAATTTTAGCCACATTATAATTTGACTACCAGTAGCAAAATCTGAAATGGTCCAGCAGAATTTGCAGTGTCTGGTTATGCCAATTTTTTGGATGGTGTTAACGCTTCTTTCTCCATCATGGAGAAGTGGTCCAGCATCTCAGGCTCTGCACAAGGGTCTGGAAAACCCACCTGCTCCCAGACACTCCCTGAACAATTACAGGACCAGGATTGATGTTGCTTACCTGGGAATGATGACTTACATGGATTTGAAGCTACTTTGTTAATTAAACCAAGGGTTTAGGCTTCTGTAGCCATTTTGCCCCTTGTTTCAGTGAGGCATTCCACTTTCTAATGGCCTTTTCACCTTGGCTGGCTAACTGGCTCTCTGAGAACTGAAAGTAACTCAGTACTACCCTGATGGGTTTAATTTATGCATCCTATTATTCCACTCATTCCAAAACATTCTCTTTTCAAATAACTCAGAGAACAAATTCTAAACAAACATGAGCATAATTCATCACACTTCTCTGTTAAAGGTCATACAAACACTCTCGCATCACCTTGAAAAATACTTGTGGAGTTGTTCTTTACTGTTCTTTAAATGGTACAAATATTTATACATGCAAATATCAGATGGGTTATGTTTTTAAAAGTTTAGTCTCTTTCCCTGCCATTCTACTTGTGTGATTATTGTTGAATGAAGTAATTTGCACTTAGTCAATCTTATGGCCTAAGGTGGGTGAAAAGTGTTCCCCTTAATAAAGGAACACTTGAATTGCCCTAACTTGCTGTGGTTTATCTGTCCTTCTATTCACCTTATTTTGCAGGTATGAATTAATGTTTCTGTTCACAAGTATTTGTGAACATTACAAGATGTTTTCAAACTATGTGTGGGGATGCAGGATCTCAGTATCTCCTGCATGGCTTAAAACCATCTGTGTCATAGAGGTGTGGTGAACACTTGGGTGGCTGCAGTAACTATCACTAACCACAGTTCGTCACTAGTTGAAGGTGTTACTAAAACACTCCCAGCAAGTGCTTTGCACACAGCACCAGGCTCTTCCCTGATAAAGGGGGAGCTATCCTGGGGCAGAATTGCTGTGGGGTAATAATATGGGATGGGCAACATGGAGGTTTGTTTTGTTTTGTTTTGTTTTGTTTTGTTTTGCTTTGTGAACAGGATTTGGGCTCTCACTTATCTTCATAGCTTACCCAGGGTTGTGTCCACAATTAATTCAGGTGAAATGTTTGATCTGGGGCAGAACTGAGAGGTTTGAGTGCACCCAGATCTGCTCATGGCTAAGAAGTTTTCTTAAAAGACTATACAGCCAGTTAAAGGGATGCAGACAAATCTGGAATGACTGAAACCTTCTACCGTTTGGCCTTGGAGTGCAGAGCTGAATTATAACAGGGAAATGCCTGCATTGCCAAGCCTTTCTCGTGACTGGCTGAGAGGACAAAGTGAGGAAATAGGAATGAAGACTGCTCCAGTTGCTTGCTCAGTGGGTTTTCTTCTCTTTAGCTTTTAAAGTCATACTGCTTTTTAAAGACTTTCTCCCTTCTGCTCTGCACTTCAGGTTTTCTTAGTCCATTCAGAGACATATAAAGTACCACAGCCATGACACCACCTAAGAAAAGTTTGGTTGGTGAGTGCAGCCACTTAAGGACCTGAGGATTCACTCCCAGTGCACTTCTTACATTATAACCACTTCCAATTTGAGTTTTCAGGTGCTTGGTTTAATAGCAGTAGACAATTTCTGCAGAAAGCTGACTGATCAAATGGCAAAACACTTCTGTTGAAAACTTAATTTTCTATCAAGCTAGTTCTGATGGAAGAGATTTCTGTGATTCCCAAAACAGCACATGGATAATTAAGAAAAAGCCCTTGTGATTCTCAAGCCTCCAGCATTTGTGAATAGTCTATAAATGTGCCTATTGCTCTAGTCCAATAATCCTTCTATTCATTACTTCTTTTAAAGTAATACTGCAGCAAAACTAGATGGCTCAAATGTTTATTCAGTGTACCTTTAAAGTGACAAACCAAAAGGTCACAGCCTAATGGTGAACAAATATCTCCACATTATTAAACTTGTATATCTTGGTTGCTTTTCATTGTAATCTGTTCAATTTGCATTTTCTATCTCTTGAAAATTTCCTTGATGACTGTTTGATACATCTGACTCCGATTTCTTCAATATGAGGATGTTTCATTTATTAGCCTGTGGAAAGCTCATAGGTGGAGATTGGTATCTTGCTTCCATTCTTATATTTGAGTCTGGTTTTTCATTCTTTGATCAGTGTCTGATGCACAAGCTTGCTCTGGTAGTGCAGAATCACTGAGCTGTGTGATCTCACAGCCCACACGGCGGGGCTGCGGACAGGACAGGGATGCAGGTCTGCTCTTTCTGTGCCAAGGCACTCCAGGCTGGCACAGCTCTGCACAGCCTGTTCCATTCACACAGCCACATCAGGCCTGCAGGGAAACTGGGAAAATGCCTCACTCTACCTTCAGATGTTCACCAGAATATCAGTAGTTTTCTTTACCTTTGTACCTGCTGTTTGCCTGTGCTTTTTAAGATTATTTCTTTGTGGCTTTTGTGGGTTTTTTTCACTGCTGCTAAAAGAAGAGCAAGCCTTTGTGAGTTTGTCTGACATGCAGCATATTTTCAGGAGCATGACACAGACAAGAAACATGGCTTTAAAATCATCTTGTTGCAAGTAAATTCAGGAAAGTATCTATGCCAGTGTTCCTGTGTTGTTCTTCATGAATGATCAGTCCTGACTGGAGGTAAAGACCTTTGATCTGCAGGGGTACAAACTGCAGACATTCTGCTATTTCAGTCCCACCTGGAGAGAATCAGTCCATCTGTAAGTGTTTCTTGTAGTATTCCCACAGCTTGTGCTTTTGGCCTTAGACAAAAATGAAAGAGCAGGAGCTTAAAATCTGAGAACCAAGAGGTACTTCTCTACCTGTTCTGTTGTATAACTTGCAGTGATCTGCTGCTGAAGAATTAGTAAAGTTAAAGCTTAGGTAACATTGTTTTCCAAAGAGCTGAAATCTCTCTGGCTTCTTTTAAATTATTGGTAAGAGCATCTGTGTATTCAGCACTCCTGCAAATCAATCCACCAATTTGGGATCTGAACCTAAATAAGTTGATACAAAGTTGAACAAACTCCCACAGGTGCATTTGACTAAGACACAGGTGTGCAGGTTGGAGGGGGTAAAGAATTGGGAGGAAGTTGTGTTTTAAGTCACCCTTCACCTTCCTCTGCTTTATGTGACTCAGTTTTCTACCTCCACAAGTTTCAGAGCATTTTCTCTTCCCCACAGCAGCCGTTTTACAGGAGATGATCTGTGGTACCAGACACCAGCTCCACATCAGGATTTACGTGTCCAAGTGCGGGCCCTCCCAGGAAGATGACTAATGATAATGTTATAGGCCATAACTTTTTTGTTCTCAAAAGTATTTACAAGTAGTGTAATTTTACCTACAATTCAAGAGGGATGCTTAAAAAATACCTTGCTTTGGAGTGTTTTCTGGGTCAAAAACTGCATCTCTGCCTGTGATTCTCATGTCACGAGTGTCCACAGCTGTACATAGCTGAGCTGAAATGCCTGGGGATCTCTTCAATGTAAACTATATTTATGTTTGTGGGTGCTAACATTGCCATGAATTGGACTTTCAGGTGCTATAATGGCCCTGAACAACACCCCACCCCATCTCCCTTTCCAGGTTCACACAGTATTTAAATAAAGCAAATATTTTGCTGAATTTTATATAATACATTGGTCTTCTAGTCTGTTCATCTCATTAGTGAAACACTGTCATGGCAGGCTCTTCTGCAGCTGTATGAATAGCATTATATTCTGTTTCCTTCCAGGCAGACTGTCATGCCTGTCACTCTGCAAGGAGATGCAGAAGGTAGAGTTTTTGTAAACTGATGTTGAGACTTGAGCAGTTGATCTCCAACTCCTTCTCTTGCCAAAGGCATCAGATTGTTGGTCTTCTTGATTTCTGAAATTGTGTAACTGAACGAAAGACAAAATATTTCATGTATCAAGAAAGGATACTGCTTTTCTTTTTTAATAATTGCAAATACAGTGATATTGTCTTACTCAGTAATACTTGTAATCCAGGGCTGCTTCCTGGCATTGTCAGTGGCCACTACTGAATATTTCAGAGTAAGTGGTGGTTTCCCTCTCTCTATTTGAGCCCCATCCTCAAAAAGGTGTGTGTGCAGTATACAATGTGCTGCCTGTTGGGCCCTAGTCTTGCGTCTAGCAGAGAGTTCATTAAAACCCCAAAGAACTGGATTTAATAACTTCCAGATTTTTTTTGCTAGGCTTGCCTGTGATCACTACTTCTCATCCAGATAGAATTTCAAGTCTGCTTTTAATTTCAGCTCACAACTTCATCAGTTCTGAACGGCCACATCAGCAAAATGTCCAAAAGCGAAGTCTCACCTTTGTGTGTCTTGCCAGAAAGAATTTCTCCCTGCTTGTCCTTTACCTTAGAACTATGAAGAACACTGTCTTTCATCAGTCCCTCTTCTTCTCTACAAGAGGTCTCCTTGGATGACTCAGGTTTCCAAGGGACTTTCTCAGCTCTTGGCTCAAGACATTGTCATAGAGAATCCTTTTCCAGATTTCTGGAGTTAACTATCTAGTGACCAAACCAAGGGGCTGAATGAAAATTCCATCCCTCTTAGTTAAATAGGCTTCATTAGGAAATGCTTCTTGTGTTAGAAAGCTAACAGTTCATGAAGAGCTAACTCTTTATAGATAATCATCTGGGGGGAAGAATAAGAAGAGAATAGACAAGACTGGAATTTAGACTTTTAGGCAGGAAAAAATATAAACAGAAACAACTAGCATTTGCTTCAGCTGTACAACGTCAATTAAGCAAGAAAGCTTCTTCAGGCACCAGAGAGCACAGATTTCCTCCATAAAACTCTTTGTAAATCTGAAACAGTGAAAATCAGGGCAGGCAGGATTGTTTCTCACCAGTTTGAAGCACCAGACTTTTGCTTTTATTCTGAAATAGGATGAGCTTAAAGACAAATGATCTGGGGGCTGAATTAGAGCCTTCCACATATGAAAAAGCAACACTGGAAGTTACAGATTAAAAGAAGGAAAAATCACTCATTTCATTAAAAGGCTTCTGCCTGCTGACAGGAGGGCACGGGTCAACTCTGATTCGAGTGGTGAGTCCTTGCTGTGGGCAGAGCAATTCCGTGGTTGTAAGGGACAACATGCGTGGATTGTTCTTACTTTTACCAACAGGGAAGGCAGAGCCTTGGCTTGGAGATGCTCATGTTGGATCCTGTCTGTCAAAAACTGAAAGCCCATTGAGATGTTTGGCTGTGGCTGAGGAGAGCATGGTCTAGCACAGCACTGAACTTGCATGATGCTATTCTTACAGGCACTTCCCCATGCTCTCCTAATGCCTAATTAGAAGCTGAGCAATTAGCTCAAAAAGCCTTATCAGAGTTTCCTTTTGGAAATTGGTGCCTTTAGTGTTACATAGACAAGGTGAGTCTGGCTGAGTTCCCAGGACTATGTGTGTAATAGGAAAGCACAGACAGTTGCAGTTTAATAAAGCCCCTTGGTGCCCTCATCTGCTGGATAATAACTTTAATTGACAGTTAGTGTTTTCAGCTGCATAAACTTTTTTTTAATTATTACTTATGTTTCAGAGAAAGGTTACTCTTGATAATAGAATCTTTAACCTTAGATCTTAAGCAACTTTTTTAAAATCACAATTTGAGACAAATAGGGTGCTTTAGGGTTTTTTTTTTGGCTGGCTACAGAGTCATGTAAATTAAACGACTAAACAGACTATTTGAAGAGCACTTAACCTTGGTGTTTCTATTTTTAGAATGATTATGAGCTCCAAGGGAAGAACTTACCTCATAAAAATAAAATCTCAGGCACCCTGGTTGCGTTTCTGCCCATCTCTTCAAGGCTACCTGGGATCTTTGCAAAGAGAGAAGTTCCTGTATGTTGTTGCACTTAGAGCAGCTGTTCGCACAGTTACATCCAGTGCCTATTGCTCTGGGGCCTGTCTGGGGATACATCATCATCAGGCTCTTGGGGCACAGCTGTAAGTGATGGTGTTTATGGTGCTGCTGCTTCTGCCCATTCCTATTGCCCTGGACTGTGGGGCTTGGTTGCTTAGAGACAGATTTGTGAGATGACAGCAGCGTTTGTCTCTGGGCTCTCAGCAAATAAGGAGTGTTAATTTGTAGTTCATATTGTAGCCGACTTTCTCTGTGGTTTATTAAATCCAGGGTGTTTAACTAGTGCTTTCTGTGAAAGCTTTCATTTAGCTGAGTTTTCCAGCTGTCTGGAAAGTGTGGCACAGCAGGCATTGCATGTGAACTCTCAGAGCAGGGCAGAGATTAATACCAAGTGTGACATTTGGAAAAGTGTCTAGGGGAATGCACTATGCCTGGATATTGCATTTCAAAAGCACTTGTACCATTTGCCAGCCTTTTTATTTTTCTCGAATTTCAAATTCCTAAGGGAGTTAGACTGAAAGGGAAGAGTTTTTGTGCTTCCCTAAAATAACTGCTTACGTCTTATTCCATGCAAATTAAAGCCTCCCCCCCAGCTCTTCACACCACAAATGTGCAGCAGATAGAATTTAAAAAGCAGGGAGTCTGACTCAGTACTGGACTATACCTCTGTCACTGTCTCCCTTTTCTACTCCAGTCCCCAAATTCCTCCAGCCTCTTCCTTCCCTTCTTGCTATGTTTCGCCCGGGAGCTCCTGGCCAGCTCTCAGCAGTGAAACGCAGTGACATGTGCCTCTCCCATGGGCTGGTGGATGAAGAATGTAGCAGATTATGGCATGTGTAAAGCAGAGTCTCACAGATATGATCTTGTGATCTGCAGCCTACTGTGTATTGTGACAAGAGAAAGCTGGTTTGTGTGTCATCAGGGAGACAGCAAAGTAGCAAGGCTTATTATATTCTTATTTTCACTTTCAGTTCACAATTTAAATACCCTCAAGGGACAAATTTTCTCTGCTTATAACAGTCTTTTTGAATGATTATGTCATTGCAAATTTCATTTTGCCTTTGCACAGGAAGTCAACAGCTGTTTTCTGCAAGGCAGATAGGTGTGCAGAGAAATTGTAATCTCTACCCCAGTTCTTCAATACTGTACAACAAAGGCCTGAGGATCTGTCATTTACTCAAAGTGCTGGCTGTTTGTGCAGCACCTAGCAGAAGGCAACTTGTTTTCTTCATTCTTGTCTTTTGGTGCTGTCCCAACTTAAGCGTTGGTAACAGAAATCATACAATGCAAATGTATTGCAGTGCACATAAAGGGACGTAATCGGCATTTCATGCATGGGGTTTTAGCAGTTGGCAATCAATGGAAATGTTATTAATCCAAGGGCAATAAAATTTGATCCCGAAACGTATAGCTTTGCAATGCCTGAGTACTCAGGTGTGAGATAGCAGGCAGGCTAAAGGGCGGTGTGAGATTGGGATAGAATGAGCTCCTGCCAAATTCTCCCTAAATTTCTTCTTTCTTCCCTGAGCAGAGGGGAATTGCATTACCATGATGGTACATGCACTACCACTGGAAATCAGCCAGGTGGAAAGGAAAATAAAAAGATGCTTTTCTCTGCATTAGCTGTCTCAAGTGTTCAACACGTGGTTGTGAGGTGCATGGGCATGTAGGGAGTTCAGCTGCAACATGGGACCTCTTCTTGCCTCTCATGCAGATGCATCCTAGAAATCATGCAATTTGGCATGGATTTGGAATCAGCTGGGAGCTCCCAAGTAGTATCATCCTCTGGTTGAGCTTTCCCATGCCATATGGACATGTCTCATGGAGAAGCAAGAAGGGATTTTCTAGGGGTAGTGAGAGGGCTGGAGCAATTCTCAGGGATGCATCTGTGTTTTGGCACTTGGTTTGGCACTTCCTAACAACAACAACATTAGGGACCCTTTCTTATTTGTGGATGATTGCAGTCACCACAGGTACATCCTGACAGGTTGATGGAAAAAGGGAAATAATAGAATCTGTGAGAACTTCTGAAGGGCCCTCTAAAAGAGGGATGGGTACCATTGATCAAAACAATGGGTAACTTTTGCCCTTGTATGACACTTGTATGTGTCACTGCCCCTGGATGTTGAGAATATGTTGACTTTTAACTGTTAACAAATCACAGTGGGGAGAAGATTCATGGGTAGAAGGAGCATGCTGAGGTGCAGGTGTCAGTGTCCAGGGAACGAAGTGGCTGATTTTGTGACTGGCAGTCTTTGGTCTTCCTCTCTGATGGAAAGTTTGTATCTGTGACTTCTTGCAGGTCTGGAACTTGACATAAAATCATGGTGGTGCCTTGGGCAAGGCTGTTCTAAGCTCTGACAGGAGAGTCCATAGTTCGAGTTTATCTCCCCAGCTAGAACGCAGGGGATGAGACCAGACTGGCTAGGGATGACCTTAGGGATGGCATGCCAGATTTAGAGGCAAAACTGCTAAGGATGGCCAAGGAAAAACCTCCATTTTTTGGACATGGAAGGGAATACAGTCATCAAAGATGAGGAAAAGACTGAGGTACTTAATGCCTTTTTTGCCTAAGTCTTTACCACAAAGATTGGTTGTCCTCAGGGCAGCTGGCCTCCTAGGGTGCTGAGGGTGCTCTAGACCTTTCCCTGCTTCATGGACCTTCTCCGGACTCGCTCCAGCACCTCAATGCCATTCCTGAATTGAGGGGCCCAGAATTAGACACAAGATTCAAGTTGTGGCCTCACCAGTGCTGAGTACAGGGGAAGGATCACTCCCTAGTCCTGCTGGCCACACTATTTCTCATACAGGCCAGGCTTTGTTAAAGTCCAAGTAGACTGCATTCACAGCCTTTCCCTCATCCACTAGGTAGGTCATGTGGTCATAAAAGGAGATCAGGTTGGTCAAGCAGGACCTGCCATTCCTAAGCCCCTGTTGGCTGGGCCTGATCCCCTCATTGTCCTATATGTGCTCATGGCCATACTCAAGATAATCTGTTCCACAACCTTGCTGGGCCCTGAGGTCACCCTGCCAGACCCTCCTTCTGGCTCTTCTTGTGGATGGGCATCACACTGGTCCACCTCCAGTCATCTGGGACCTCCTCAATTACCCAGGACTGATGCAGCTTAGTGAGCTCTTCCACCAGCACCCTCAGCACCCCAGGATGGATCCCATCCAGCCCCATAGACTTGTGAGCATCTAAGCAGCTCAGCAGATCACCAACTACCTCCTCTAGCATTAGAAGGAGTCCATTCTTCTCCCCATCCCTGTCCACCAGCTACATGAGCTGCTTTTGTGTAAATGCAAATAATAATATTGCAGAATGGTTGCATTACTGGAAGTGGCCCAGGTCCAAAGCAGGATTTGGTTCTATGCTTCGGGCAGTAGGGTTATGGGCTTGAACCAGATGGAGCTTTTAAATTTTCATCAGCAGGTTTATAAACACAAGAATATCCTTTTATCCACCCTCAGGTCCTTTACTAATAAGCTGCAAATGCTGAACTTCAATTAGCGTGGAGTGGAGGTGCAGATGAAATAATACACATTCTTACTGATGATTATCTATCATGTGAAAATGAAATAGAGATATGATTAATGACCTGTTTCAGGGTTTTTTTGCTTTTCTCTTTGTTTTTTTTTCCCCCTTTAGTGCTTGGTAGTATAGTTGTATGAAAATAGCTAAAAATAATGAGCAGATTCTCTGGTGATTAAATTCTATTATAGGTAAACAGCGGGAGAGTTTTGGGCCCTGCTCATCTTTGCATTGACTTCTGTAGGTGTGGGGCCAAGCCAGCACGAGGGTGTGTGACAATTCTGTTGTTAAGTTTGCCATGGGAGGATTTTACAAAAGAATTTACAAAACAACATTTTTCCTGCTGCTGAGAGATGGCCAGAGAGGTCTAAGCTTTGAAGCAACACTGCTGTGTGTTCTCAGGGAATCCCAGTTTTCTTGAGGGGTGCAGGTGCATGGAGAGGCAAAGGGATTGATTTGTTGAGTGCTGTCTTCGCCTTTAGCAGCACGTTTGCTGGCCTACAACGTGTGCTTGTGTGCTGTACATGTGCCCCAGGTGAGAAGCTTTTTGTAGACCCTGCAGTCACCCAGCTACTGTGCTTGTTCTCTGTGCTTTATAAATAATTCAGATCTGCACGTTTCAAGAGCACTATCAGCTCTTTAGAGGGTGTTGAGTGAGTCTACCTTCACTGATGTATCTTAGGGAGGAAAAGGTCAGGCTTGGCACCTAGTTTGAGCATGTATTGGGAAATTGTCAGGAAAGCTGAGGAAATGTGGAACTTTGTGAGGTATAGGTTCATTCTGGGAATTCTGCATCCAACTTTTCATGTCACAGAATCATAGAGTCTTAAGGGGTTGGCATGGACCTTAAAGACAGCGTAGTCCCAACCTCCTTGCCATGTGCAGGGACACCTCCCACTACACCAGCTTGCTCAAGGCTTTATCCAGTCTGGCTTCGAGCACTGGCAGGGCTGGGGCATCCAACCCTGTTGGATGTCTTGCCTTAAGAAAGCTTTGCTGGAAAAGTAATCCACTAAGAGAATAGAGCCTACTGTTGGAAAATAGAGAGACATAAATTTGAATCAGTAACTGAAAGAAAACTGTTCTCTCAATAATAATAATTGAGTACATTCTGACTAATCAAAGCCCAAAATATATCCCTGAAATGCTTACTGGTCACTTCTTTGGTGAACTGTGCTTCAGCAGAGGGTGTCTGCTTTATAGGCCATACTGGCTTTAGAATAAAATACAGTAGAACCATTTGAGTTTGGAAAGACCTTTAAGGTCATTGAGTCCAACTATAAACCTCATACTGCCTAGCCCACCACTAAACCATGTATTCAAGTGCCACATCTACACGTTGTTTCAATACCTCCAGTAATGATGACTCAGCCACTTCCCTGGGCAGCCTGTTCCAATGTTTGACAATCCCTTCCGTGAAGAAATTTTTCCTAATATTCAAACTAAGATCACAGGAGAAAGGCAGAGCAGCATCACAAAGGTCTCCTCTGACAACATGAAACCAGCAGGATTTTTCTCTTCCCTGGGTCATGTAGGCTTGATATTTGTACCTGGAGGCAGCTGCTGCCCTTTAACAAATTGTGGCTGTGAGCAAGAAGTAGCAAGAAGACAGCACAGCACAGGGGTTTAAAATTGCCACAGGACTCTTGAGTGCAAATGCCACTTAATTCAATTATCAGAGATGCAGGAAGCTTCAGTTCTGGCTTAACACAGGCACCAAGGCTGGGAGATTATGGAGGAAAAATAGACCTATTCTTTGATTTGCCACTCTGATGGCATATGTCATTGTCAAAAGAGGGCCACTAAGCTTTCCTTTGTGCTGCATTGGAAGTGACACATTGCAAGAGGAGGAGAAGTTCTATTTAAAATTGCATAACCAGAGATGAAGTGAAATTGAAGAGAAAGATCAAAGATAGGAAGTGGGGAGAGGAAGAAGGAGACAATATACAGTATGGCTACACAGACATCTTAATTTCATTTTAATGAATCTCTGCTCAGGAAGGGAAGGGTAGCTCTTTGTGTACCAGGAGGGAAAGAACAGCCTCTGCCACCGCACTGAGATTTCCTTTGAACATGCTCTCTTACTGAAATGAGGGACTGCACTCTGCTTCATATTTCACAGAATTAGAAAAGACCAATCTATTTTCTGACTCCCTGCATCTTGCTTATGTAACTTGCAGATGACGGCTGTGCAACCTCTGGCTGAGCCCTGGAAAATTTTCTCATCGGTGAGTCAGGTGCTTGGCAAACAGTCTGGCACAGAGGGCTCGGAGATGAGAGTGACGATAGAGGCATTACCTGGGTACCAGAGCCCAGCTCAGAGTCTCTTGATGGAGGCTCTTCCTGCTAGAAGCGTGCTGATCATCCTGGTTTTGCCATTGCCAAGTGTCGCTGTTCTACTGTGTTGTGTCTCCATTACGCTGTATTAATTATATGCATTCCTCTGGCTTGCATTGAAGCAGAAGAAAACCACAGCCCTCACTGTTACCCAGAGATGCAGGTCAGCAAGGAAGGAGAAGAGCTAGGCAAGAATGAGTCCTCGGCCTTGACATAAATTTTATCTATACAAACTCCTTCAGGATGTGGGGAGAGCATTTAGTGCAGCAGGGCTGCAAAAGTGGGACTTCATGGGGAGGCGCAGGGTCTGCCATTGCAGTGCCCATTCCGAAACTCCATGTGGTCACCAGAACAGTGTTGGTTTGGAGGCTGGAGGTCTGACTGAAAGCTGGAGGGCAGGACTGCACATTATGCTGTAGGAGTTAAATTGAGAACTATGCAAAAGGAAGGATTAGACCCAGGGATGATGGGGAGAAAACTGAAAGAGATGCAGAACTGTTTTCAGCTGCAAACCAATGGGTCAGCTGTCATCTCCAGCAGCAGCAGATCCCAATTTCCACCTCTTTGGAAGTGTGACCGAGAGGAGCCAGAAGGTGTGTACCACCAACTGCAGAGTGTCAAGGCTGGGACAAGTGTGAGATCCCCAAATACAGCCCATCCTATGTGGATCCATGCAGCAAACCTCTCTGTCAGTCCAGCCACATTTAGAGCAGTACTTGGCTTGGTCATGCAAAGAGCCTGTTTGCCAGACTGCAGTGGGGGTGAGGGGGTGGGCACAGAAAGAGATTTTGCCACAGGGATGACCTGGTGACTAATGATTTTCGTTGATCTTATGCTTGCAGGAGAGAGCAATCCATCATCTGCAGTTCCTGGGGGCTTTTCTGCTGAAGGCTCTGAGAAAGCAAACGGGAGATGCTCCCCAAGAGCAGGGCTGTGCGAGCCCACTGAACCTCATGATGCTCTGCCCTCCTGGATGTATGAACGGGACAGTGCAGGAGATCCCAGCATCAGGAAATCTCTGGATGACTTCTACAAAATGTATTGCACCAAACAGCCAGGGGGGACGGATCCGACCTACGAGGCTGCATCACGTTGTCTGTTACAGAAGATTTCAGAGCTGGCAAACCGGGATGGAACAAAATATGTGTCACGTTGCCTGCAAATGGCCCAGTTGGTCTTGAACAGAGACGGGTGTAAGATATTTCCAAACTACCCCCCTTCTGCTTGTTTTTCAAAGCCAGCTGACGGAGAAGTCTTGTTGGAAGACAGAAGGAGAACACCTGGGCTCTCAGATGACATCCTGCAATTCCTCTTGAAACAAACACAGGCAGAACATAGCCCTGATGTGTCACACAGAAAGTGAGCAAGGCACTGGCTTGTTTCTGTCACTGGAGTTTTGCTTTCACTCCAAAAAGAGGTGACTTTCTTAGAACTCTTCTCCTAGCACCACCTTAAACACCAGATACTCCGTGGAGGGGTTCACCTGGAGCAGACCTTTCCACCTCAGTCTCTGCAGGGCAGCGCTGCATAAGGAGCATCTGTGGTCCCCATGTAACTGCTTGGGATGTGTGACTGCTCGGGATGGGTGATGCAGTGTTTGTTGCTGGGACATCAAACATGGTAATTTAAGCCTGGCAGGCTTTTAAATTTACCTCCATCCCTACCCCGGCTGAATGGTGGCCCTGCCAAATTCAGCCCCTGTGTAGGCATGGATGTCCAAGTGCTGTTGTTTATAATAGACTGTTTGAAAGACCTAGAGAGGGAAACTTAACATTTTATTCTGTACCTGGCTGATGCTGTTACATGTATCCCTCCACGGGGTGCTCCTTAGCTGGTGTGTTTACCTACAGATCATGATTGCAATGCAGGTGAGCTTTTCCAAGATAAAAAATGTGTTTGTGCATGAGAAAGAGTAAATACAGGTTCTGAGCATGTTCTCTGACAGCACTTCTGTCCTTTTTACCATCCCCCCTCCAACAACCATCAATTCCTTTTTCTCTTTCATGATGGTGCTAATGAGATCCCTGGAGAAACGTTCCATTTAAAAAGAAACAGATCTCTCTGAGCCCAAAGAGGCTGATGTCAGTCAGCAACAGGGTAATGAACCCACACACAACCACTTGAGGTCTCTCTTGGAGGCCTCCTGGCTCAGTGGCTTCTTTGCCACTGCCTTACTCCCTCTGCCTGGCAGACAAATGTCTTTGTGCTTATTTTCCACCCACTGCCTTGTCCACTGAAAAGAGAGCTTTGCTATAGTGATGTTGCTTGCCGACTGAGGAGGTCATTTTCCACTGTGGATATGATCAAGGAAGCACAGTGCAAGAGAAAGGCATGTGCTTGAGGTGACAGCAGATGGGCAAAGAAGGAAGAAAGGACAGCTGGGGTCTCAGAGGTCAACACCAAGGTTCCCAGCTAATGTGGTTACTCCAGTATAGCCACATTGCGTGCACCAGTTTTAGTATTTGATCTTCAGCAGTTCAGTTTGGAGACAGCTCTTACCTTGCCAGCCCAGCTGCTGAATCCTCTCATCAGTTCTCTTTCCACACTGGCCAGAGCTCAGAATGTGTTTTGGTGTTCATGCACGTCAGATTCCCTGCTTCAGTTTCAGACAGGGCTGCTATTCCTGCCTTGCTGCCCAGGGCAGATTGGCACAGCATCTGTGCTCTGCAGGTGTTTCCAGCAAAAGCAATGGAAATTTGGCTGCTGACTTTAATCAGAGCAGGAAGAGGCCCTGCTGGCCCAGCTGGCTGCAAGTTATGGCCAAGGTCTTAAGACTTGCCGCCATCTCTCTTTGCAAATAGATTTATATTGGAACTGCCTGGGTTTATTTTCCTGTCCTTGAGTTATCATGAAGCTGATACATCAGCCTTCTTGGTGGTTCTGCTTGGTGTGTTGCTTGCTTGCTTTTATGGCAGAAGTGTTGTACATGTGCTAGAGGGCACACAAACTACTAGAGCAGATCCTCAGCCGCTCCCCTGGCTATTCAAGTTAATGGTGCTTGGGGAAAAACAGAGTTGAGATGAAGATGCAGCATCAGTTCTGTATTAGCAAATAAGTCCTCAGGTGCTGGTGTGCCAGAATCCAGATGAAAACATGCTGCAGGCAAAAACTATTGACAAAGGTAATACCAAATAGTTTAGCAATAGATGCAGCTGAAAAAAGTAAACATGCTCCTGAGTGTGCTATCAATAATTACAGTAACTCTACTGGCCTCTCCCTGCCAGCTCACACTGCTTGACCACCACAGGTCTGTCACAGCAGCAAGGCCATCAGTACTGAGAGATGGAGGGAGCTATTGCTAAGAGGGAGGAAGGAAGGTCTTCAGTGTGATTCAGATGGTGTTGCTTTTTTTTGCCAGCATTTATGCTGTTCCACGCAGTTAAATTAGTTGCTGTGCAAAACATTTTAGCTGCCGTTTTAAGGGAAATAACCTCCCAGGAAGAGAGAGATTGAGACATCAGAGGTCTGCATCTGAATCCCTTTAGTTGCTCTATTTGGTTTGGTGATGAATCGGGCTCTGCTTTGGGTTAGCTTTGAAACCATCTGGTCTCCTACTCAGATTTATTTTTTTTTAAAAACAAACAAAGGCATGCAGTTTCCATGAAGAAAATTTGCAGCAAAATATGAAGTTCCTGTTTCTTTAGGAGAGTCCTGCTAGTGATGTTTGAGAGATACCTACTGGGTTTTGATGGAAGAGACAAGCCCTGATTGACCGTAGTCTGACCCCAGATTAGCCCTGGAGCCAGATGTGGTTCTCCCCACTCATGACAAACATGAGGTGTGTGCCTGGAGCCCCTCTTTGGGGTGTACACAGGGTGCTGCTCCTGAGGCCTGATTAACCTGAGCTGCCATCATTTTATCTGCTTTTTGAATGAAATATAGAAAACATTCAAAGGAATAGCTGTTCATCTGTTATCAAGTGTTTTAAATGATGGAAATCTTGGTTTGGAAGATGCGTGTCCATGCAGGAAGTTAATCTGTGGGGAGATCATGCTGCTTCTCTGCACACCAGCAGCCAGAGGGGATGGGAGGTACCTCCAGAGAGCTCATGCTTCTGCTTCAGCTCCTCCAGGCTCTTGGGGCTGCAAGAGCCTTTAACATCCTTTAACATCCCAGTTTTCTCATTAGAAGTTTCTGGTGCAGCAAGAAAAGAGATAAGAGGACTCATTACTCTTGAACCATTTAGGTAATGAGATGCAAGTGATGACAAAATAGAGAATAGGTGGCTGCTGAAAGAGCATGAAGATAGATACCAGCAGAGGAGAGCGTGAAACTGTTCAATTTTAAAGACCAACGTAGGCAGAACAGTCTGGATGCAGCTGAAAGATTTGGATTATGACTCATACCTACAAATCTTGGCTGGCATCTTGCAGAGGACATGTTAAGCTCTGTGCTACTGAAGCATGCAGTCTTTTGAAAAGTTTGCACCCCTCACAGTCAGGAGTGCTTGTGGTTCTTCTGTGTGCTGCTCACTTAGAGTATCCTGGAGGGATGACCACCCATGCCTTCTTCGAGGTGAAAGACAGTCTTTTTGCAGGTTAAGTACCAAGGGTGGTGTGAAGTCCTCACAGAAATGTCCTATTTTCTCTCTGTTTCTCTCCAGCTTGTGCAATAATCTCTGAGAAACTGAGTTTCTTTCTGAGGAGTGAAGCACTTTCCTCCCTCCCTGACTTGCACTTAGCATTAACACTTCTATGGTTTCAGCACCCATCAAAGCAGAGACCATCTCAGAGGCCCTTTGCCACCAGGCTCTCTCCATTCCCTTTGTTTGCTTCTCTGGCCCACCCCATCGTTTTACTTTTTTCTCCACTGCAGTATATAAGGCAGGAAATGACCTATTTTCCTGAAGGCAAGGAACCAGGTGATGCTAGACCATGTTGTACCCAAACATGCTCCACCACTATGAGCTCAGCAGGCAGCTGGGCTGCTTTGGTTCAGCTTTCAAAAGCAGACTTTGCAGTAACCACTCATTGTTTAGCTGCCAGGTAAAAATATGCACCTGAAGTTACAGCCTCCCTACCAGCTGCTGGGTGCACACTGGGCAAGGTGCCTTGGAAGTTGCCCCTTTATGCCACAGAAAACATCCCTCTGGGTTGTTGTCCTTCCCTTGCTCTAGCCAAGCACAACTTGCTGCTCAGCAGGACTGGCTGCATGATCCTAAGACAGAGCTGGGTGGCCCCATGCATTCCCAGTGCCCCCCTGCCCCTCTGCGTCCTTCCTGGTTCAAGACCTGTAGGTGGGAATTTTCCCAGCTTTCCCTAAATAGTGCTGCTGTGGCTCAAGAGAAGGCAGAGCAGGGACTCTTGATTCCTTTGCTTTCCTTCCAGGGAGTGTTGTTCCATTTGTGATCCTCCTGGGAGAAGAGGCTCTGATGGACTTAAACTGGACAGTGTTCTAGATGGGGAACTCACCCAACCTCCCCAGCTTGCTGGCCTCCTCAGCACTGATGGCTCTTGCTTCCACTACCAAGGCCAGCTGCTGTCACCTCTATTCATCCCCCCGTGTGCTCTGGTAGTGTGTGGAGGCTGCTTTTGCAAAGGCATTTGTGGCTTACATTGCAGAACAAATACAAGGGGTTTGTCCTTTTACTTGTTCAAGGCTCACAGCAGAGGAGCAGCTCTTTGAGCCTGGCTTAGAACAACACCTGAAAACCTACAGCATCCTTCAGGGCTGTGGATGTGTGAGATCCCAGAAAATCCCACAATATCTTCAAGTGAGATGTGTAAGTGAAGTAAAAGATGGGAAATAGCATCAGTCTCATAGGTTATGACAAGCAAGGCCAAAATTGATCTGTCATTGCCAAGTAGGAAGAGCACAGGACATGATGAGGACTTGACAGCCACGGCCCAGGGGTTTCCCTGATGCACAGCCCAGATCCAAATCCCACCCAAGGTCTGTTAGAGATGAATGTGCTTTGGTTTGGGTATTTTCCACCTGAGCTAGACCAGCAATCCCTCAGTGTCTCAGAGAGGTGACTCATACTGCAGGCACAAAGCCCTCTGCCCATACACACCAGACGCCTGAGCTGCCCTGGGGCTCGTCTTTGGACTAGATCTGGCAGGCTGTGAGTGCTGCCTCTGTGTCCAGATTGAACATAATTGCCTGATCCAAACTCCTTTGACATCCTTGACAAATTCTCCTGCTACAAAGTCATTCCCCACTTTCCTTGGCTCAGAGTGGTTGGTGTCAATGGCCTCTCTGATACTTACTCCGACAGCATTTTTTACTTTATTTTGCCCTCCCACACAGCTGCCAGTGGGAGGTACTGATTCATGCCAGCGACCTACCAGTCCTGGAGCCCAAAGGCAGGCAGGGAGAGAGCTGAGCCCAAGCAGGTCCTCAGCAGGTGTTAATGAAGTGAATGGAGGCAGGGCCATTTGCAGCAGTGGAGGATTTTCCCCTGGGAGTTTTAAGGTGTTTTGGTATGCCTGGATATTTCAGGACATATGGTTGTTAAAATCGGTATACAGCAGGCAATGCACATCCTGTATAAATGTGTCTATTGAGCATTGGTGATTTTGTGTGGGGCATATGTTTTCTCACAACACAGAAGTTCATTTTAAAAATACCTTATTCTGTAGGCTTTCCCTAATGACTATTTTCCCACACACATCTATTAGGCAACAACATATGCCAGCATTTCTTCCTTAAAAGTAAAATCTGGCACACAGAACACAGCCTGAAATAATAAGATGTGATTAAAACAGTAGCTGGAGCTCACCAAAGCCAGAAAACTCGTGGCTGAAAGGTCAAACCTTTATTTAAATCGCCTTTGCAATGGCTTTGCAGGTGCTATGTATTGAGAGGGAAGGTCTTGTAATGAAAGAACATCTGTCATGGAAAATTTCACCCTCAGTTCAAGCTGAACAAACTTTCACTCACACTAGAAGGTAGGTTCTTGTAATGGGAAATGTCAGTCAGCCTTAGGGCAGGTGACCCTATCCAGCATTATCTGCATTTCTGGGCGAGATACAGTACCTGAGCCAGGAATGCTGCTGAATGGGTGCTAAAATCAGCACCTCCTGGCCAGAGAAGCAGGATGATTCTGTGATTAAGGTTACCGAGGTGGGGATGCTGTGCCCTGCAACACATTTTCAATGTGACTTTTCACTAATTGGTTTGTTCTGTTTCCAGCAGCTTGGTGTGGCTATCTGAGAGCTTCAGAGAAAGAGAGCAGGACATTTACACCCACATCCTGGTCTAACAGCAACTCCCCTCAAAAGTCTGCAACTAGAGGCTGAAATAATAATAGAGATTTTGTGTCTGTGGTCCAGGCCTGCTTGTTTAACAAGCAACTCAGCATGTGTTCTGTGAGACCAGCTTGTGTTTGCATCCTTGTCTCCTCATCCTCCCTGGGTCTGGCTGCTCCCTGAGAGAGCATCACTGCTCTGGGCTAAGGGAGTGAGGACAACAGCCAAAGGCAGCCATGGGACAACTGCGTATGTGTTCTTGAAACACTTCTTCCCTCCACGGGGTGGCTGGATGTATAGGGGACTTGCTTTGTTTTATATTTTGGGGTGGCTGAGTTTTGTGATCTGAGCTCGCTCTTGGGTAAGGAGAGGTTGATCTTGGGTTTGAGGTGCTGGTTCTGTAGAAGGAGGCGCCCACAGCTGAGTTCCACATGGAACCACGAGGAACGTGTGTGTGTGTGCGTACACAAGTCCCGTGTCTGGATTTCTGTCTCTGTGAGTGTTAATGCTGGCTGTCTGGTGTTCAAGAATAGACTGGGTGCACATGAATTACTCAGAAAACACATCCTCTGGGATGAGGAGACACAGACTGCTATTCTGAAGGCTGGGGGAGTCTTTCCACAGGCAGCAGTGAATTAGACTCAAAACGCACTAGTGTGCTGGACAAGGGTCAGGCTGATTTCTGTGCCACTTCTTCCTTTTCCCACTGCCATGGGGTGCTAGTGCTTGGTGAGAGGAGATGGTGTCAGCACCCAGCCTGCCACGAGGAGAAATGAAGCTGGTAAAGGCCAGACTTCAGCATTTGAGTGCAGCAGGCACCCTTGACAGCCCTGATTGTCCTTGGAGCTACTCAGCGTGGGTGGGACAGTCATCTGTATACACTGCTTGGTCAGCCTCGGGTGCTCCTAACCTTGAAAGGAGGTATCCTCTTAACTTTGTTCCCAGTGTAATATTGCCACACTTGGCCCATTTGACCCTAAATTTTCCTCCTGAGGCATCCACCCAACATGGGCCTGCCTGAAAGAGGAGGAAGAGGGACATGGAAACTGTTTTTTCCCAAAGTCAGGACACGACACTTTGCAAGCTCAGTATGCCTCACATGAGAGCTGGCAAAGCCACCCACTGTACCTTGCTCTATCTCATATCCAGGGTAGCAGAATCCCTTTCAAGCTGTCTTTTTCTGCTTTTCATGTTTGCATCACCTTTCCACCCTCACAGTTCCTAGACAAATTTACACTGATGGAGTATCTTCCAGGTATTTTCATTTCCCCAGGCTGCCTTTAAGCTTAAGCCTCTTAAGCCTTTTTTATAAGCACACGGCATTTCACACAAAGAGCCTAAAAGTCTTAAAATCAGGGTATGCAAAAGAAAAAAAGGATATTTTAAGGGGAATAGATCCTAGCAAAATCTCCTCTTGCATTTTGTAGGTTTTGCTCTCTCTTTCATAGGATCTTTTTGCAGCTGGGGTTCTGTTCTTAGTGCCAGTGGTGATTAAGAAAGATATGATGGAAAATTTCTTTGGCCATTCCTTTTGCTGTATGAGCACTGCTGTGATGAAATACATCTCTGAACACTGTGTTTTCAGTCTGGAATTATGTGCAAGGGCATAATTGGATTTTTTTTTTCCAGTACATACATCGTTCAGTAATAAAAACTTTACTTTGGAATCATTACAGCCTGTTGCAGAAATCTATATATTTTTATCATACAAAATGGAAATATGCCTCTGACATTTCCATGACACTATCAACCACAGAACAATATTGTTCTTACAAAACAGAACCCTTGCTGAGAGTCAAAGTGCTATAAATATTTAAAGAAATTAATTACTAAGTAAGCCAGACTAGCGCCCCAGTCTTTAAATATTAAATGGAACATATATAGTTGACAAAATGCAGGCAGAAACACTGAATGGGGCAGTTTAATTGCCTAAACGAAATTATTTGCAGTGCAAAGGCAACTGTTAAAGTCATTTTTGCTTAATGACAAGCAGTACTCAAAATACAAGGGCTTAAGTCAGCATTTTGCTTGCTGAAAGAAATTTCTACCCTGTTTTACATTTTACTGCACAAGCCCCAGACTTCACCATGAGGTTACCAGTGTGATTAATTGCATGCTTTAAAAAAAATAATGCAGAGGAGTTTGGGCAGGGGTCATTTTGTTGAGGAGATTTTTTGAGAGGACCTCGGTGTGCAGCCCAGGCTGGAGAGGGAGATGCTCTCAGGCTGCTCTCTGGGCTTCAGCTGCCTGGGAACTCCAGTCCTGCAGAGATGCCAAGCATCCAAAAACCAGGCCAGAGAGACACACTGGCAGCTTTTGGGGACTGTTCATAGTCCAGGACTCATCTCTGATGAGGAGGGTGTTGAGGTGCCCTTTCTTCCCCCCTTGTAGAGGAGGAGGCACCTGGGACAGGGGAGGTGGCTTCTGTTGTCAGCGAGACAATTTCATTACAGCTAACACTAGGAGAAGATTTAGTTATAGGCAAATTTATACAGCCATGAGTAATCAGGTAAGGGCTTCTTGAGCCCCTGCGGATCCAAAGCTGCGTTTTAGCTTGATGATGGGTCCATTTGGAGTGGTGGGTTTTGACCTGGACTCCAGCAGATCATTTATTGACAGCAAATGACACCTGACTTCTCAGGTGAGAAGTGGCAGCATAGACAAAATGAAGAGTCTTGTGACTAAAAATCCCAGTGGTGCAACAGTGTTAGGCAAATTCCAGCTTTCTCTTACAGGAGGAAATGTGCCTGTTGTTTCCCATCAATGTCATCTTTTCCTGTGGAGGCATCACCAGTGTAATTACAAGAGCTAAGTTGCATTTTCTCCCTGGAGCAAGCAAGGTCATTGAGCTGCCATCGGGGAAGGACCTTGGAAGTGGCACTGCTTTCTTGTGGCAATCATGCTGACTGTGCAGTATGGAAAAATTGTCCTTTGTTCCCTAGGCCCCAAAGGTTGCTTTTGGTTTATGTACTTGTTTTTGTATGGCAGCATAATCTAGTTTTTTGCCATCTGAGCTGACTGAGGAGGGAGGAATGGCTGTGGTGTGTGTGAGCAGTGTATGTGAAGATGTTCATGTGGAAAACCTGGGACACTGGGGAAATGTTTTTTATACTTGGCCTTCCCTCTCTCGTCCTTGTTTTGGGTTTGGTTTCCTTTTGTGTTTGGTGGTTTGTTGTTGTTTTTTTTTTAATCTCATGATATATTTACAGGTTCGGTAGCCTGTGAGTGTATCCAGAGGTCCTGAAGATTTATATCAGCTAGCATAGGGCTTTTTCCAGAAGACCATAACAGGGTCTGTGCATGTATTTTTCATATCCTTAACAGTTATGGCATGTCTTGTAGGCAGATTTTAAACCTCTTTTCAGTTTGTCCATATAATATTTGACATTTCTGTGGCATAGATATATCACTGAAGAACTGGAGCTAGAAGGATCCTGCATGAAAGAGAAGAGGGTTACAAATGAGCAGAATCTGCTTTTTATTTAAAGAAGACTGAGAAAGACAATTCAAGAAGAGTTGCCCTGAACTTTTAAGGTTCTCCTAGTTCTGAAGCAGAAATACACTGTAAATTCTTTAGATTTCCTTTGAAGAAAATCTTTGATGCTAAAGTCAAAGCTATGCTATGAGGGGGCACTTTTGTCACTATTGAGTTTGGGATGGCAGAGAGACTAAACCAAATGTGCAGATTGGCCACCCATTACAAGTAACAATCTGTACCAGCCCCATTTGTCCAGACACAGGCTGGACAAGGTGTGCTTAGAAGCATTTTGGCTTATCTAGTATCAGTATCATTTCATCTGCGGTGGATGCAGCTCAAGCAGACACTGTTTCTGAAACCCTCTCCCTGTTGTTTTTGAGATCCTCCCACAGCTCCACAATCAAGCTCCATTCGTCAGCATCGCTGCAGGTGCCTGGTCCAGGCAGGTTAAATAGTCTTTGCTCAAGAAGAAGGTCTGAATGTGGCCCTGGGAGCAGCCTCTCTCAGAGAGGCTTTGGCTAGAGGCATGCAAAGTTTTGGGTGTATATAGGCACATGCACTCCTGGAGGGTTGTCCCTTCTGCTTTGCCAGCCCATGTTGGGATGCAGTGTGGATGAGATCCGTGCTCAGCTGGATCCCTGTTCCCTCTCCAGTGGATGTGTCTGATGGATTTTAATTCCTCTGAAGTCCGTCACCATATGAACTAAGAGGCACCTGATCCTGCCTCACTGTAGAGCTGTGGAGATAACCCAATTCCTGGGGTAGCAGTTCAACCTTGTGTCATACCAGCTTGAAGCCACTGTAACAGCTGGTGGGTAAATGTATGTGTAGGGTGATGTATAGGGGCAGCAAAGCCTGAGCATCTGAGCAGCTCCATTATCTGTTGTGTTGCAACTACCATTGCATATCATAAGACCTCCCAAAGGATTTTGTTGCTATTACTGAAGCTGGATAGATGGTGTGTCCCTGAGGTGCTGGCTTTTCCAGTTCAATTGGGTTTTTTCCAGATCCATTCTCTTAGCACCTTCTGAATGAAAGAGATGAGCTGCAGTATTTTAATTCCATGAAAATTAATTGGCACCCAAGAATGAAGATAATGCCACTAGCACATCTAATTAGAGAAGCAGTCCTCATATTCCCCAAGCAGTCTCCTCTCAATTTAGGAGTTCAGACACAGAAATCTGCTTGTCATCCCTTGAAGTTCTAGCTTCCAACATGAGCCGAATGTGTAATTTTTTTAAAGCATTTGTATTTTAGAGAATCCAGCAGGATAAATGCTGTTTATGCACAGAGCAATAGATTGTCACAACATTATGAGGCATGTATATCACTGCAATCAAAGTACTGACACATCTGAGAAGGAAGGTTGGGGTGTGCCACTCACGAACGAGCAAGTGGAATATACCACTGCGTGCAGTAATCCTGGTTTAGTGCAGTCACATCTCCCTCCTAATCTGAGGGGAAACTTGTCCCAGCTGATACCTGGCTGCAAGAGTTCATGTGAAGCAACATGGTTTTGAAAATAGAGGCTGATGTCATTAACTGTGGGCAAGATGCTGGGATGCTCTGGTTTTCCAGTGCTGGCAAAAAAGTCTGCAGGGTCATGCTTTGAAATCCTACCCTGAAGACGGAATTAGATACACTTCATCCAGTTCTGTCCCTGGACCTGTCACAGACCTCCTGCAAAACTTGCAAATCTTTGTAACCTCAATTCTCATCCAGTCTGAAGGCATGAACACGTGCTCCCATGTAGACCCTGATGGAACTGATGGCAAAACATGGCCCGGCAGTCCTTTAACACCCTCTCTTGGCAGTGGCAAATACTTGTCTCTTCAAGGACTTCTTGATTCTTCAGGATCAGCTCACACAGTGCTGAGATGAGGGAGCATATCAGAGAAATCCTACAAGTCAAGTATAAATGAACCAACCAGCACAGAGAAAACAGCTGATTCCAGTGGAGGGAATGGATTAGAAGCCATGTGAGGCAGGAGTGTGGGACTGCTTGACCTCACCTCTCTGTTCTGCAGCAAGAAGACTCCTGTAGTGGTGCTTGTACTGACTATCAACAGGACCTGTGCAATACACGTACTTAGTATGAGTACCTCACAGAAACTAAAATATTATTATTGGCTATTTTTATTCAGCATCTTTGTATCACTTACCCCTTTTGACTGCAGTGTCCACAATAGGTGTAGCCAAGCAAATGCTGGAGCAGAGGAGTTACACAAGGATAATCAGCTCTATTTATACGCCTGAAGAAGCAAAGAAGGTTTAAAAGGTAAATGTTTCACTTAAAATTTTTCCTCCTGAGCAGCTGAGGAGGTTGAGGCGAGGCTGAATCCTCACACAGACAGTGAAGGACATGGGGACCTTGGAGCCAGTGAAATTTGTCATAGTCTTTGAATCAGACTCTTGATTTCCCAAAGGCAAGAGTGGTGATTTCCAAAGAAGCATCTGCCTGTGGAGATGGGCCTTGCATGGGCAGTGCAGGAAGAGCACACAGGAGATATAACTGGGTTCTATTATTTAGCAGAAATTGTAATCTGAATGCAAGGTGAACAAGTTGTCTGGTTTTCCCTCCCTGTTAAAGGCTGTCTTCTGAAACAGGCTTCAGATGGAGCTGAAGTTCCTGCTTCCTTTATGCACCAATGAAGCTGCCTGTGAGTTTAGCTGGTGTATTGTTATTGTGCCCTGGTTTATATAGTTAAAGGCTATATGGTTACAGCAGCCTGGCATTGTTAATAAAACAGTCAGTCACAGAACAATAACAGAGGTAATTACCATTTTGATGTATAGATCCATTGTCCTCCATGAACACTGGCAATTAGAGAGCCATCTGCTTAGCTCTGAGGACAAACAAAAAAGAAAACTGAAAAAATACATGTAATTTGGAGATGGCCCTCAGAGAGTTAATGAAAAAGGAACCAGAATAGATGCAGATCTTTGCCTGGCTCTGAAGGGAACTGGGTGGAGCATTCGGATTTGCTCTGTGGAGAGCTTATCATAACTGCTGTAAGGACTAATTGGGACAGTGGGGGCTGTTAAAGAAAATTATATAAAACTTGATCTCTGTAGGTTTCCTCTGGCTCCCCAGAGCATCATCACAGTAAATAAGAGGTTTGCCTGCGGAGATGGATGCTAAGAGCAGTGATTTCCGCGGTAAACTCCTGAGGAGCACCGCGTGTCGTTCATTCACCAGATGACATAAGTGCCGGGATCACTTTCCAGTCCTTCTCTGGGTCTGGGTTTGCTGCGTGCGAGGGTCGGATGAGGCTGTGAGAGGAGGGGACAATGATTTGAGGGGAAAGGACAAAAACCTTTCAGGAAGAAAAAGCTGCTTGCAGCGCCTGGAGAGGCTTTGATAGGAAATGGATGTGGAAACGCAGCGGTGATTCTTTGTGAAAGCTGCCCAGGAGGGATGGGTTACCGCACCTCCTCCCTGTAGGTAGAGGCTCGGCATCCTCTGACGGTGGGAAAGACCTAAGGACCACACAGCATCCTCTGAGCCGGAGGCACAGGCAGGGAAGCCCCGCTTTTCCCCTTTCCCCGAGGAATGGCGGGGCGGGGGGATGTGAAGGGGTCTTGGAAGTCGGCGAGACAGGGAGAACCATCCCGGCTTTCCCAGCCCGTGCAGGACTTGCCCCGTGCTGGGGATGGAGGGGAGGGGGCGGCGGCGGCACCGCCCCCGGGGGCTCGCAGTGACGCAGCTCCCGGCGGGGCCCCCCGCCCGAATCCTCCGCCCCCACTGCCCCCTTTAAACAGCGNGGACGGAGCGGGGCGGTCCGGCGGAGGGGAGGCGAGAGAGCAGCCCCAGCGAGCACGGGGTGCAGGAATGGAGGAATCCCCTCCTGATGGGGTACCCGGAGCGGTGACACCGCGCCCGGCCCGCCCTGCGGCTCCCCGGGGTGCGGGGGATGGAGCTGCGCGGGGGCTCCTCGCCTGCTCCTCCTTTATTTGCATCCCAGTACAGCACCTTTCCGCAAAGACTTCCTGATGTCATTTGATTGCGAGGGTGCCGCTAGGTTTTTTTGCCAGCCAGCGCTTGGTGCTGGAAGCTAATGGTAAAGTAGCAGGGATGCAACTTTAACTAACGGGATTGATTTATTTATTGGCACGCGGCGTTAAATATTAAAACCCCACCGTGAAATGAACACTCAACACAATAAAATGAGGTGATGGCTTGGCTTTATAGTGGTTTTGTGCATACTACAGCATTGCGTGAAAGAGTCAGTGGCATTCTGGGTTGAGTAATTCGGTCTGTCAGAAGTCTCTGCACAGAGACACTTCTGGGACTTGTACAGAGATTATAAGGAAGTTGACTCCCTTCAAGTGCCTTTATTGAAATCAAAGGGGGAGGGTGGGAGATGGGGGAAGAGACCCCCAACACAGAGAAGCACACCAGACTTATTCCACAGATCTATGGGGATTTATTATCTAATTTTTTCCCCCTGTTTATGCCATCAAACAGTTCAGGTACTTCTTTATATCCTCTGTGGCTGTCTTGCTTTCAAGTGTCAAATCAGTGAAACATTAACTTCAAGAACTTTCTAGTACTCCTGCAAATCAATATGCCAAAGTTTAGTTATCCTTCCTAGGAAGACATTGCTGACGTTTTGGTGAGGAATGACACTGCACTGAGTCATCGGCATTAACGAAACAAAGCCGTGTGGGGATTTCATCAGAGTCTCACCCAAAGATCTGTCTCAGTCTCAGAGATGCAAACAAAACCTGTGTGAATTTGTCCTTCATTTCTCATCGTTTTTCATTATATTCATCAACTCTCAGCACTAAGGCAAAATCAAATAATCCGATCGTAACTCCCTGGGCAGACTGGGTTCAGGAGGGTAAAGGAGACCCAGGGCTTTGCTTTCTTTTGTCTGAGGTCTGGTTTTTCTCTGTGGACAAGGGAAAAGTTTCCCTATTGACATGTGCTCTGCCTTTGTTTCTCCTGTGAAGCCCTGCAGTTGTACCTTCTGCTGTGTCCCTGCGGGTGGGTTGCCCTGCTGCCTGACTCTGTTGTTGGTGTCAGGGTGATGGCACCACCTGTCCTGAGCACATGTGGAGAGGAAGGCAGATGCCCTGGCCAGCCATCCTCAGCTAGCAGGTGGCCCCAAGGGAGCTCTTGCCAGCTGGCATGGGCTGGCACTGCCAGCACTGGTGTAAAGTGGGGCATGTTGGCTTCCCACTGGCTTCCTATCTTAGCTCTGGCAGAGCAGCTGCCTCAATATGTTATTTCAGGCTCTGGGATGGATTAGATACTCATCTTGTTTCTCTGGGCAGGTTAATATGACATATGTCCAATACCATTTGCTTCTCCTGACATTGTTATGATAGTCTGATGCTTCCTCTGTGTATGTGTCAGCTTTCACTGTTAACCAAACACTTGCTGAGACATGAGCTATTGAATGACCTGGCAAAGGCAGTGAACACAACCTGACTTTATATTCCTGTATTGCTGGTGGCTCGAGAGCTAGCCTGAAGTTGGCATCTGTAGTAGCAAAAGATGTTCAGAAGTTGGTCTGTTCTGTGCTTTATCTCATCATCTGGGTGTAACTCACAGGAGATGTGCTGTGGCTGCACCACTGAAAGGACAGAATCAGATGTTTGCCCTTGTGCATGTTGTGATTTCTCATGGGCTGGAGGACCAGAGGAACCCCCCCAGGAAGAGGCACTGAAGCAGGTCATTTCCTTTGCCTGCGTCTAAGTGGCTGTGAGCAGCTCATGCCATGAGAGCAGCAACTCCAACACCCATGGGATTGAGAGAATGTCCTTTTAGTGGGTAACACTTTTATTAAGTAGAGGGGAATTTGCTGCCAGCTTCCTGCCCCCACGTGCATGCACATCCTTATCCTCCATGCTTGGATGGATCCTGCAGGCAGGTGAGACTGCAGCAGTGTCACCGCCGTGCTGTGTGATGGTTANAGCGCCGAGCCGAGCCGAGCCCAGCCGAGCCGGGCATGGGGCCGCCGGTGCTGCTCGCCCTCCTGGGCGCCGCCGCCCTGGCAGGTGAGCCGGAGGATGGAGGGAGGGATGGAGGGAGGGAGGGATGGATGGACGGACGGACGGACGGAGGGAGGGGGGGNACCCCACCGTGAAATGAACACTCAACACAATAAAATGAGGTGATGGCTTGGCTTTATAGTGGTTTTGTGCATACTACAGCATTGCGTGAAAGAGTCAGTGGCATTCTGGGTTGAGTAATTCGGTCTGTCAGAAGTCTCTGCACAGAGACACTTCTGGGACTTGTACAGAGATTATAAGGAAGTTGACTCCCTTCAAGTGCCTTTATTGAAATCAAAGGGGGAGGGTGGGAGATGGGGGAAGAGACCCCCAACACAGAGAAGCACACCAGACTTATTCCACAGATCTATGGGGATTTATTATCTAATTTTTTCCCCCTGTTTATGCCATCAAACAGTTCAGGTACTTCTTTATATCCTCTGTGGCTGTCTTGCTTTCAAGTGTCAAATCAGTGAAACATTAACTTCAAGAACTTTCTAGTACTCCTGCAAATCAATATGCCAAAGTTTAGTTATCCTTCCTAGGAAGACATTGCTGACGTTTTGGTGAGGAATGACACTGCACTGAGTCATCGGCATTAACGAAACAAAGCCGTGTGGGGATTTCATCAGAGTCTCACCCAAAGATCTGTCTCAGTCTCAGAGATGCAAACAAAACCTGTGTGAATTTGTCCTTCATTTCTCATCGTTTTTCATTATATTCATCAACTCTCAGCACTAAGGCAAAATCAAATAATCCGATCGTAACTCCCTGGGCAGACTGGGTTCAGGAGGGTAAAGGAGACCCAGGGCTTTGCTTTCTTTTGTCTGAGGTCTGGTTTTTCTCTGTGGACAAGGGAAAAGTTTCCCTATTGACATGTGCTCTGCCTTTGTTTCTCCTGTGAAGCCCTGCAGTTGTACCTTCTGCTGTGTCCCTGCGGGTGGGTTGCCCTGCTGCCTGACTCTGTTGTTGGTGTCAGGGTGATGGCACCACCTGTCCTGAGCACATGTGGAGAGGAAGGCAGATGCCCTGGCCAGCCATCCTCAGCTAGCAGGTGGCCCCAAGGGAGCTCTTGCCAGCTGGCATGGGCTGGCACTGCCAGCACTGGTGTAAAGTGGGGCATGTTGGCTTCCCACTGGCTTCCTATCTTAGCTCTGGCAGAGCAGCTGCCTCAATATGTTATTTCAGGCTCTGGGATGGATTAGATACTCATCTTGTTTCTCTGGGCAGGTTAATATGACATATGTCCAATACCATTTGCTTCTCCTGACATTGTTATGATAGTCTGATGCTTCCTCTGTGTATGTGTCAGCTTTCACTGTTAACCAAACACTTGCTGAGACATGAGCTATTGAATGACCTGGCAAAGGCAGTGAACACAACCTGACTTTATATTCCTGTATTGCTGGTGGCTCGAGAGCTAGCCTGAAGTTGGCATCTGTAGTAGCAAAAGATGTTCAGAAGTTGGTCTGTTCTGTGCTTTATCTCATCATCTGGGTGTAACTCACAGGAGATGTGCTGTGGCTGCACCACTGAAAGGACAGAATCAGATGTTTGCCCTTGTGCATGTTGTGATTTCTCATGGGCTGGAGGACCAGAGGAACCCCCCCAGGAAGAGGCACTGAAGCAGGTCATTTCCTTTGCCTGCGTCTAAGTGGCTGTGAGCAGCTCATGCCATGAGAGCAGCAACTCCAACACCCATGGGATTGAGAGAATGTCCTTTTAGTGGGTAACACTTTTATTAAGTAGAGGGGAATTTGCTGCCAGCTTCCTGCCCCCACGTGCATGCACATCCTTATCCTCCATGCTTGGATGGATCCTGCAGGCAGGTGAGACTGCAGCAGTGTCACCGCCGTGCTGTGTGATGGTTATTTGCATACTGGGTTAGGGAAGGAGCCTAAAGCCTGGCTCAGTCAGCACTGAACGCAGAAGATGGGGGAGAGGGCTGGCTCTGAGCACCATCTCCCCCCACACACCACCTGGCATTCTGGGGAATTGATGGAGTGCTATTTTAGGGGAATCCCTTCTGTGCTATCCTTGTGTGGGTTCCCTTCTCTGATCACAGTTGTATACGCAGGGAAAAGATGGGGGCTGGAGAAGAGATGGGCTCATTCCTGCATATGTGTTTGGGGGAGCAAAAATAGAGGGCAATAGAAATATCAAGAGAGTTAATACCATATTATGTTCAGCCATTCCGCACTGAGTCAGCGCTCAGGGGGATGTCTGCTTCCTCTGCAAGCACAGAAAATAGAGGGTTTATTGCTTTAAATAGTGCAGGGCTGCATGCTCCTGTGTGCTTTGCAGGAAGCTTCCTTGGGGCAGTGCTGGTTCTCCTGATGCTCTAAGGTAAAGTGACCTCCTTTGACTACATTATGTGCTTTGTGTTCATCTGTTACAGAATATCTCTCAGTGTCCCAAACAAGCAGTATTGCAGAGAGGGTGATAGTCCTATCCAAGAGCATCTTGACTCATGTAAGAACTTCAGGACTGCACCCCAAGCTGTGTGTTTGTGTACTGTGATTCTAAACCTTGTGGGAAGCCTGGGAAGCCGTGGTAGAACAGGCCTTGCTCCTACATACTCCTGTGTGGCTGGCAAACATGCTTAGCTTCACTTCTGGAAATCTCAAGGTGGATGAGAAATGACACAGTTAATTAATGACACACAGCAGCCAAGCTCATTAACCAGCTGGAGACATACTGCAGCAGGGATGGCAAAATAAGGCAGAATGGAGGTTTTGTTTGAAATAGCTTCTTTCCAAAAGCAAATGCCTTGGACCAGGTACAACAGAAGTGGTGCAAAGGAGGTGTTAGTTACCCCACGTGTCCTCAGGACAAAGAGAGAGACAGAGATGGGTTGTACTGCTTCCTTCTGGAGTAGTTTACCACAGGGATTTGGGGTTTTTTGCTTATTTCTTGGAGTAATAATAGACCACTCAGTGAATGGAAATTTTCTGGTGCCTTCTGGCTCAGTTCCCTGCAGGAGCTGCCTTCTGCCCAGTGAGACAGGATTGGGACAGTAGGTGCTTTAAAGTCTTGAAGGATGGTCTCCTGTTGGCAGGGGGTGCACCTTCAGCCCCTTGCAGAAGCCAAAAGGTTCTTGGTGTGCAAGCAGGCCTTGCTTGTTTCCTGTTTGTTGCTGGTTTGGGGTTTTTCTCACCAAACAGATGCAACTACACAAAGACCTGATCTGAATTAAAGATCCCTTTTGGAATTTGAGTGATCTTTTCTTTGATGGGGTTTTTGTGGTTTGGGTTTTTTTGGTGGTGTGTATTCTTTTAGTGCTAGAAACATTAACATGTCTCTTCTCTCATGCTATGCTGCCATTTTACATTGCTTTTCCATCCGAATAAGGAAAGATTAAATGAGGAATGTGCCCAGTTTACTGACCAGCCAACCCAAAACTCAAGCTGTCTCATCAGACCAGTTTCACTGAGAACTCCTGTCAGCGATGCTTGTTGCCAGTATTAATGAGTCTGTAATAATTTGTTTCTCTTCTAGGTGTCAGCGCACTTCCAGTGGAAAGAGACCATGC
The DNA here is from genome assembly GCA_013396655.1 of Campylorhamphus procurvoides. NCBI lineage: Eukaryota > Metazoa > Chordata > Aves > Passeriformes > Dendrocolaptidae > Campylorhamphus > Campylorhamphus procurvoides. The sequence goes on along the minus strand of WBMV01005958.1, from coordinate 890,687 downwards.
TGAAGAAATGGTGAGTGGCTGTATGTCAAAGCACATTTCAGAAAATTATCAGTGACGTATTCTTCACATTCTGTCTCTAAACTCTCAGGGTAGTGCTTTATTTCCTAAGGGTAAACCCTTAACAGGTCATTGCTGATGTGGAACTCAGAGTCCCTTCAGCCGTCAGAAGATACCTGGGTGCACTTCAATGCATTTGATGGGAAGGGAAGCTGACTCTTGTGTCAGTGTGGGATTTCTGAAACTGTGCATTGCACGGCTTCATCCTAAACTAGCTTTTCTATCAGCTGGCTCAGAAGAAAGATTTCCAGTTTTGCCAGGATAATTTTCTATTTTATTATTTTAATAATTTCTATTTTGTCTCTTCTAGATAACCCAGTGCATAGTGGAAGTTCTGTCCAATGCTCTGTCTAAGCCAAATGCACCACCAATTAATCCTGAATGCAAAGAAATTCTGAAAAAGAGTAAGTACAATGTTCCCTGAACTCGTGAAGGGAATTTAGATGGTTTCTGTCTTGTGTTGCAGCTGGTGAACTGTTATTTCAGCCTATGTGAAACTGGTGCCTCCCAATTTCAGCATCAGAATTCTGATTTCCTTCTGTTTGGTCCATCTTACTCAAAGAACAAACAGCCTGACCTGGTAATTGTCAGGGATTCCTGGCTAACACTTGTGGCTCTCTGCCTAAACCACCTGGAGAGTCTGATAGAACTCAGCAGAGTCTTTAGGTAGCCTGAGAAGTCAACGAATGGGACCATGTTTGGACCACACGCTGAATGTATTCCAGAGGGCAGGAACTGTCTTCAAATGAAATCAGCACTTAAATCAACAAGGCAAGTGAGTCCATGCCCAGCCCAGACACACGCTCATGGTGCTGATTGCAGAGGTCTGGAGATGTGCTGAAAGCTCCCTGTGGGAGTGCTCAGCTCGGGTGAGCCCATTCCTGGTGCTGAGCTGCCTCCACGAGGAGCTGTGGGCCTGGTTTACACCTCTGTACTGATGCTGCCAAACTGCAGAATGCACATCCTTCTTTTCTGCCCAGTTCTGTTTATTTGATTACAGAACAGTAAAAAGGCCCTTGAACTTACCAGCTACCCAGAAGCAACACTGAAACCCATCTGCTCCTCCTTGTTTACAGAGGGAATAATGCATGGCTCTCCTACAGCCATCAGAAGAGGGTGGAGTTTGGCCTTTGGGAGTACTTGGAATTTTATTTAACTCAGCCCCAGATTCCTAGGAAATGCTGAATGCCATTGAGCTTTGTTTATGATATTGTTAATTTCAGGGGAGAAAAACCCCAAACCCAAACCTGTATATTTGTCATGTTTTGGAAAATTGTAACTCAGTTTAAACATGTTTTAAAAAACAGAGGGTAAGCACCCTATTTTTGCCATTAGACAGGTACAGGAGTATCAGATGATGAGAAGCTTTTCAGAAAAAACGAGCTATTTCTAAATCTGTGCAGCTCTTGTTTGAAAACTTTGAGGATTTGTGATCTATTTCTGATTGTGTTCAGACTCAAGTGAGGCAGAAATACATTCAGAGAAGTATGTTGTTACATACACAGTCAGAATCAGATCTTCATTTAGCATTCTGGAAATAGTGGAAGGAACATGATTTGGTGAAACAGAACTATTGCAAAGCAAGAGTTTTAATTTTCTTTTTCAGTCAACTGAGAACTTTTTAAATTTGCTAAAACCCTCTAATATTTTCAAGTAGGTCGAAATGGATGGTTGTCTTTTTTGTGAGTAAGCATGTGTGATGGGTAAGGCCTGACAATCATAGAACTGAACACAACTCCAGATCCCACTGATTTTTAATGGGAATGAGAGCTAATTTAATTCAATGCTGAAAATGTGATCACAAACAAAGAAAAAGCCAAAGAGGAAAACTTGTCCTGGAAATGCTAGGGAAACTTTTACAATGCTTAATTAAATGAAAGTTAGTTAATCCTTTTCCAGGCAAACATATAAAATATTAGCAAATTACTAATTTTAAGAGCAGATTTAAAACATCAGTTCTGTCCAAATCTTCTTGTTACTTGGTGTAGCCAGTTATGTATTTGCACTGAAATTACACCTCAGTGGAGGGTTGGATCAGTCCATTATGCTGCTCTTGTTCTTACAGGTGGTAGAAATGACAGAGAGAGAAGTGAAACCAAACAACTTGAAGTGAGGCACTCCAAAGACCCAGCAGAGACTGAAAAACATCATACTGGGAGCATGGAGAAAGACCAAAGTGAGGCAGAGGAGGAATCCAAAAAGTACATGAAAGAAAGTGATGAGGAGAAACTTGCTCACGAGGAAGGTAAAATCACAGAGGAGGAGACTGGACAGCACACGCCTGTTCAAGAGGAGAGACTGCACACAGAAGAAAAAACCCACTATCAGGAAACTGGAAGAGAGGAGAAGAATTACCACAGCGAAGAAGAAAGCAAAGAGAGCCAGTGCTGTGCTGAAGACACAGAACCTGCTGTTCCCAACAAGAAGTCCCACTCTGGAGGCACGAGCACAGATGAGTTCCGTGATGGGAACGGTCAGCGCCCCGTGGGCAGCTGGCACTTGGAGGAGGGAATGCAGAGCCCTTACAGACAAGTTCAGGAAGGAGAAGAGGGAGGGGCAGAGGAAGAAAGAAGTGAAAAATACCACCATGAGTCTAAGGAACGTGGTTTCTCCCGTCAGCAAGGGCATGAAGGATCTGATGAGGGTGAAGAAACAGAGGAGGAAAAGCAACCCTACAAACCCAAACATTCCCATGGGAAGCACAGAGTGGGTGACTCCTATGAAGAGAAGAGGGGCCATGGTGGGGAGAAAGAGGAAGCAGCTGAGGAATCAGACACAGAGGAGGCCGGTCTCTGGGACCAGTGGAACCGGCATCAGAAGCACCATGAAGAGTCGGAGCAGCAGCATGAGGAGAAGAGTGGTTATCGTGGGGAGCGTGGGTCTGAGGAGGCGAAGGACAAGAGGCTTTCAGTCCAGAGAAGTGAGAAGTACAGAGACAGGTGGCAGCAGAGTGAGGAGAGCAGTGAGGAGAGCAGCGAGGAGAGCAGTGAAGAAAACAAGAGGTACCTCCACGGCGAAGAAAGTAATGAGAAATGGGGTGAGGAGAGGAGACATCATGATGGGTCACGTGAGGTGAGGAGGCACCACTCTGAGGGAAGGACGTACCTCGCAGATGAAAAGGAGGAAGAGCTGGGCAGATACCTCAGTGGTGGCAGCAGGGAGGAGCAGCGTCGTGCTGGGGGGAGATACGGCGTCTGGAACAATGAGGAGGAAGGGCCACAGAAAGCGTCTGGCCGGGAGCGCCGAGGGCAGGCCAGGAGGCACTACAGCACTGAGCAGCAGCACTACCCCAGCTACAGTGAGGAGGAGGAGGAAGTAGAAAAGAAGCATCGCAGCAGCGATCAGGTGGAAAATGAAGAGGAGGAAAGATACGCAGAGAGGGAAGAGTACAGGAGCAGTCTCCCCGTGGAGAATGAGAAGAGAACCACAGCATCCTACAGCCCTTTCTACCCACTGCTGTGGTGGAAAAGCCAGCACTTCGAGAAGAGGGACGGCACAGGAGAGGGCAAAGGGGAAAGCAGGCCAGCCCTGAAGGACAAGAGTCTTTTCCCTGAATACAATGACTATGACTGGTGGGAGGACAAGCAGATCCTCAGTGCTCTGAAGCACAAACGCACTGAGAAGAGGAAACCTGGCAAAATTAACAGAAATGATGTGGAAAGGCAATACAAGAAGATGGATCAACTTGCACAACTTCTGAATTACAGGAAGAAATCAGCTGAATTCCCAGAGCTGTACAGTTCTGGAGAAGACCTGAAAAAGCGTCACCTAACTGGGAATGACAGAAGTCTGAGCCAGAGGCCTCTGACGGAAGAGGAGGTATGTGTAGAGGTGTTTCGTAACTGACAAGGGCCACTTGGTCTGTGGGGTGGTTTCAAATACATGGCTGGAAAGTGAGTTTGGTGTTTGGAGTGAAATCAGCTGTCCACTGGCTTCCCAGCTGTCATTGCAGAGCAGAGCCTGACTTGCGCTGGGAAGCCCAGCTGTGTGTGTAGCTCCCACATATGTGAGTCCTTTTTTTAGCTGGATTCTGCTTCACCATCAAGGAAAACTGAGTCTACACCCATCAGCTGGATGGTCCTCGTGGATGTCACTCTATCTGCTGCTGTGCTGGGAGCAGTGGAGGCTTAATACTCATTTTTATAGATGTGAAGTGGTGTTGGCAAGTCATAATAAACAAGGATTGGCTGTATAAGCTTCTCCTACTCTCTCTTATTGCAGAGATGTTCCTCTTGTTGCACGCTGTGCCTGGGGTGTGTCATAAGCCTAAAGCACTGTGACTGTCAGGCTTTGGCTTCCTAAAGGACCTTCACCTGGGCAGAAGGGACTGCAGGGGATGGCAGCTGTGAGAGCAGGATGTCACCACTAGATAATGGTGCTTTAAATCTAAAAAAGATTAGGCTGTAATTCGGATCAGCTCTCAGAATGAGGGTTTTATACTTTCCCCAGCCCTAATTCAGTTAAAAGCAGGAAATTGCACAAGGAACGTGCTGCTCTGCTGTTAACACCTCTTAGCCCAGCAGTCTGCTCAGGGACCGTTAAGTAGCAGATCATCTGCCTTAGAAATGCCCTTTTCTCTCATTTCCGTGGAACAAAACATTTGCTGAGTAAAACGCTCTCTGTTTTCCCAGGAAAAAGAGCTGGAAAACCTGGCCGCTATGGATTTGGAGCTGCAGAGTATAGCAGAGAAGCTGAACAGCCTCAGGAGGGGCTGAAGGCGTCTGGCGTGCCCGAGATCGGCGTAGCTGCGCTCGCAATACCCGTGTTCTGTGGTAAACTCACTGCCACTGGATCGTTGTTTGCCCTAAAACCAGGAAATCCTCTTTACTGTCCACTCTAGTGTAGTGATTTATACAGCTGAAAATGTCCTTAATTTGCTGTTATGCTACTGAGATCAGAATGGCATGAATTTTAGTATTATAACCTTTCATGTGGGCAGGTATTTTTAAGAGGCTTTTGAAAATACTTGTGTTAAGTGTTCTTTTTGTCTGAGTTTGCAATAATAAAAACCATTGATCTTGGACCAAACTTTCTCCTTGCTTACTGGACTCATTGGGTTATTTCAGGATGATGTGTATCACCTAAATGAGAGAGGGGGATGCAGAAGGAGCCTTTTGGTGATCTTAGGACACTACAAAGCAGTAAAGGAAATGATCCCATAATGAGTTTCAATTACTCCAGATATCTGGAGTTCAATTTAACCACTTATCCAAATGTGTTTTTTACAGTCCTTCTGCTGTGCTGGTGTCTCCATATTCATATGTTTCAATTGAAACAGGAACAATGGTACTTCAAGACATGCTCTTCGACTATTACACATAGAACATGTTCCATCATTTTGGAATATCACTAATGATCTGTCTTGTTTCCTTGTTTTTCCTTGGTCCAAGCATTATGGCACCTTTGAAAACTGGGGCTGTGGCCATGTTTGTGTTAATGCTGGTGAAATGCAGCCAGGCTGGCTGGGGGAACAGAGGAGATGGTGAAACCTACATCCTCTCCGTGGATGAGTTTTTGACATAAGTAGGAGCAGAAAAGAGAAGAAACTTTCCATAAAAGTATAAAAACAACACTGGAAAGTTTGCAAAACCCACAGCAGATAAAACCTGAAGACACAGTGAACCTGCTCTCCTAAGAGAAATCTTTAACTGTTTCTTTACACAAAATATAACCCGTTTTGAGCTAATAGTGTCCTGAAAGAGCATTACTCGTACCAAAATCCAGAATTTTACAGCTTTACAAAGTCAGATTCCTTGATCCAAAGCTCCACAGTCTGTCCAGTCTGTAAATTCAAGAACAGAGGCCAAGTCCTGCTGACCCTACAAGCTCCCATGTGGACCTAAAGCTCCCCACCAGGCATGCAATGGGGGCCAGACAGCAAGTGCTCCTCCTAAAGCCTATGCTAGACCTTTTGATTTTCAACAGGAGAGAAAAGTAAGAAAAAGAAGATAAACCTCATTAGGAAAAACACCCTGCAGTTTAATTGAAATGGCAAATGCAAAGTTAAAAAAAACTTAATAAAAAAGCTGACATTCTGAAAGATCTAATAGTATAATAAATATATATACATATAGCAGTTTTCAAAATAGTAATATCTTAAAACCATACAACAATTCTCAGGAAAATGACAGACAATACTAATACAGACCTTCTGTTTAAATACTTAGTATTTTAATTTAAGAACATGCACTTTCTCTTCTGAATTTACTTCAGGAAAACATGGGGTCATGCTGTAAACACGGGGTCATGTTCCAATATTAGTTTTCTCTTTTTATTGTTCCTTTGGAATAAAAAGAGTATGATTTTTTTTTTCTGTTCATTCTACTTTCTTAAATTACTGAACACAGTTCTGTGTCTAAAGGGGGAGCAGATCCACCACACAGAATGATGATGAGAATTCTCTGATGCTGTTTGGGAAAATGGAAAGCTAAGTTAGATGTATTGATTCAGACTCAACCTTTTAAAAAAGTACATCATATTCAAATTTGGCAACAAACAAACAGAATGCCTTCTCTGATGCTTTATCTTCCTTGATTTTCTCTTCTTTTTGAAGTGATTTCAGTGTGATCTTTTCTTCCAAGGGTTTTTCTTCACATTCAGGTCATGTAAACTGCTAAGGAGCAAGACAATTCTCCCACCACACAGTTCAGCTGCTTTTTCTGACAGATGTGTGACAGGTACAGTTTCTGTGCTGTCAAGAGCACTGAAAGTATATTTGTTATTGTACTAACAGTGAGACTCCTGAGATCTAAAAAAAACCAAATCGATTCTCCAAATGTTAACAATGAAGGTCTTGAACTTTGCATCTTTTAGGTGATGGCTCCTCCATCTTCAGTGCTTCTGAATTACTGCAATCAGATTTGCCCTTATCCAAGACAACAGTGATGCCAGACAGAAGGTACCCTCCACCTCCACTCATTGTCAGTTTCGGATGGCTTCGATCTGGTAGGACCTTTAAAAAAAACCAAACAACAAAACACACCCAAAAACCACCCCACAAGGAGCATCTGTAAAAACTCACTCTTATCTGCACATAATGTTGTGTAATTTCAGCTTACAGTACTGGATGGATATTTTTTTTTCCAGCCACAACAACAAACAGCCATTTGGAAAGTGTATTTATCTTTAAAGGGCAAAGTATCTGCAGGTGAGAATCCACTTATAGAAATACATAATATTATAGGCTACTGCTTTACTGATTACTTCCTTCATGGCATTTCCAGCAAAACTGTGCAGTCAAGGTTTGAGATGCAAGGAAGTCCCATCATTTGGAAGCACAGCTGATCTAACAAACAGCATGAAGGAATGCAGTGATTTCCAGTTCTGTCACTGTCACCTTTATGGAGCTTCAGGTAAGACACGCAATGAAGCATCACTTCCAGCTGTGTTACACTCTTTGTAAAGGCTTTCTCTTCAGTTATCTCCACTGCAGGTCTGAACTCACTGACCTGTGTCCAGGAGACTCACATGTGTTCCTCACTGCACCTGGATCCAGGAACCCTGGCCAAGCCTACCTTGTGTGAACATCTGTGAATGTCCTGGCTGTTCCCAATGTGGCTGCCCAGTCAGTAACAATGACCACCCTTGAATTAAGTCATCCCCTAAGTAATAATTCCTTATGGACTCCAGAAGCCCTTGGGCACAGAGAAAGTCAGTGAGTGCACCTCTTCTGCTCCTCAGACCTGCTTCTGCTTCTTCATAGATGAAGCAGCAACTCATTTTCTTGTAAACATCTTGTTCAAACACAGTCAGTCAAACTGACATTTTTCACTGTGGAAATGTTTTTTCCCTCTCATCTTGTTTTTATTGTTCAGTTCCTAGACTAGACACTTATTACTTGAGTTCCAGGAAACGTGTTATTTGAAGCTGATGGCTTTCTAAGTCACCACCATTCTTAACATTACACATTTTTTTCCAGCTGCCAAAACAGCTGGAAATGAATAAAACACTTGTAATACTTTGCTCCCTCTCTCTTACATGACAATGCTGTAGGCCAGCCACTAAAGCAGAACACTTTGCTACAAATAGTTCAGCAAGTTCTTAAGTGAAAAGCTTTGTGGGAAGAAAATAAAGTATTTCCATTTGAAATTGTGACAATGAAGCATTAGAACTCTTCAGAATACCTACTACTCTGGGGTAAAACAAATGCAGGAGCTTATACATAGCTCCAGCCAGTCCAAAAAAACATTTTCAGAGAGGGTTTTGCTCCCCACTACTCATGCAGTTTTGACAGCCACTTACTGTGATCCTTACCTGGTAGTTTCGTAGCCAGGTTTCAGACAGCTTTAGGTTAATAACACCACCTCTCTCTCTCAGCTTTGTGTAACATTCTAATAATGGCTTGGAAGAAACAAAATTAGCCGATTAAACAGCAGAATAGTATCAAACTTGAACAGTCACAGCTAAAGTGACATACGTGGTTTACCTCTTTATACTGGCAGTAGACAACAAAAGGCCTTGAAGGAGCAACAAATTCCAATAAGGAAAGTAATAATGGTGTGGGATGAAACTTGCTGGCTACAATTAAGCTGCAAAAGAAATGTCATCACATTAGTTTTCTGCTTCTAAAACCTACTCATCAAGTGACATTTTCTCCTACTTAGTACAGCAATCAATTATAGCTTAGAAGTTGCTCATCAGCATGTTTTCATGTCACTAACAACTCCCCAGATATAAAAACACATCATGATTTTCTACTTGCATAATTAAGAGCCTAAAACACTCATTCCCTAAGGTGCAGAATATTAAATGCATTGCAGAAGCACTCGATCCAGCTGTGTTGAGCTCCACAATAATTCTTCCAATACAATTTGCATGATGCTTTCTCTGCCCCAAGACCATTTTCCAAATACAATTTAAATTCTCTTACTGCTAATTGTTGCTTAGACTGTAACCTCAGTCATGATTCTTTAGACTGGGTAGTCTTCATTAAATACAGTTTTATATAAGAAGAATATTTAAAGAGAAAACAATCCCCTAATAGACATGGCTAAAAATCTTCTAAATTATGTCTTTGCCAATTTAAAGGTTTCTTATTTTGTTCTCCATCCTCATTTTAATACCTTAGTACAACTTGGATATACAGATGGTTGAGATTCTCTACAGCCACCTCCAGTTTTAATCCAAAAAAATCACTTCTAAACTAGATTGCAAGAAGTGGTTGAGTAAATTAGTAAGTTGTGCTTGTGCAGAAAGCATGAGGTAATTAAACTACTTGTCTAGTTTACAGAGACTACAGGAGATGACCCATCAATTAACATTTGTTCTCCAGGGGAATGTGCAGCACTGGAGACACCATGAAACTTGTCTAACAAAAGGGAGGTAAAAATGGTTGTTCAATTTTCTAAATACAATAAAGAGATGAGACAATTCTCTTACAGCTGTTTCTATTTTGGTTTTTTGCCATCCATGGCCTTGTGGGCCATTTACTTCAAATCCAAACCTCAAAACAATTGTGCTCAGTAATTAATCACGCAGGTCATAAAGAAAAGACTGTACTTTGCCTCCTGACACTGCCAGGAGCTCTGCCAGACAACAGGAAGATAAGTGAGAGATGAGAGACTGAGGAAAACCAAATTCTGTTCTTTCATATGGCAGCACATATTGCTGCCAGCAGGTAGCCTGGCCACTCACAATATTAATGTCATGGGTGAGGGGGGAGCAGGAAGAGGAAGGGCAGGGAAGGGCAGAGGGAAGGAGCTGGTTCTGACCACATGGAGTGTCTACAAACCAATTTCTGCTTTCATAGCATCAGAAAAATGGAACAGTCTATCTTTACAAATACCCAGTGAACATCTTCCTTTTCCCCCTCATTGATCTACATCAGACTTCAACTCTCATGAATGGAATTGAACAAGTAGATCTAGTACAAGCAATGTTTTACCACGTAACAGCACAGAAGACAGAAATCCTATTGAAATGGTATTGTCTACATTAAGTAGTAAACCCTGTTAAATTCAGGACCTCAAGGATTAATTTTCCTAAAGCTGGAAAGTTCCTCCCATCTTTATCTAACAATCAGTTTTTCTTTACTCTGCCTGTGAGTCGTAATCTTTCTCCCCACCTTCAACATTAATCAGCTTTTTACCTACCCTTTCACCATTTCTCTCCTGAAAAACCAAACCAAACCCATACTTTCCCTCCCTTGTTGTTAGTTTGAAGCATTTGTTTATTCCCTGCCAATTTGTTATGTTACTCTGTGGTTCTGGATCTAAATGAACAGTGGGCAGATGACTAAAGAAAGGTGATCACGACTGAGCCATCTGGGGTAGTGCCCTCAGGCACCATAAACTTCTCTCTCCCCCAGTCACGCTGAAGAATTTCTAAAGCAAGGAATCACTCATCCCTTCAGGGGTGTAATTTGTTACAGCCTTCATGCATTACAAATAACAAAAGAAGTATAAAAGTGATTGAAAACAAATAAATGAGACAAATGCTAAACAGGCTTCCTTGAACTCAATAAACAACTGAATATATTGTTTCCTACTACAGGAAATATCAAGAAAAGTCAGATATTACTTTCCACTTTGCCAGCTCATGCACAGACATTAATTATAAAACCAGTCCAAAGCAGTACCATTATGTAGGCAGCTTAATGGCCAAATCCACAGGCATTGCCAGTGGTGCTGCTCTGTTGCCAAACAGATGTGCAGTGCTTTTCAAACACCTCCTTTACCATTTTATTGCTTCAGAGAACACTGAATGACCTGTTTCTCCATTTCTATGGAAAAGGCTAATTCTACCAGTTAAATACACTACATGAACCATATGAAGGAACATATGAGTAAAACCATTTCATAATAATAAAAAACTATACACAAACATTTAAACATAACCAATAAATGTGCATTAAAGTTTATTTGAGCAGAAAAGGTTTATTCCCAGTGAACCAATATTCTTTGGAGAAAAAAATAGTATTAATGTTATTAAATTAACTAAATTAACGTTACTTGGTTAACTCAAATCACTTCAGCATTTGCTATGAAATACTGAAAAAGTCACAAGCACCAAATGCTCCAACACTATTTGTGGGTCTCAGTTTCTAGGAATATATTTATCATGTTTGTTTTAAATTTATGATATTAAATCTTTATGTTAAATTGTTCCTTGGGAGTAAACGATCCTGGCTAAAGCAAGTAAAGGGAAGTTATATGGAGTTTTTTTCCTGTGTAAAAAAGAAAGGAGTTTCTAAAAACAAACCAACCAATCAAAACACCAAGCCAACAAATTTAGTTCCACTTTAATAAACTTAAAACCTCAGGTTGTCTTTGCCAGTTAGAATCCTGGGATTTCTTTGGCAGTCATGTTGTATTAGATTCTCCCTGGATTCTGATTTTCTTTGGACAGATTTTCATTTTTATTTGAATATTTACTCTAATAATTAGTTGACTTTTAGATCATGAAATTTCAAGCCATTTAAGTAACAGAAAAAAAATCTCAACCAAGTAAGAACTAAAAAAGCCCCAAGACACACTTGGTCTCCTATTCCATTGCTGTTTCCAGTAGATTGTTCTTGTCTCAACCTGTGATCTTTACCTTTGGTGCCTCAAATTCTCCTCTCCATCCCACAGAAGGGGGAGCAGGACGGGGAGTGAGCGAGTGGTGCGTGGTCTGGGGTGTTTCTGTGGGATCACTAAATTGGGAATAACATTCCTAATCCACAAAGACAACTACAAACAAACTCACCCATCAGCATTCTTCTCTCTCAACAAAGCAGCAGTTTCCATTAGCTTTTTTCTTCTCTCAAACTGTTTTATTTGCTTTTCCCGAACCTTTGAACAACAAAACAAAGAGTTTGCACTTTAACTGGTAATTATATATAGGATCACTTATTGCATGGACTGAATTTTAACTTTCTGCATCTTAGATGACTTAGTGTAAGACAAAAAACAAGTTCCAGAGTTTCATTTTAACACCTGAACAAGCTGTATTTCAGCATGTCTGGTTCAGACAGCAGGATTTTAGGTATACAGACACTGTAAAACTTGAATAGCCACAATAAATGTTCTTACATTTTCTTTATTTTCTTTTTCTTTGTTCTGTTTAAACTCTACATCTTCAGCATTAACGTCCATTGTTTCCTGCTCTTCTGTTTGGGTGATCTCCATAGCTGCTTCTGTAGCAGGTTCCTCTTCTGTGTCCTGTAGGGAAGTCTGTTTCTCCTCAGTCAATCCATTGCTTTCTTCTTCCACCAGTGCATTATCTTCAGGGTCTGAAGGCAGAGTTTCTGTAGAAAATGTCCCAGAGAGGAGACTCTGCACTTTGCTGAGAGGAAATTCATGGAGATTATCAAAAAAAGGTTTTGGAAATCCAAAACAACTGGTAGCAGCTCTAACAGGTCCTCCTCCTGGGTACATCTGAATGATGGATCCATAGCCTATGAGAGCAAAAGAATCAAAACACATTGAAAAGCCAGGATTCTTAAACTGCTTATGTTTTCAACATTTTTCAAATGCTCAAATGAAATATTCATTTAAGAATTGGGAAGTAAATTTCCTGCTCTTAATCTAACTATCAAATTTAACAAGCCATGGAAGCAACACTTTGCAACTAAAAAGGACAAGGCAACTCATAATATTTGTGTCTTAAACATGTCTTTAGGATTAGCTCAGAATACATAAGCAGTGACAAACTGTTCGAAAAGCTAATTTAATTAACAAATGACAAAATTTCTACAGTTTTTGATACTTACTTACGGAGTTGTTTTGATAAAATACAAAAGCTAATTTAAACAGCATTAATAGGCAAAGAATTTCTTCAACATCCAGGCTCTAAAGGAAGATCTGTCAGATGTTTCAACACACTAAAAATAACTTTCAATGTGCTGAAATTGTATTTTATTTAATTTAATTCAAAGAGCATGGCCAAAAGTTGCTACAACAAAACCACTTTGCAGTGCCACTACCTGTGTGCTTCTGAGCCAACAGAGCACACCTGTGTGCACAACATCACACCACACCTCCTACCTACCCTTCCGGGCTTCTGGAATATAACTCACCTCTCTCCAGTGTCTTTGAATGATTAAGCTAATTAACTGAGTTTGAAAAACAAGTCAAACTACTCCTCAAGAATATCCTCAAGAAATTGTCACAGACTTTCAAAATACACATTAGCTCTGGAGCAGTGAACAAGAGGAATGGCAACATTTTCACTAACGTAGGCTGTCTGAATTCCAGGACTGCTATTCCTGTCTTCTGCCATTCACTTTCCTGGACTTCCAGGGGTCTGGGAAGAATCTACATACAAGGTCCTTACAGCTTTTTCTGAGCACAATGTCATCATGCTGAGAGAGGAACTAAAACAGATCTACACACAGGAATAACAATTTTTCAATATCAATAATTAAATTTCATTATATAAGTAATTATATAAAATGCAACTTTCTCCAATGGAAAACAAGTATCTCTTTGAATACCGGAGGCAGTAAAACCAGATTTTAAAAACTGAGAAACTTTTGAATTACTGCCTTTTAAAAGCATCAGGGGGCTGTGTATTTCAGTTTCAGGTAAGCCCTGTGAGTGCATTACTACAGCTACTGTGTAACCTACCCCCCATTCGCTCCATCACGGCTCCCAGCACCAGGCCCGAACATGTTTCCACCACAATCATCTTGTTGCCAGCGCGGATGTTCCCCAGGGTCAGCATCTGAGCCAGGGTGTCGTACCTCAAGTGGCTGCAAGACAGAGGGGTTCAGCAAACATCAAAGCAGTTTAATCCCAAGAGTTAGAAATACTGCCTGTTGGCTCAGGAGCCTGCCAAAAAAAAGTTGGATTACAGGTGGATTTTCAGGAGCAGTGATCCTCAGAGTCACTATGAAGGAATTTAAAATGAACCATCTGGTAGTAAAGGAGAACTAGAACTGGAGCCAACAAGTAATTAGCAAGGAATAGCAAAAGAAGGATGTGAAGTGTGATGAGGGAGGACATCTTGTGCTGTGCCAGTTTTTTAAATTTTTAAACTTTTTTTCCTCTGACATGTCAGTTTTGTAAAGAACAAAGGGCATGAATGTATTTCCTGATCCAATAGTGTATCCCTTGTGATTTCACCTGTCTTGCAGCAGGACACACCACCTGCAATCCACAACCAAAACCTAACACTGCTGCCTGCAGTGCACACACTGAAGAGGCTCAGTGATAGCTACGAAAATTGCAAGTCACCTCAATAGTAAAATAAAGCCAAGTGACAGAGACAGTGGAAGGAGAAGAAAAAAGGTCTGAGAAGCCTTAAGAAACATATATTTGAGGATTTTAAATCTTAGCACGTTAGATCTACTATTACTGTATTGAAGAGAACATATCAGTTCATCTTGAATAACGTCTGTGAAAATACATCTATCAAACAGGGGTGGATCTCTGCAGATCCCTATAGTCATCACCCCCTTTGACTCCCAATCCCAACATTAACCACAGATCTTTAAATTCTGGAGACTTCTGATTGAAGATTTGGAATCCCTAACATATCAAAGACAAAAATTCCTGGTTCTGGTAAGTGGTTTGTTATTTTGATTACTGAGCCAGAAAACAGGGACGATGCACCACTTACCAAACTGAGGTATGAGATACCTTTGAAAATACAGAGCTCTGTCAACAAAGTTAATTAGCAAGACTGTGGTAATAGGGAAGAGGTAAAAGCTGTTGCTGCATGCTAAAGAGCTTTCCTATTTGCTGCAATAGCATATTGATCTGTTTTCTGTATCACATCATTTTTCAATAACTTGCAATCTTCCCATTCACAGGGGAAAAAAAAAGTGAGTATTATATACTCTGGTATCGTATATAAAAATATTAAAGTATAATTACAGTATATTATAAAGTTATAATTTGAAAAAAGGAAAAAAATGGAAACTTACTTAATTTTCCCAGGTTCCCTTGCATAATACATGGTTGAGAGAATGCGAGTGGATGGTTTCACAATTGTAATAACTGCCTCATATCTGTAAGAAACATATAGTAATAGTCTTATTTTAATCTCCATAACTTAGAGAATTACCAAGTATTTTCAACATTTTAAAATACACTTACTTTTTTTTCTTCTTCTTTATGTATTTATCTTGAGCAAATTCTGTTTTGTCTCTGAATGTTGTGCTGTTCTCTATTAACTGTTGAACTATTTCCTTGGAAGAGACAATTTATTTTTATTATAGCTAGTATTTATTTCTCATTCATATACAGTATTTTTTCAAACAAACACTGAAAATATTCTTCCAGTAAAGGCATTTATACCATTAGTTTCTACTGACATTAATAGCAAAGTAACTTTCTATTAATCAACATGACCAGTGAGGCACTACACGGACTATATACAGGAATTCAATCATATAGTTTTGTCTTTAGGTGTTCTTTAACTATGTAATGGCAGCATAAAAATTGTAAAACTGAAAATGCTTAACCTTGAAAAGGGGTATTTTGTGGAAAAGGACTCTGGTAGGTGCCACAATTAACTCATGAGAGAGGATGGACTTGTATGGCCAGATACTAAGAAGAAGCAGGATTGTTCCTTTCAGCATCAGCAAGTCATTGCTTCAGCCCTTACTGTGAAGCCTCAGTACTAAATATTTACCCCATTCTGAATGTGAATGAGACAACACTGCTTTCTCTAAGTGATTAGCTACCTTGAATTATCCTGTATTTACAAAGAGGCAGAGTTATGTTTATGGTCAATTATTATGAACAAATAATGTCAGTCTAACATTCCTCCTCATAATGGGGTTGCAGTATCCTAAACCCTGTGTGAAGCTATACAGGCAAAAGTATTTTACAGAAATAAAATAAGGACCCAGATGTCATACACGTACATAATACTTAGTTTGATCTAATTCCCTCCTTGGGTCTCTGTCTGATTTCAGCATCTCTGAGGGCATCTTTTTTGCCCCCATCTTGTGCTAATTCTTACCCTTTCCTCTGGCTAATGGTCAGGCATCTCCCTCACCCCATTTCATTTTGTCAGGCTCACAAACTGTGCTACACTACTGTACCAACTCCTTGCACAATGTCAAGCTCCTCAGCATTTCCTATTTCCTACAACACTCCACCTGACTTCTTCCTTCTCTGGCTCCCAGGGTTTCCCAGACTTCCAGTTTTGGTTTCCTGGTCTTCTTGTTCTAATCTTCACCCTTTGCCAATCCAACTCTTCCTCATACTTTCAGATTCCAGCTGGGGGCAGGGGGGGCATCACTAATATCTCCAACAAAACCAAACCAAACCCATGGAACTTTCAGGGTCTGTTTCCATGCCTGCAACACAAGTAGTTTAACTGCTAACATGGTAGGTTTCTATTAAACATACAGAAAGAGCATTATAACCTGGGCTCAGGGGAATTGGGGATCCAAGGGGAAGGGGAGGAAAATGACAAAAGGACACTTAACTTGTACTATTAAAGGCATGAAACAGCATCTCTTTCTTTTTTGCTTTATTCTTGGTAAAAATTAAATGGAGTGTCTGGGCTGCTTCTATTGTTTTACAGGGGAGTTTTTGTTGCAGTAAAATTTACTGTGAGGAAACTGAGCAGTATTTCTCTAGGGTAAGTAAAAGCTGCAGCACTATTCAATGCCCTGGGAGTACATGCCACTTCACACCTTCTTAACACCTGTTCCTCAGGAACTGAGAAGGATTGGTGAAGGGATGGGAAATCAAGCCCCATCAACACTTGTGCTGGTTTTGGCTGGTTAGTTAATTTTCTTCCCAGTGGCTACTAAAAGGTTGTGTTCTGGATTTGTGCTGAACACAGGCTTGATAATACAGAGATGATTTTGTTATTGCTGAGCAGGGCTTACACAGAGCCAAGGCGTTTTCTGCTTTTCACAGCGCCAAGCTGGCGAAGGGGCTGGGGGTGCATGGGAGGCTGGGAGGGGACGCAGCCAGGACAGGTGACCCAAACGGACCAAAGGGATGTTCCAGACCCTCGGATGAGATATGACACCATACTCAGTATATAAAGTAGGGGAAAGAAGGAAGGAGGGAGATGTTTGGGGTGATGGCGTTTTTGTTCCCAAGTAACCATAATATGTGATGGGGTCCTGCTCTGCTGGCTGAACACCTGCCTGCCCATGGGAAGTTGTGAAGGAATTCCTTACTTTGCTTTGCTTTCCCCGTTAAACTGTCTTTATCTCAATCCATGAGTTTTTCAGCTTCTACTCTCCCAATTCTCTCCCAGTCCTGCTGATGGGGAGTGAGCAAGTGGCTTTGTGGGGCTTGATTGATGCCTGGGGTTAAGCCAAGACAACACTGAAGTTTTATTTCAAATATCATCTCTAAACTGAACCTGCAGCACAAAGACATGCCATACACAAACAGGAGTTCAGAGCTTACTAGACATTTATGGAGGAATAATGTCTACTGCTGCTAACATAACCTAAACTGAATATTCAGCTACAGTTCAGAAACCAGCTATTGAAGGAGGGTATATTTTAATAACCTAAAATGAAAGCACAGTGGATGTATGGTACAGACATGCTGAGGACATACAGAAAAGTCAGAATGATCTTCTGCCATGGATAATGAGAACAAACAGAAAACATCAAAGCTATCAGACCAATTAGTACATTCTTCTCCAAGAGATAACACAACTAGCAGCACAACTGTGGAAACAGAAGAAATACCATTCTAAACTCCTTGGGCCCATCCATTATTAAGCAGGCAAAAGCAGAAAAGCTGCTCCAAAGAGTAGCAGCAAACACCAAGATGCAGACAGGAGATGAACCTGAGGTAAGCATGAGAAATTTCTTTTTATTAGAAAGGGTAAACCAAAGACGAGGGAGAATTTTGCCTGACATCATGTGCAGAACAGAAGTGGCTGCAGTGCTTCATTAACATTTCAGATGGCCTCACTCACCTTATGACAAGGTGCAGGGTTAAATACCAATCCCTTTCCTACCAGAACAGAACAGATCTCTTGAGAACATTCTTAGCTTTCCAGATACAGAGAAAGCACAGGCACCACACATGTTTGGTAAGTGCTGCCTACAGGCTCACTGAAGGTACATTTGTTACAGTGTTATTTCTTAATACTTGGTTGTTTGTCCATAATCCTTCCCTACACCTTTGATAGTTTAATTACTGCATGATTTTAAAAGGTCTGTAATACAGAAATAGTATTTTGAATCTTACACACAAGCAAAACTAAATGGTGATTACGTGACCTATACTTACTTATCTGCTATGATTTGATGCCATAAAAATTTACATTTTACTCTCCACTGACAAAGCTGCCACCCTTACATGAATTTTTCTCTGAAAACAGCCTTAGCATTTCTGTAAAACCAAAAAACATGACTTGACCAGAAGAACAAAGAAGAAGTACAGGAATCTATATACAGATAAAAAGAATAGCCTATTTCATAAACTAAAATATAACCACCAAGGTAGCACAGAAATGACACCAAAACCTTATTTTTACCTGTCCTTTAATACCCTTGTCCTTCAAAGCCTTTATGTCATCATGAGTCAGTTTTTGAGACTTCCCATCGTCAACTATGTTACGATTATCTGTACCTGCTTCTTTTGTTTCTAAAGGAAAAGGATATAGATTTGTAAAATCTAGCTCTAAGTAAGTTGGAGAAACACATGATTTTAGTTTCACAGAAAGCAGATTTCTCATGATTAAACCCACACATTTCACGGCCTTGCAAAGCACAGCCTAAGCAATGAAACATACTACGTAAAATAAACCTTAATGCATATATAGTCACCCAAACTAAGGCTCAAATTTTCTCCCATATTAAAAGCTTATTTGTTACAGGACTAGTGAAAAAAACAGATCAAAACAAAAGCATGCAATTTTATGACAGAAAGAATATACGTAATATTAAGGTAACAAACGATTAATAGAAAGCTTTTCCAATATCTTTGGTATTATCAAAATAAAATTAATTTGAACTAGTTTTTCCAAATACCAGTCACTCCTCTGTGATACCTGTGGTAGTCTCTTCCACCTCTTGCTTTGGCTGGAGGTTTCCACCATTGGTTACTTCAAATGTAGTTCCATAAATATGTCCAATGGCATTATCCAGGTAGAACCACTGCTTCTCAAAAATAATTTTTCTGAAATAACAGAAAAGGTAATGATACAAAAAGCATTACTTTTACTATGCGTGAAACCCACAATAGTTGGAATTTAAACTATAGCTTTATGCATGACATTTTTATCTACATCCTTGAAGAAAACCAGGACAAGCATAAAAAGAGAAGTTAACTACAAACCCCACATTAAACTGAAACTGGTTAAGAAAAGAACGAAGAACTTAAATTGAGCATATAACAAGAAAAAAAAAATTCAGTTCCAAGGAATTTTAAGGTAACAGGTAACACAAGGCTTCGGCACTCAAATTATACAGTAACATTTTTGGCAAAAAAAGAACAAGACAAGGAATTAATCATATTTAATTTAGGCTGGGTCATGCAGATTAGTGCAAGAAGATGAGCATGGACCTGTATTTTGCAGAGTTCCTTTGAAATAACATTTGCCAAAAGACTACAAAAAAAAACAGACTGCAGAGAGTGCCTTGTGATCCTACAAGTGTTTATTTAAAAAATTGTATTATCCCTTTCATTTTGATTTCACTAAGGCAGATTTGCATTTTTCCTGCTTGGCACAAAACAGGACCCAAAAAGCCTTCAACTTTCAGGCTGGCCTACAAAGGCTGCCTTGGTAACCAGAGAAATACCAACCTTGTCAAATGAAATAAGCAGCAGTATATTATGCCACACTCACATTCAAATCAAATCTTGCCAGTATGAGCTATTATGCATATTATAGTCATCACTAATTCTGAACAAAAAGGTTGATTTCTTTATTTCCAGTTTTCTACTGACTGAAGTATGCAAATTAAGCATATATTTTACATATTATTTGTATCCCTAAATATAATCTAGAATGAAAATAAAGTGTAATAATAAAGTTTTATCAGAAATATTACCAAATCCTCTTCATTAAAAAATAACATTATATCTGCCCAATTAAAGTCTCTTAATCCCTGCCAGCCCAGATTTTAAAAGACTAATAAATTACTACAAAAGACTTGAAATGACTGAAAAGAACTTCAATAGATGGACAATTGTGTGCATGTCATCAAGTCTCATTTTGATGACCATTCTAAATACAATATCCAACTACAGCTATTGTCACCTGCTCCTGGAGTGTGTCCTTACACTTAACAGAAAAGGAAAACTACCAGCAAAAATAACTTAATTTCTTACGGCTATGTTTACACTCTGGCTTTTTCACTCTTTCTTTTATGACAGAGATTTTAAACAAAACCTGAAGGGGGACTCAATGACCAAGACCTTGTCAGAGCAATGTAGGCTAACAGAGACTACCTGGTTCTGCTCCCAGATTCTCCAGGTGCACACTGAGCCTGCCAACAACCAGAACTCCCAAATTCCTGAGGGTCTGGGCTACGGCGTTTTTAAACCAGTCTCATTCAAGCGCAGTACCTTCAAATCTCCATCCTACTGAATCAGGTGTCTGGCCACATTACCCAACACTGACTTCTACACCTTGGTCTACAAAATTGTCTGCTGGCAATGGGGAGAGCCCAGGCCGTGTCCATTGATTTTAGCATTCCCTGCTGGGGTGCAGGCGCTTCTCGCTACGCCAGTGGGCCTAGGAAAGAGAAACAGGAGACCTTTCATCGCACCCAGAGCAGTAACTACGCGGAGCCGAGCGCCAGCACCCCCCTGCAGGTAGGTAGAGGCCAATTAACACTGCTAATTAACAGGGCGGTGCCGCATTTCGCAGAAACCTCGTGCCGCGGCCGGGTGTGATGACGCCTCCCTTCCCCGGCCCGCCGCACCTTCCTCTCCTCTTGGACCAGCGCGGCAACAACACAAAACCACCTTTAAAATCCCTACGATAAACGCACCCAGACCTTCTAGTTTTGGGGTTATTCTGTCATAGGACCCGAGGCAGCACTAAAACCCTTCCCTCCGGCTCTCCGAGCGATGCCGCTGTTTGTGGCCGGGTCGCACCGGCGGGGCCAGGCGCGGCGCGGGGGTACCGGGAGCGGGATAACCCCGTGGATCCGCGCTCCCGGGGGCGGGGGAGAGGGAGGAGAAGGATCGGTGCGGAGCTCTCACCTGCGCCGCAAGACGGGCACGGCCTTGAAGACATCGCCGCGCTTGAGGACGGCGCAGTCCCCCTCACGGATGCGCGCGCCCGCCATGGCCGCCGCCCGCGCCCCGCGCATGCGCGGAGAGCGCCGCGCGCTGAGGCCAGAGCGGCCCCCGCGGGAGGCGGGAGTGGCCGCTGAGGCGTGGGGTTTCGTCAGTGCCGCGTCCTGCACTTATCCTAACTTTGTTTATCTCGCTGTCCTGCCCTTGTCCTCTGCTGTCCGGAGAGGGGGAAGCGCCCGCCGAGCCCCTGAGAAACGGTGGCCATCGCTGCGGGACATCGGCGCTTGCCGCTCGGTCCCCTCAGCCCGCGCCTTCCCTGTGGGGAGGGAGGGAGGCCTCGCTCACCTGGCCCCGCTCGCCGGCAAATCGCCCTGGTTTAAACTGTGTCCTGGTGGGATTTCTGCCTCTTTGCCGCGGCGCAGGGGGATGAGCAGGGATCTGAGGGGCCGGGGGAGAGGCTGTCAGGGCTGGCGAGGGGCATGGAGAGGAGGATGGAGAGGAGGATGGCGCGGCCGGGGGCAGAAGGCAGAGAGCAGGAGGATACCCGAACCTGGTGAGCCAGCTCCTGTGTTTATACCTGCTTTCTGAAGCACAGTGCTTTTCTTTTGGCCTCCTTCTGTGCCAGGCAATTACAGCTGTTGGTCTCCCGCTGTCAAAAGAACCGCTGAGAATCAGCTCAAAGTTTTACTATTCACTTTCTTTCAATCCTCATTTTAATCTTTTTTTAACCTTTTTTTTCTTTTTCCCCTCCCCCAGCAAAATCTCGACTAGTCCAATCTACGTTGGACCACTTTATTCCCTACAAAGGCTGGAAACTTTATTTCTCTGAAGGTATTTGTAGACCAAAATGATACTTAGCAAGTATTTGATTTTTTTTTTCCTAGGACTGGGTATACATAGTACTTAAAACTCTTAATAGAGGTTTAATTTCAATCGAAAGCAAACGAAATTTGTATTTATTATATAAAAACATGAATACAATGGAGACTTCAGTCTTGTGGCATACTGTAATCTCTGTGGGCTGCAAACTTCAGAAAGGAATCCTTAATAGTGTAAAATATGATCTTTTTTAAACCTGTTCAATAAGGCACATGAAACTGCAGTCTGTCAAAGATTCTGCTGGTCTTTTGTTGATGATATGTGCTTGTCCTATGTTATCTTGGACAAAGTTCTCTTTTATAACAGGTCTTATAGTAGAACATTACTGTTATACTATAGAAATGTATCATCTTTCTTAGTTTTGGAACGCAGAAAAATAATGGAAGAGAAATTTATGTATTCTGAGAAACTGAGATAATTATTTCTGTCAGTTACTAATGTGTTATTTTTCTAATTAGCTTATAATGACAAGTCTCCTTTTGTCCTGAAGACTCAAGCCTTTGAAAAGTTTTTCATGCAACGCATTGAGCTTTATGATAAGGTAAAAACAACCCAAAACATATCCCACCCCAAAAGCCTATTGTTGATAGAAGAATGTTACAAATTTTGAATATTATTTCCATCAAAAATAACCTCCATCATAGACATGATGTAATTTGGATGTGTTGGGCTTCTAACTTGAATGGTATTTTATAACTTACAATGTTTCACAGGATGAAATAGAAAGAAAAGGAAGTATTCTTGTGGATTATAAGGAACTAATACAAGACAGAGAATTGACTAAATCCATACCAAGTATATCTACAGAATTAAGGGATATGCCTCAGAAAATACTGCAGTGTATGGGTCTGGCAATTCATCAGGTAAATATGATGTTCTAATACAGAGAAGCATAACCCTCACATCAAAAAAGTTATAAAATGTTATAAATGTTGTAAACCCCAAATCTCTGCTTTCTTGTCTTACGGGAAATTATTGTTTAAAACTCAGATCCTTTAACCTCTCCCATTTCTGTATAGCACACAAAATGACGTTTTG
Organism: Campylorhamphus procurvoides; assembly: GCA_013396655.1. NCBI lineage: Eukaryota > Metazoa > Chordata > Aves > Passeriformes > Dendrocolaptidae > Campylorhamphus > Campylorhamphus procurvoides. The sequence continues at coordinate 867,606 of WBMV01005958.1, read as the reverse complement.
AAACTGCTTTGGTCTTGGTGCATTTTGCTTATTCATCATTAAAGCAGTTGACTAAATGTAGTTCTAGCACCTGTGTTACTCTCTATTGGGAATTCTAATTCCTGGGGTGTTTTTAAAACATACTGTGGGTTATTTGTGCTGCATCTCCCACCTCACACAGCAGAACCACGGCTGGTGGGTGAATGGTGAGCAGATTCAAGAATTCCTGGCTCTCTTCAATGTCTCTTAAAATAGCATTTCAATGCCTGTTGACAGGCAAGTTCAGATGTTGGTGCTTCACTTTTTGAGCACAGCATTAAAGATGATTGTGTACTTTTTTAATTAACAAAACAAGCAAAACACACCAAATGTGTTGATTTTAAATTCCATTTAAAATGAAGTTTAAAACTGCTCAGAAGCTGAAAACCATTTTTTAGTGTGGTGTCACTGGGCAGTCATTAGACTTCAGTAGGAGGATCTGATTGTAAGAGATGCTAATTGAACTTAGTACCAAATCCATGTTGCATGGCACACTGCAGCTGTGTTCTTCTTTCTCTTCCATCTAGGTGCTGACCAAGGACCTTGAAAGACATGCTGCAGAGCTGCAGGTGCAGGAAGGATTGCCACTCGATGGAGATCCTATAATAAATGTGCCTCTCATTCATGCTAGGTAATGAGTGTTGAGTATTTGGGGTTTTTCCAAGACCTCTTGGCTTCTTGTCTAATGGTTGTCAGTGTCCATGCATGGTGCTGAAGGCTTATGTAATCATGGAAAGACTTGACTCTGCAAAGCTATTTCTAGATGAACAGTCTACATTTTGCTTTTTTCTTTGCTGTGACAAAGGCTAAGCTGTCCTTGGGAAGAAAAAAGTGAAATGAAACCTGCTTATAAGCTGAACAAACAGTTTGTAACTAGAAAAACTCGTAAGTAGAGAAGTAACTTAAAAGTATTACAACTATTCTATAAAGCATGTATTGGTTAAAAGCTATTAGGAACTATTTAAATTTCTGTTTCCTGGAGAAGTTAGGATGTGACTATGATCAAGCTTTTTGTTAGCAAAAGGCACATCTTTAAAGAAGGAGCCTGATTAGGAGGGTGTGGACATAAACTGCAGCTGGTAATATTTATTATTCCTTATATGAATGTTTTGACAGTGGCATATAAGGATGTATTATTTCTTTTTAGCTTATGTCTGTTATCTGATTACTGGTAGACAGTCAAGAACATTAATTCTAAATAAACTTCAATTTGAAATTAAGAAGCTGGTTGTATACTTTTAAGCTCTGAATAAGCTGAGGCTACAATAATTCTGGATGTTTCTTCCAAGAAACGTAATTGCTGTTATAATTATAAAAATGTGATTTCCTTTGAGTTTTTAATGAAGCAAGTCATTAGAAGTATTTTTTTATTTATCAGAAGTAATGGCATGTCAGACTTCAAGAGTCTGAGGGGATCTGAGAGTATAAGCTTTACTTGAGTTTAATTTTTTTTTAAAAAGTGCTTCATTTTTTATTCTTGTTTTTAATTCCCTGCTTCTGGTGGCTTGAGATGGGAAAACATGTTTTGGCATGGCAAATAGGCTTAGTTTGGGGGTTTGTTGTCCTGTGAAATATTTTTAATTTTTACACTTTTTGATTATAAACTGCACATTTTTCATTACACAGTAGAACGTGTTTAGGAGAAACCAGTGTCCAAAAAAGGTATATGCAAGCTCTCGAATTCTGAGAGACAGTTACAGACCATTATCCTATAGACAAAGGCATTCCATAGTCAATAATAGATCATGATTCTCAAACAGTTTTGCAGCGCCATGTGATGGTGACATTCAGGGTCCTAAGTTGAAGGAGCAGGGAAAACCCTGGATTTTGGGAGCCATACTCCTATTGGTGCCCAGTGATAGGACAAGGGGCAGAGGGCACAAATTAAAACACTTAAAATTACATGTGAATGCTGTTTTACTGGGAGAGGGGTTGTGCAGTCTCCATCCATGGATCTATTGATCACTCAACTGGGCATGTACCTGGGCAACCTGCTCTGGCTGACCCTGCTTGAGCAGGAGGGTTGGACCAGACAAACTTATGAGGTCCACTCCATGACAGACAACTGTCTGCGGTTTTATTCTGATTTATTTGTCTAGATACTTTGTTGCCCTTAAAAAGTGGCAGTGTTGTACCTGATTACAGGTTCTTACGTGCTTGAAACACTAAAATTCACCCATCCTTTCAGAACACAGGCATAATAACATTTTGACCTTTTTGTGTTGCAAGTCTACACTCCAGTGTTTATCTGAAATAATGGGAAAAGACAGTTATAGATTATTATAAAGTAGTTTCTGTTGTATACAGGAGTTTCTGTTGTTTACAGGAGGGAGTTGTCACTGTATAAACAAACTACAGCTGTGGAAATGTATACATTTGGAGAATATTAAATGTTATGCTGCTTTCTAGAACAACAAAGACTATGCCATGAGTCCACTGACAAAATATTTCTAATCATTTTATTCTGGACTACTGTTTGTGATTGGAAGTAGGATTTTTTTTGTTGTTGTTTGTTTATGTTCGGATGGCTTCTGTGGATTTGGGTTTTCTTTTTATTCAGCTAAGCTTTCAAGACATTAATGCTTGTGTGCAGGGTGTACAACTATGACCCACTGACTCAGCTGAAAAACGTCCGGGCCAACTGCTACGGCAAATACATCGCCCTGCGCGGCACCGTCGTGCGTGTCAGTAACATCAAACCTCTCTGCACCAAGCTGGCCTTTGTATGTGCCACGTGTGGAGATGTTCAGGGTGTTCCTCTCCCTGATGGGAAGTACACCCTTCCAACTAAGGTAAGCTAAAACAATTTAGCTTCGTATTTTTTTCCCCTTTTCTGTTGTGATTTGGAGAAAAGAGGCACTGCTGGTGTGAAAAAAAGAAACAAAATTGAAAAAATAGTCTTTAAAGCAACCTTAAACAACTGACACCTTGGAAAAAATTAACCATGCTGTGCAACTTTTATTACTTCAGACCCTTGTTACTTGGAAAAAACGTATCCTGCTGAAACAGGGTATGTGACAAGCAATAGGTAGGAACTCTCTGAAATATAGGAAAAAATATTAACTTTTAATTTCCATTTCACCAGTTATGTTTTAAAAGACTCTTCCACCTTGCTGCAGTAGTTTTCTAGCCTGCACTGGGTTTTTTTAGGAATTTTGTTTAGAACTTTCTATTTTAATTTCAGTGTTTGATATCTGGACTTAAAAAGTCATTAGGCATAGGACATTGCCTGGTTATTTTATGTTATCTGATGTATTCAAGTGGAAAAAAATCATCTCATTTGGAATGTCTGTGGGTATTAAAAACAAATCCAAAAACCAAAACCAACCAACCAAAAAATCCCACTCAACAAAAAAACCAGGAAAGACCACTCACCACCACCTCTTCTTCCCCCAGTGCTTATCTCAAACTCACACCAGTTCACCAAGGTGATCAAACAATTCAACTGTATTTGCTTTAACAACCAGGAGTCAGAGTTTGGGTATCTGTGCTTGGTAACTCTTCGTTTTCTATGTATGTCCTAATTTGTAGCCCTAATTCAATTTGGTGATTTCAACTTAGGATTTTAAAAAAGGCTGAGAATGAATTAGAATTCCTGTTGTTACAGTGCCTTGTTCCTGAGTGCCGTGGCCGCTCCTTCACACCTGACAGAAGCTCTCCTTTAACCACTACAGTGGACTGGCAGTCTGTTAAGTAAGCATGTCTTCCCTTCTGCACAAAATGGAATGCCACAGGATACTCAGCAAGTGACAGGATGCTTCAGCCCATGCTGCACTCTGTAATTTTAATAATCTTATTCTTTTTGCAGCAAGCACTGTTCAACATTTGTATCACAAAGTGTTTTATCCAAACATTGGTATACTTTGTATTCTACCCAGTGTAATAGCTTCCTGGAAATTCCTCCGAGTTCTCTGAGAAATGTTCAGGTCTGCTCTTTGCAGCTTTTCTTGATCATTTCTTATTGCATCTGTGATTTAATGATTCCCTTTAATGACCTATAAGTCAGCTAGAAAAGACCTATTAAATGATATCCGTCAGCTGTGCCAGTTGACGTGAATGAACTGAAAGTAAATGGGAGGGTTAAACATCGTAGTTTGTAGTGATACTGTCTCCCTCAATCCTTCAGTCAGCAGAAAGAAATAGTGCTACACCTGCTTATTCATCTACTTTCTATGTCTAATCAGCAAGTAAAATGTGTGAGAGCTTTGTCATGGTACCAATGGGAAAACAAGGAAACAACTACTGTATTTACAGAAATTAACAGTTTTAAAATGTAGGAAAGTAGAAAAGTGGATCTGGTTTTCCTCACTTTGTTCTTGTCCTGTGCTGTTGGTCTATGGCCATCCTATTGCTTTGTCCCACTGGCTCACAGCAGCAAGGGTGTCAGCTTGGGAAAAACAGGACTCTGCTCACTTTTTCCCAGTTATAACAGTCAGATTCTGTAAATCCACATGCTGTGTATCAAAAGCCTTAGTGTGACAAACGACATCTAAGTAAGTTTTTTATTAATGTTCTGTAATACAAGCAGTTTAAAAATCTGTTTAAGAAGTCGTGCTGATGTAGAAGCTCTAGAGGGCGATGTTTATCACAGCTTCTTAAGTAAAGCTTGACTCGGCTTCAAGATAAACTATCAGAGCTTCAAGTGCAGAGCCAGGACTGGAACTTTGCTAGCCTTTCACAAGTATAGAGTGAACTGCTGTGTTTGTTATGGTCTGAGAATTTTTTTTTCTAGTGTTAAGATACCAATTAAGCATTTAGGAGGGCTTATAATGTCTGACCTCTTAATTCCTGTATATGGGGTGCACCTTATTTCATGTACTGTACTTATTTCTAAATTAACGTGTTCAGCAGTGCTAGAAAATCTGAATTTCAACTTGGAGTTCATCGTTATTGTCTTTCTGGGTTTTATGCCTTATTTTTACCAGTTTATTGAAGTCTGAACTGAAAAAGTCTGTTTCTCCAGCACTGCTGTTTCTAGAATTTACCAGGGCATTTCCGCTGTCTCCCTTTTCAGTTTGGAAGGGATTAGCTGGATGCATCCAGCTGCAGATCTTGGATGGTGCAATGGAATGGGTGTGTAAGCTGACCTCATGTCTTGCAGGGTGCAGGAGCTCATGTCAGATGACCAGCGGGAAGCAGGACGAATCCCTCGCACCATCGAATGTGAACTGGTTCAAGATCTTGTGGACAGCTGTGTCCCAGGAGATATGGTCACAATCACAGGGATAGTCAAGGTGTCAAGCACTGAGGAAGGTGAAATACATCGTCTGAGAACGCTTTTTTCCTGGGGTGGGGGTTTTCCTAGTGATTACCCAAGAACAACAACAGCTGCCCCCTTAATCTGAGCTCTCAAAGTTTTATGTACATTAAGTGTACATTTCTTCAGAAGTTACCAAAGTTTTACAATGAAGAATTACTTTGAAAGAGCCAGAAGCAGTGCTGCCCAAAAGGTGCACTGCCTCTAACTGCTGACAGAGGGTGGCTTTTGCAACCCACTGGTCTATACACAACTGTGGGCCTGAATGTGAAGTGCCAGTCTGACATCTGATGTCAGCTGATTGAAAAGCCATCTCTGGACACTAATGTAAGGGGGACATCCCTATTTCCTGAAGTCTCACTCTGATTCCTTATTTGCTTAAATCTTTAATCTCTCCTTCAAATATGAGGAGAATTTTCTCACTGTTGTGAGGTTTAGTCTCCTCCTTAGTGAAATTTTACAACTTTTTTTTTTTAAAATGTTGTGAACAACTGTAACAGAATACATTGCAGATAATTCCAGTACTGTTTTACTCTGCTCAGTAATCATTGAGGGGTATAGAAAATTATTATTAAGCTACATGTTTAATGCTTCTGCACAGTGCATCTTTTTCCCTTTAAATATTGACTTGAAACATTTTATATTCAACTTTTTGACTACAATAATGTAATAATTTCAAATTCCTGAAAAACTTCATTTATTCTGGGAGAAAATTCTCTGTCTAGACAAATACCCTCCAATTCAGCAAAGTATTTTATTGTGTACATAGAGGGAACTTAAAAGAACAAATGTAATTAGAAATTTATTTTGCATCAGTTTTACAAAATGCAAGTGTTCAGTACTTAAATATAAACATTTTGCATATGGCTGTACATGATATTTCTGAATTACTCGGTGCCATTTGTAGATAATATGAGTATTTAATGATAGAAAAAAATGCCCCATCATCCTTTCTCAATTTTTCTGACAGGAGCTTCCAAAAATAAGAGTGACAAGTGTATGTTCTTGTTGTACATTGAGGCAAATTCTGTCAGCAACAGTAAAGGACAAAAAATAAAGAATTTTGATGATGAGACTTTTCAAAGATCATTCATGGAGTTTTCACTTAAAGACCTCTATGCTGTCCAAGAAATTCAAGCTGAGGAAAATCTGTTCAGGCTCATTGTAAAGTAAGTTGTCTCAGACCTAGACTAGGTCTAGGATTAGACTTGTGAGTCAGTATGACTAACTTCAGACAAATGTGACAGCTAATCTTAAAGCTATGAAATGTCTAAGGCTTGTGCAACAGAAACCACAGAGATTTAACAAACTTGGGTGGGCAAGGGACTTGGGAGGAAGTGAAAGTACTGCAATGGGGATTTAGGGCTTTGAAAAGCAGTTAGTTAATTTTGCTCCTCACTGAGTAAATTCAGCTTACACGTTCTGTTTTGTTCTCTGCTCCTTGTTCCTACAGTAAAGAGGTGCAAGAGCTAAGCAGAGGGTGTGAAAGACCCTCATTTCAGACTGAGAAGTACTATTCTAGCTGGGGTGTCCCTCAGGCCATCCTAATGAAGTCAAAGAATATACAACAAGGACTTTTAAAAGGAGGGTTACAAGTAGTTACTTGATTAAGATAAGAACAGGTGCAGGAACCACTTGGAAGCTGGTTCTCCTGTGTCTTTGTGAGAACTCAAGTGAAAGGTTTTACTTATTTCAAGCATTTCTGGTTATCCAAAAATTGCAAGAAATTTGATGCTGCTGATTTCAGCTGATTCTGTTGGAGATTCTACAGCTGACCAGAAGTTTTGTGTGTTTATAAAGGTGTTCTGTGATGAGAGATAGAACGAGGAATTCTTTAATAGTAATACATGATTTATACTCCCCTTATGTTACACTGTTCTTTGTTTTTCAGCTCTCTTTGTCCTGCAATCTATGGCCATGAGGTAAGGAATTTAACAACTCTGCTTCCAATTTCAGTTTGAAACGTTTGTGCCACATTAAACTCCTAAAGGATTTATAAAGCTTATCTGGGGTTGGGGGTAAGGGACTCTTCTCACAGGTGACTGTGACTCAGTCACTTTTGGTGTCAAGGAAGGGGCAGCCTTATACCTTTAAGTTCAGTCATCCAGAAGGAAAGGGTTATTACAGCCAGTTCTAGGGAGCTGTCAGTGTTGGTGACCAAGATCAAATACTCATCAGTGTTGGTATGTTCCACAACAGATTGTAAAGGCAGGCTTGGCCCTGGCGTTATTTGGAGGATGTCAGAAGTTTGTAGATGACAAGAACAGAATCCCAGTGCGAGGAGATCCACATGTCCTGGTTGTTGGAGACCCGGGATTAGGAAAAAGTCAAATGTTGCAAGTATGGTTTGATGTATTACTGTTTTCTGCTTTTCTCTAATTCCTTGTTATCTCAACTTTTTGTAATCATGGTAAGATAGCTGTGCTAAGACCAAAGGGTTGCTTGAGCCTGGTTGGAGCTATCTTTTCCTGTAGGATGCCTCAAATATAGGATAGTACCCAAAGGGATACCTTGCTACCCTCTCCTTGCAGGGACCCTTGCAGAAGGGCCTGTTAAAACATTTATCAAAGCAGGTATACTTGGTAAGACCCGTGGGCTTTCAAGTACAGGTTTATAGGCTTGCTGTCCTTCCCTTACATAATTTTTTTCCACCAACCCTTTTCCCTGCTGAGGCAGTTCATTCCTTCTTATCTTCACTTAGCTGGTCCACTGTCAAAATAAGTACACTCTTGGACAAATATCATTTTAAATATCATGCAACTCACCTCCTGTGAGGTTTACTTTCATCCTCTTATCCTATTTTTATGTTGCTAGCACAGATCTTGGCTTTTTGAGAAAGGGACCTGCTGTTGTGTTTGGGTTTTAATCTAGGTAGGCATTTCTGCATGACCGTGACAAAATCAATTAGTAATAGATTTTTCTTTCTGTATTAAACTGAATGGTTTTAGAATTCTGTTTCTTTTCCGTGGTTACTTTGAAGTGAAAGAGGGACAGAGTTCACCTAGACCTGCAGCATTGCATACCTTGTTTTAAAGTCTGAGTCTTTCTAACATGGACCTGTTTTGTTAGGATATGATTTGCAATAATTTAACCAAGGGGATGTGTTTGTATGCAAGCATCTTAACAAACAAATTTTTAGGTGGTTTTTTTGTTGTTGTTGAATGGGTACTCTCCAGCATAGAGTAGCTGATCTGGTTTTTCACCTTGTTACTAAATAACAGAATTCCATTCAAGAAAAGCTAGTACTCTGTTCCTCAGATACAACCCTGAGATGAGACTCCTCTCAGTCATCACTGTCACAGCAAAAAATCTTAAGGAGAAAAGCAAAGGAGCCTGTGTAGGTGCCAATTATACCTGTGTTCTAGGCAAATTTAACTGCAGCATGTCTATGTTCAAGCTCCCCATGCTTTGCTTTTCTAGTTTATATTTCAGATTGTAGGCTGCTTTCAGGATTCTGGAGGCATGGAGAAGACCAGGACTGTCCTTTATCCTTTAGTTGTGGGGACAACTATGTGTGCTTTCTCTGAAGCAGCACGTGTTGGGCACTAGGGCAGGACACTAGTCTAAACAGACCTTGGGTTCTGAAGATAAACTGTGTATCTGCAATTCCATGACAGATAGCATGTCTCCAAGCATTTCAACACACTTTCAAAATGTACTTTAAGTGCTGTAGTGTTGCAAGGAGTTTTAACTTCACTGTGAGGCCACAATAAATAGAAAGAAACAAGTTTGGGTTTGCTTTGAATTGTTTCTCTACAATAAGGCTTATGAAATTCTTCACCTTGGGGAAGGAAAAACTATTTATTTCTCTTTTAGGCAGTGTGTAACATAGCTCCCCGAGGAGTGTATGTTTGTGGTAACACTTCCACCAGCTCTGGCCTGACTGTTACACTGTCTAGAGATGGCACTTCTGGAGATTTTGCCTTGGAAGCTGGTGCTTTAGTGCTTGGAGATCAAGGTAATGTATTTAATGTCACAGGGTTTCTGTGATGATATGTAAGGGACAGGAGTGCGTATCCTGCTGAGTCTAAGATTAACCACAGTGCTTACTTAACTGTGGACTAAAAATGTATATTTAAATTATGATATTGGCTTTCCACACCATGGGAAGTTCTGAGCTTCACCAGTGACTTCTCTGGAGAGGATCCCTGCTTTCCTAGGCTGTGACAAAACTTGAGTTCTGCAATTCACATGCTAGACTTACTGTGTCAGAGAACTAGTATTACTTTTTGTTCAGAAGTCTGCCTTGATGGCAGATATCCTGCTGGATATTTTTTTGAAAACAAATAGCTTATAGGATTTGATGTCTATTTATAAAAAGCTTGTTTGGTCATCTTAATGTGTAATCAAGATGCTGCATCCACAAGTCAGGCTGACTTCATAATGGTTTGGCTGCATGACCATGAACTGAAAACAAACCTTGGTGAAATGGAGACTTTGTCCAACATCTCCTGCAGTCCCTAGGATTTTGGGTTGACTTCTGATGTAGCACTGGATCGCTGCACACACTTGTCCATTAGTTAATGTGTTTTCTAATAAGTCTTTGTCCTGTTTTAATTGCTTCCAGGAATTTGTGGAATAGATGAATTTGATAAGATGGGAAACCAGCATCAGGCTTTGTTGGAAGCCATGGAACAGCAAAGCATCAGCCTTGCCAAGGCTGGCATTGTTTGCAGTTTGCCAGCTCGGACATCTATTGTTGCTGCAGCAAACCCAGTTGGAGGACATTATAACAAAGCCAAAACAGTGTCTGAGAACTTAAAGTGAGCACTTTCTGAAATGCTGTTTAATAGTTCACATTCAGGAGTAGATGTTTCTGGTAGTCTTGTGTATAATTGCTTTCTACTTGTGAGCTTGAACACAAACTTTAATAATTTTTTGTGGCTTTTGACAGAGAAATTGCTGTTCTACTTTATTCTGAATGAACAGGACAGGATTTTTTATATGTGTTTGAAGTAGAACAGAGTTGCTTTAATTTTTCCTCTACTCTGAGCACTCTGTGGTTCCTTGTCTTTAGAATGGGGAGCGCTTTACTGTCAAGGTTTGATCTGGTTTTCATCCTGCTGGACACCCCAAACGAAGACCACGACCACTTGCTGTCGGAGCACGTGATGGCGATCCGGGCAGGGAAGCAGGCCGGGTGCAGCGGCGCCGTCGTGACCCGGCCCGGCTCCCAGGACCGCTCCATCCTCCAGGCCGTGTCCGACCGCCCGCTGCTTGAAAGGCTCAAGGTAGGACTTGTCCTGGGGCTGCTGCTCTGCCCCTTGCACTGGGACCTGGTGGCCCTGACCTGCTGGATGTCCTCAGTCTCTCACTCCCATTCTTCTCATAATTGCTTCAGAATTTGAGGGAGCATTTAAGGCTCCAGCTACCAGTTTCTTCCAATTGCCTCTTGTAGCTAACGAGCTATACTGCTGGAAGATGTGGCTCAAGCCATCTTCTTTACATGGAGGAGAATTTATTAGCTGAGCTGGTGGGTTTTTTGAGTGTGAGAAGACACTTTGCATGAGATGCTCTAAAGCAAATTTGCTGTGTTAGATTTCAATAAAGAGCTTCAGAACTAGATTGGGTATAATAACTTTACATAACACAATATGTGATGAAGTCTTAAATCCAAATAAAGCAGTGTGTAACCAAATCCTTGGGCATCTGCAACTTGACAGATCTGGGGATTGTAGGAGAGGAAGTATACTTTTTATTAGACTTCAGTGGCTGGCTTGGTAACTGATATTGTCAAATGCCAGGTCTTGGGAGAAATACTCCTTTTGGAGCTAAACCTGTGCAATTTTGGAAATGAGGTGTCAGCAGTGATGGTTTTGTCTTCTGGGAACAACTGGGAATTTGGATTTTCACTTTCTGAGAAAGGATTTAACTATATAATGAATTCTATTTGGCGCTTGTTATTATGGCAAATGAGAAACCTTGGCTGCTTTTTCTGAAATTGCCAAGTGCATATGTTTACATGTCTAAGCATGGACCTTAAGCACATTGTTCATATATGAAGCTTTAAAGCCCTTATGGTGATGATTTCACCAGATAAAGCATGGAATATGATGATTTTGTATTAAAATTTTTATTGTATGGGGTTCTGACAGAAATCTAAGCTTTTTGTAATTGGGTTAGCTCTCAGCAGGAGAAAACTTTGATGCCATTCCACATCAGCTGCTGAGGAAGTATGTTGGATACGCTCGGCAGTACGTGCACCCCAGTTTATCTCCAGAAGCTGCGCAGGTCCTGCAGGAGTTCTACCTTGAGCTGCGGAAGCAGAACCACGGAGCAGACAGTACCCCAATCACCACGAGGCAGCTGGAGTCACTGATTCGACTCACAGAGGTAAATGCAAGCTGTAGGACTCAAGGGATTGAAAACAAAGAGATTATTCCTAATGTCCTGTAATCTTTGACAGTTTATTCACCACTATGCTTTTTTCATTTGGTTTGAAGAAAACAACCAAGTAAGAATGCAAGAGGCTTAGAAGTGCTTCAGAGCTACTGTTGCTTAAAGCCTCTTAAAATGTAAAACACCCTTGAGGGGTGGAAAGGGAATCTATCTCATTCCCCAAAAGGAGGAAAAGTAGGTACAGGCAGGAACAACCTGCTGCCCATCTTGAACTTAGAATGCTGCTGGTTTTCCTCACACGCTGCCTCAATAGCACTATTTGTGATCTGCTGCTTCACAAGAATATAGTTAAAGAGCAAATAAACTCTAGGCTACAGCCTAATAATGCAAGTATGCAGGAGGTGACATGGACACACTAATGAAAAATAGAAAAATCTTCCTGTAAATCCTGTAGGCCTAGGTCACATCTCTGCTCCTAAAATATCCTGTAGGCCTAGGTCACATCTCTGCTCCTAAAATTTGTGCTTGTTGTAGAGGGATTGTAGCCTTTTTTCACATCAGCTATAATATATTTTTGTGGGGTTTTTTGTTTAAAGGCACGATCAAGGCTGGAATTAAGAGAGAAATCTACCAAAGAAGATGCTGAGGATGTAATAGAAATAATGAAATACAGGTAATACACACTTCTTTAAAAATAAATAAAGCCTCACAGTGTTATTTCATTCAAAACTTTTCTTTCACATATGCAAACACAGCGAAGAAATTACTTTATCAAGTTTAGGTCCATGATGCTAACATTTGGATTTGTCTTTAAAAACTGACTACAGCTCTAGGTTGAATACAACTGCTTGGGCCTTTGAGTTATGTGATCATAGTGGTTGTGTATATCTGTGCACAGTAACTTATATATGAGGCTGCTGTGATTTTTTTCTCTCTTGTGATTACTCTTTGTTTTTGCAGCTGAACAATTGAAGTTTAAAAGCAATTTGGATGAATGCTTCATCTAAGTTCTCCAGACGGTGACTTCCTTGACAGGGGATGATTTCCTAAGTGGCTTCTGAAAGTCTTCTCAGTTGTTTTAGGAAGCAAATCCATGTATGATCCATGTATGTTTGCTTTTATCTCCTGCTGATCTTTTTATTTTTTTAATCTCTTTTTAGCATGCTGGGAACCTACTCGGATGAGTTTGGCAAGCTGGACTTTGAGCGTTCACAGCACGGGTCTGGGATGAGCAACCGGTCACAAGCAAAGAGATTTGTTTCTGCCCTGAACAGCATTGCAGAAAGAACCTACAACAACCTCTTTGACTTGCAGCAGCTTCGACAGATTGCAAAGGAGCTACAGATACGGGTGAGTCTGGAAACCAGGCGTTTCTGCAACAACAAACTGCAAGGCCACTGAAAATTATTTAGTGCAAAATGGGAAGTAGGAAAGGCACATCCGTTGTGCCACTTCGCAGTGAACGGAAATAACCAGTTTACTGCTGCTTTTAGGCTGAACAGGCTTCCTGAAGTGCCTTTTAAGCTTTACTAACCTCACCAGCTGTTTGGCAGTAGCAACTCCTTGCACTACGAAGGGCCGATTCTGCTTCTGAAGCTGGTCCTTAACAAGACTCTGCTTTGCTCTGTGAAAGACTTGGTTTCAGTATAATTTACTCCCTCTGGCTCCCCAGAGGACACACCTACTTCTGTTCCCAAATTTAGGCCTGTGGTGCTCATGCTCTATTTCAGCAGTACAATGATGTTTCTGCTTGACCTCCTCTGGGTAAAATAATGTCTTTTGGGTTTTCATTCCTGCTTCAAACACCCTAATGTTGTAACTTGACAGGAACATCATGCAGGACACAGGACCACAAATGTATTTTACCCTGTAATTGATTTGCATTCTGTACTTGTGAGGGGCTCCAGCCAAATAAAAATATTGATAGCTAATTCTACTTTTTGCTTCATGATAAAAAGCTTTAAGTGACAAAACTAGATTTCAGATGCAATGAGTGAAAAGTAGGGATAATTAATTTCTCTTTATAAAATTTATTACGGGCAGTGGTGCTGTTATTTCTATTAACTGGTGACCCTACTTGGGCCTGCTGGGGCACGATGGCTTCAGTTTCCAAACTTGTTGAAATGTTGACTGTACATAAGCCTGGATTTGATGTGAATCCTGTCTGACAGAACATGGTACATCCAGCTCTCTTCTCCCATGGTCATCATTAATCCAGTGACTACTTCAAGTTAATTAACTCTCATTCTCCCTTCGTACAGAGAGTATTTTTTGCCCATTCAAAATTCTATACCTGAAAAAATCATCAAGAGTTGTAGAAATCAGGCTTTACTTTGGTAGATACTTCTGTCACAGAACTTGAATTTATACATATGGAACTGCATACTTTCTATATGTCATAAAGTAGGGAACACTACTTCTCTGAAGCACTACAGTAAAAATCAGGTGTAAGTAAAGCACAGAACTTTAGGGACTGATGGTGTGCCACCTCCTAGGAGGTCAACAGTTTGCTGAGGAAACCAACCTATTCTTAGCTCACTTTATTTCACTAAGTTCTTTTAAACAGTTTATGCTGCTTTACATCCGGTAAGGTGTCATTCTCCAATCTGATATTTTTGTCTTTCTTTTCCCAGGTATCTGACTTTGAGGGCTTTATTGGATCCCTAAATGATCAGGGTTATCTTTTGAAAAAAGGTTCAAGAGTTTATCAGCTTCAGACAATGTGAAAAGAGCCACTGTGATGCAGCAGGGAGACACTGTCCTGTCCCAAACTGCACTGCAGCCTGGCAGGAGGAGACTCAGAAACTTTCAGGAACTGAAGTGCCCATGGCCTTGTTTTAAAGCTGCTACAGGACAAACTGACACATGGTGTTGCTGCCTGACCCATCCTATAGGATCTGCAAACCCAAAAGGGACTGGGTAGGACTCGAATGTACCTCATCATCCTTGAGGAGTGGGAACTGTGGTTTTATATTGACATTATTACAGTGCTATGGCAGATTTGAAATATTTCCAAAAAGTTGGAAACCTCCATGTTGAGACAACAGCTGTTTTTACAGCTATTACCAAATAACACCTTATTGAAACTGACTTGATGTTCTGCTTTGAAGTCGACATTGTATTGGAAATGCAACTCTGATTTAAGAAAATATCTTTATTATAGTATTTAATTTGTAAAACAGGAATTGGATTTTGGCTTTGATTAAACTTTATATATGAGAAATATTCTTTGTTCAAGACTCTTGTAATGTGCTCAGGGCCGTTGCAAGACACATAAAAACAAACAGGTTCTGGATGTTTCTGTGTAACTCTGTTCCTGACACAGAAGAATGAGTGTTCAGCAAGAGTCAAATGCTAAGTGTTCCCCGACTTTGATGAAAACAGAATCGTGGTCTGGTGCAATAAAATAGCAGATGAGAAGCTTCCAGTTTAAGTATTAAAAAAACCACAACCAACCATCCCCCAAGAATAATATATTTTAAAATAATCAAGAATGCATAATTTTTCTGATTTCCCTCTTTTATTTCTAAGGCAGAAATACTGAAGCTTTATTGCCCCAATTTAAGTGCCAAAAGGGCCTAATCTGTCCCATCCTTCCCTAGCCCTTTGGTGCCAAACACAAGCTTTGAAAGGATATGTTAAACTGCTCAGGACCGCTTTAATGTGTATCTACTTCGACATACCCGTAACTAAAAACCAGTTTGACAGATGAGCTGCTTAAGAGGGCTAAGAAATTCCGGTTCCACCCCTGAACTGTGCGGGGCTGGGCACTCAGGGCTGCCCGGGCTGTGTCCGAACGCAGCGCTGAGGGGACAGGGAAGAGCCTCAGGAGCCAGGAAAAGGCACACCTAGAAAAGTAAACTCCTCTGGCATCCCTTGAGCTGAGGCGAACGCGGGCCGAGGGAGGGCAAAAGGCGAGTGCCGAGAACAAGAGCCCACTCAGGACCGCTGAGAGGGCTCTTGAGGCAAAACAAACCCGCGCCTTCCTCCGCCCGGGGCTGGTCCGGGAGCGGGAGGAGGAGCGGGATGGGGCCGGGGCAGCCGCCCGCCCTGGCGGCATGGGCAGCGCCGGGGGCCAGCCCGGGCCTGGAGGTGCGGGGGGAGCGGCGGGAAAGCTGCGGGAGAGGCGAAGGAAAGGGGCGGGAGAAGGGCGGAAAAGCTGCGGGAGAAGGGGAGGGGGAGTTGCGAGAGAAGAGCAGGGGGAGCTGTGGGAAAGCTGCGGGAGAAGGG